>CM074743.1:20292513-20760013 GCA_037367245.1 Phrynocephalus guinanensis
GGGTGAGATTACAGAAGATGATACGGTCTCTGTTAATAAAAAATTCCCAGTTCAAGCCCTGCAAACCCTTGCTACACAGGTGCTCACTAATTGATGGATTGGCTGTTGGAAAATGGAGGCAGAAAAAGCAGAGTGACTGGAACCTTGAACACCAGTATTGCTGTATTGGGCTGCAGATCCCACTTATGATGTTTACAAAACCTTTTGTTTCACAACAGCTTGGATAAAGGCCACCTGCCATGTTCATTTAGCCAGAAAGGGTGTGTGTGTGCTAAACTGCATGAGTGTGTTGTATCGTTACAGTCCTGACCCCATGCCCATGGAGTTTTCTTGGCAGGAAAAGAATCATAGAATCATAGAATCATAGAGTTGGAAGAGACCTCAAGGGCCATCTAGTCCAACCCCCTGCCATGCAGGAACCCCCATCACAATATTTCCGACAGATGGCCATCCAGCCTCTGCTTAAAAACCTCCAAAGAAGGAGACTCAACCACTCTCCGCGGCAGCATATTCCACTGCCGAATAGCTCTAACTGTCATGAAGTTCTTCCTAATGTTCAAATGGAATCTCTTTTCCTGTAGTTTGAAACCATTGCCCCGAGTCCTAGTCTCTGAAGCCATGGAAAACAAACCTGTTCCCTCTTCAATATGACATCCTTTTAAATATTTAAACATAGCTATCATATCCCCTCTCAGTCTTCTTTTAGAGAGGCTAAACATTCCCAGTTCCCTAAGCTGTTCCTCATAAGACATTTCCTCCAGACCCTCAACCATCCTGGTAGCCCTCCTCTGCACCCGCTCGAGGTTGTCAACATCCTTTTTAAATTGAGGCGCACAGAACTGGACACAGTACTCCAGGTGGGGTCTGACAAGAGCAGAATAGAGTAGTACTATCACTTCCCTTGATCTAGACACAATGGTTCTGTTGATACAACCAAGAATCGAATAGGCTTTTGCCAGTTCCTACAGCACCTGGTATTCCCTGGTGTTCTCCCATCCAAGAACTAACCAGGGACAACCCTGCTTCGCTTCCAAAATCAGGTGAGATCGGATGTGCTTAGGGCATCTAGGCAGCTGTTGTACTGCATGGTGAAGTTATAATTACCTCCCATGCAAATCATATCCACAACTATTATAACTGCAGATTATGCAACAAGTATAATTTAACCCCATCCCCTTAAAAAAAGCACAGGGCCTACCTATCTTTGCACAGCTGACCTGAGGGATTTACTATGATGTACTTCCACCACACTGTCTGTGCATCACTTCCAGCTTTTCATGTGCTTTTGAGCAGGCTTTGGAAATCTGTTCTACATGGGGCTTTGGGGTCCCCACCCCACCCATGGATTTCTTTTTATGACAGCTACCAAAATTATCAAGACAACATTCTTCAATAATAATAATAATAATAATAATAATAATAATAATAATAATAATAATAATAATATATCCAAATATTGTTACTGGAGGCTCAGCAAGAAAGGGGGGGAAAGGATAGGGTTATCAAAAGATCAGGAAAGCTTGATTCTCAGGAGCTGAGATTATTAAAAAGGGGGCAGGAGGGACGTCATTCCCAATAATGCCCCTAAAACGCACTCCTTTATTCCCACCTCCAAGATAAACATTTCCCATTAATCCATTTTAGGGAAAAGACCTGGGTGGATCCTTTCGCACGTCACACAAAGGCAGCAAATTGTTCGTCCTTTTAATTTGTTGGTGTCATTTGACTGTTGTGGTTTTTTTAAAAGCAAAACAAAACATAAACCTGCTAGGCTCCTGGAGACGTATCTGTGGGGTCCTCTCTCCCTTCTCTCTGTTGGACGGCCACAACAAACGGAGTCGCTGCTCTGCCTCAGGCAGCAAAGTATCTTGGACTGCCCCAGCTTCCTTACAAAGGGAAGCGGGGACAGGGATTGTGCTGAAGTCCTTAAAATGGATTTCCAGCGAGAGACGGCGGCGGGGAAATAAAAGGCTAAGGCATAAACACACAAAATGGGGAAGAGGCAGGCAGAGGCTCGGCTCCATTTCGTTCATCGCTGTCGCCGGGCAAGCATCATCCATCTCCAGCAGTGCTATCGTTAAATTCATTTAAAAAAACACACACCACCCCTTTGTTTTAAAAAATTTATTGCATTTTAGCAAGCAATGCCACTCGCTCCGCCACCGCCCTCCAAATCATGCCAGCAAAACTTTCCCCTTCTTTTCGGCCATTCCCCAGATTCCAAGGTCTTCAGACGACATTCGCGTCCGAAATCCAAGCGCATGCGCAGCCCTTGTCACTTGCGGGTGACAAAATGCAAGACCCCTCTCCCTGGCCCCCTCCTTTCTCCGCCTTGGTAGCCCTTCTCGCGTTGTTAGAATTCCGGTTGGGCAAAAAAAAAAGAAAGAAAGAAAAAGAAAAGAAAAAAGAAAGAAAAGAAAAAAATAAAGAGAGAAAGAAAAAAAATGTCCTTTGAGGTCCCACCGAGATTTGAACTCGGATCGCTGGATTCAAAGTCCAGAGTGCTAACCATTACACCATGGGACCTGCTGGTTGCTGACTGGCGCAGGCGTCTTCCTGAGTCAATGTTAAGTCACGCGGCTTGCTTCTCAGCACGTTTTCACCGCACGAGGGCGCCCGGGCTTAAAATGTCAGGCGGGCCAAGGGAGGGTGAAAGGAGCCGTTTGGACTCTAGAGAGGCTATTGCTTGGTCAAATCTCACAGCTAGCCTAACTCAGAGCTGAGAGAAGTTGCTTTTTTCGACAACGCCTGCCCAAATCTCAAGCCTAACAGGGCCAAGGTCTATGCAATCTACACAGAAAGATCTCATAGCCATCTGTGTCATTCCCGTTCTCCACTTCTTTCTTTCTTAGCATCATCTATCCCACTTTGTGGTGGGGTCCATTATTCCCGTTTTTGCCTTCCACTTGGCACAGTCACGAACTAGGTCCAGGTGAACCTGGGATGAATTCAATGTTATTCTCAAGGGTCCTGCACTCTTTTGGTTGTCCCCTTGGTCAGGGTCCTCTGACTTCCAGGGTGAGACCCTTTTTGGTCAGGTTCCTCTTTGGCATGCAAGACATGTCCATAACAAAGCAATCGGGCTTCATTCATCTTGTCAGTGATTGGTACATGGCCATATTTATTTATTTATTATTTATTTATTTACAAAAAACAAAATTAGCCGCCCCACTACCAAGTGGTCTCGGGATAGGATGTCATCTTTGCACACATGGTCATTACATCATGTTAGGCCAGAGATTCATCGTTTCTCTCTCCTGATGTCTAAGGTTAGCAGACAGGGAGGGAAAATGTCTTTTAAGATATATGTCCAAAGCCAAACACAAACAAGTGTGCATACTGACAGTCTAGCCCAGTGGCTCTCAACCTGTGGGTCCCCAGATGTTCCTGGACTGCAACTCCCAGAAATCCTGGACAGCTCAGCTAGTGATGAAGACTTCTGGGAGTTGCAGTCCAGGAACATTTGGGGACCCACAGGTTGAGGGCCACTGGTCTAGCCCAACACACTTACGCAGCAAGAAATGTACTGCTAGAAGCTCTGAATGCTGGCTGGCGGGTCTCTCACTGAAGACTTCCAGCAAAGAAAACTTCACTGCACTTCTAGGTGTGAAATGTGGATCTATTACCAAACTAGTCTTAGCTTCAAAATGTTTCTCCTAAAATGCAACTGAAATCTACCACCTGGTGATGGATGATGATGATGATGATGATGATGATGATGATGAGCATACAAAACTCAACAAAAGAAGTGTACATACACTCAATGTGTTCTCCTTGCCCGGTAGTTCTCTAGCTCCCCACCAATGGGACTGACAACTCTTCAGGTGAGTTGTTTGTTTTCTTCCCTTTGACCTAGCTCTGCCCCCAAGGGCAGTTAAAAACTGGCCCAGCTGAAAACACAAAGGCCAGTATCCGGCTCTGTTTCCTGCCTGCAGGAGAGTGAAAACTCCTTCAGCCCATGTAGAGAGGTCTGGTGACTGCTTGCACCACTGGTTGGGCGACCAGACAGGCAACCAAGCAGATACCTGGGCCATTCCCCACTACTGCAAATGCTTTTGTGTGTTGCCGTTCCATGTATAGGATGCAGACCAATGAACTACAACATTAAAGCATAAATTTCAATATTGCACCATTAAAAATAGTCTCCACTTCAAACCATTTGAAAGCCACGTCAACTGCATTTGTTCTTAAAGCCATGTAGCGTCTTACAGGTCCTAACCAAGCTTTGAATTATGTCTGGAAATTGACCTGCTCCCCAACCCTCAGTCTGTAGTCTGTTACATACAAGGCCACAAGGTTTCCTTTGAGGCACACATCAAAGTTCTTACCCTCCCTTCTCTTGCCGATCATACCTATGTCTGTTAAAGTCATGACAGTACTAGTGGGGGGGTTGTGTGCATGCACACCTCACACACATGTGCATCTGCGAAGAAGTCCCTTGTGCACTCAGCAGTGTAGCAAGGTGTTGGGGTGCCTGGGGCCAAAGTTATTTTTGCGCCCCTCCGGCCCTCCCCTGCGGGTGTGGGGAAGGTGTGGGGTGTGCAGGCGTGCGGGCATGTAGGTGTGCCGGCCTTACCTCTCCCGCACCGTTGCAACGAAGAGAAGGAGGAGGGTGCTGTAGCCACCGTGCACGCCTGCCTGCCTGCAGCCAGATTCGGAGATGGTGGGTGGGTGGGGGCAGTAGGTGACTTGGCACCCCCAATTGCTGCACCTGGGGCACCCCGCCCCCCTTGCCCTCCCCACGCCACACCTCTGCATGCACATGCAAGAAGTCCTGTACAGGGGCAAAACCATACTCTGGTCCTAAAAAGTTTTGTGAGGCTGCTTTAGACAATAAAATACTATTCCGTTTGCTCCCAGTCATTTTTTGGCAAAATATACTTAACCTGTTTCTCCAGGGGACAGATGGTGCCAGCCACTCAGGTCAAGGAGCATTTGACAGGTTTCTCTTCATCTCCCTAGCAGTATAATTCCAATGAAAATAATCATTATGACCAGAATCATTATGATAACATACTGGACCTGCACAACACTGTTCACCATTATGACCACTTCTGACCCAGTTTATCTACAACTGACATTAAAATAAAATAACTGACATTAAAATAAAAATAATCATATTATTTTATTTGTGTGTGTATTTATAAAGAGAAATTCCAACAACCTCTCAAAATTAATACTACTGTACCTCCAATCACACTGGCTAAGGAATCTTAGAAATTGACCAAACAAATAATTTTTCTGACTTCAGGGGAAGGGAGAGCCCTCCACAATGCTTTTTGAAGACACATTTTTAAAACACAGCAAGAGAATGCTGCGAAATAACATGTTTGATCCTGAAGAAGCCACAACTAATTTATGCATTTGTATAGTTGTCCTAAGGTCAGCCTGCCATAGTACGAGTTCTCAAGCTCTCCTTTTGTTTTAGAATCAGAAGACATGCCAAGAGATGACCATCCATCAATGCTCAATTCCCCAAAGCATACATTAAGAGGCAGGTTGCCTTGGAATTCTGTGGCTTTGTTTTTCTAGCCATGGCATGCTATGTAATATCTGCTACTAGAACCACCCACCAGTCATTAAAGTGTCTAACCCTTTTTGAAGAATTAGGCATTGTTTTGTTTTGTAATTGCGAATTCCAGAACTGTAGCAGTTTCTGTGCACAATTTCTATTTTATGTGCATTCTGAACAATGGCTGTTTGGGCCATGAGGTCAGCTATACTGTGAAGTCACGATGGAAAAATAAAATTTGTAAATAATTGGAGTGGTTCCGAGACCCGTCGGAACCGCCCCAAATGGCCCTCACACCGTCACAAGCACTACACTTTTCCCCCGTGTGCAAAAACTGCAAACCATTCCCGAGATATCGGGAGAAACACAAGCCGCCTCTTGCTGCCGGCTGAGAAGCCTTGCGAGCCGAGAATTCTCGGCATCGGAAGCCTTAAATTCGCACCCACTTTAACAGTTTACATTGTATCAAGTCTCTTGCGGCAGTCAATTACCGCAGAGACTCCATAAAACAGCAAGGGAGCGAAGATAAGCTCTCCTGCCTGCCTTAACCAATCAGTGCCCCTGTCTAATCAATCACTGTCAAATTAATTACGGCCAGACGGGGGCACAGCGGGGAACCCTTATTCCATTAAATTGGCTTAGTAGACCACCCCCCTCCAAAACAATTGAAACACTTTCCCCGGGCAAATTTGAAAACTCTGGCCGCTTTGGGAACCAGAGAGGCGGCCAAGCCTAAAAGCAGCTTAGCGATAGAAATCCACTCACCCTACCCTCCTCACAGTAACCCAAACCCGGGAAGGCTCTGCTGGAGCGACCGGCTCTTCTCAACACTCTCTAGCCGGGGTGAGTTCCATAGAATTAATGCCTTGCCTCAGCCATATACTCCTATGGAGGTAGACCAACCCCACCCCCTTTTTCCTTCCTGTTTCAATGTCTTCCTATGGGAGCCTCTCTGTCTCAATGCTTTCCTATGGAGGTAGACTGGTACCCTTTTTCTATAGAAGTAGACTGGTACCTCTTTTCCGAAATTCATCAAACAGGCAAGCCCCTAGCTGAGATTCCATTTAACCCTTTCTTGCCTTTATTAACGCCTTCCTGCCTCTCTTCTCTAACCCGTCTTCTGCTCCTTTCCCCCAATTCCCCAACCTTGTCATTTAACCTTTTCTTGCCTTTTCTTAACCCTTTCCTGCCTTTCCCTTTTAACCCTTCCTCTGCTCCTTTTTCTCCATTCTCCCAACTTTAAAAGCTTCAGCCAGAGACACAATTCAGGCAGAATAAATCCTGAATTGAGGGATTATCTACTCCCTACTCTGTCTGGCACCGCAGTATATGAAAAAAAAGTCCCCTGGGGTAAGCTGGAAAGGCCTGTTTCCGGCCTCCTGTACTGTACTTACCCCAGGCTTGATGCTACTGCAAACGGTCCTGCGAAGATCTTCCCGGGCCTGTTGGAGGCCCCAAAAGTGCTTTCAGGTGATCCGGAAGTTACTTCCAGTTCGCAGGGAAGCCCTTTTGGAGCCTCCATCGGGCCCGGGAAGGCCCTCACAGGCCCGTTCAGAGCAGCGCCAGGCTGGGGGTAAGTACAAGAGCCCCCAGCTAGGCCCCCCAGACCCAACCCGACCTGCATCTGCATATCGTGGATTTTCACTTATCGCGGGTCGGGTTGGGTCCCTAACCTCTGCAATAGGCAGGGGGTTACTGTACTATAAACCCGGCAAGAGGCAAAAACTGAAAGGTGGCAGAAGAAAACAACAGGGCAGTGCAACAGGACATTACAGTATGATACTAATCATTACAAAGGCAACTGGGGGCAATTGCGTCAAGCACTTCAACTACTTTAGAGAACTCTGGCACAAACAATTGCAGATTTAAGAAAGGGCAGAAACACAGTAGATCAGATGTCCAGACTTCGGCCCTCCTGATGTTTTGGGCCACAACTCCCAGAATTCCAAGCCTGTATTTCCAATGGCAAAGGACTGTGGGAGTTGTGGTCCAAAACATCTGGAGGGCCGAAGTTTGGACATGACTGCATTCAACTAGTACGTTCACTAAGAGCCAGGGATGAAGATGAGCACTTAATAACATTTATACTCTCCCTGTGTTTACTTGCAGTAAAGAACAGTGTTTTACATTCTTGGCAGCTGTAACATACAAGCCCACCTTTTAACATTTAATATTTTATGAAACGGTCTGCTTCCCACCTCTGTTTCTTCCTCCACAGAACATCCAGTTTCTTCTTCTTTTAAAGCCTTTAACAACAAATCAACTGGAACACCCATGTCCTGCTCAACTTCTTGCTTCAGAAGTGAGTCAGACTCGGATCTTTCTTCAACTAGCAAACATTTCTGCTCTACGTGAATGGGGGTAAATATCAATTATTTGTATTCTTGGACTTGTCTTCATTCTTAGCTGAAGCTGCCAAATGTTTTTGCCCAGGATAGGGCACGATTGGGACTTGAAGGGACTCATCCCACAAGATTTCACAAAGGGGCCCAGGACATGGCTGGTTTTCTCTGTTATCTCTCTCTCTCTCTTTCTTTCTTTCTCTTCTCTCAACAGCCTCTCCCCGATAAAGTGGTTTCCTGTACATTTGTATTTTCCATTCCTTTTCAGCATATTCTTTGTCTAGATCTTCCTGTACTACTGTCACCTAGTCACCCTCCTCTTTTGTAATCTCCTCCTCTGTTTTCCCCCACTAGGACGTCTCTTCTCCTTTTATATCATTTCCCTTTTTTGATTGAAAATCAATAGTTTTTAAACACCCCCCCACACACAGCCTGCTCTTTACATGGCGTGCACGGGTGTTTTAAAAGCAGACCCTTGCCACACACACCCCGGGGTTGGAGTCAGATCCTTGTTGCTCTGACTGGTGGAATCACCCCTCACCAGCTTCCCCTCTGCTAGGGTTGGAGCAGCAAGGATTGGCTTTAAAACACCCACAAGTGCCATTCAAAAATCACCTGGCTGCAGAGCGGTCAAAATCACCAGCCGGCCGACAACCAGGTAATTTTGACAGCTCCACTGCCAGATTGAAGGGTTTCCCCCCAAACCCATCAAAGGGTGAAAACTCTTCCCTTGCTTTGCTTGGTCGGGGCAGGCTTCCTATAGGAATACATTAAAATCAATTAATCAGTTCCCTTTTTTGCCTTTTTTCCAACCTCTGGAACAGATTAATTGATTTTCAATGCATTCCTATGGGAAACCACATTTTGAATTAAGAAAATTTTGAACTGCGAAAAATCTGTTGGAACAGGTTAATTTCACAATTCAAGACATCACTGTATATTCTAATGCTTCTAAAAAAATTAAGGAAATATTTCAAAAATTGCTGCTGTTGCCATAGCAGGTGCCTCCCATCTGGTATGAGAGAGGGAATTTAAGACATTTTCATTTCCAATATAACTTTTATGAATTTTCCACCGGCTGCTTGATGCTGGAAAAAAAGGTATAGATAGAGTAGCTGCACTGTAGAGAAGAAATTAATTGAATGAGCTATATAGGGCACATATACAGCAAATTTGTTTGTTTCTAAAAAAATTGCTGCATCCCCTTATAACACCCAGACATATTAGCATAAGACTGACTCCTACATTTTGAAAAGCTTAGCCTACAAACTTCACATAAGTACCACAACACCTGATTTGCCATTTCCTCACCAGTATGACCTTTCATTTCCAGAAAAGCTAAAAAGTGTTCAATAGGATGTCCATCTTTTAAGTACCAAGTACAACACTTAACTGATCGATCTGTGATAGGTGTTGAATCAAATGACAAACTAAAATAACAAGAATTTACTTCATCATCTTTTGTGCCATTGGTTGAATGAGTTCCTCAGAGGTAGTTTTGGACAGGTAAGAAGGATTTCTTTAGCCAGAATTTCCATATTTTGAAATGTGGCCTCAGACAGACAATTTAATTCCCGGTTTACAGCTTACATTCCCAGTTTCCTGAGACAACATGGCACCCAGACCCCTCTTAGAAGTGTCAGTTTGTAATATGAAAGGAAGTTTAAAAATTTTGGGCATACCTCACTGGATATGAACACAACTTCCTTTTGACCTCTACAAAGACTACCTTCTCCTCCCAAGGTAACATTTTTGGGGCGCAAACAGACAGAGAAACAGATTGTGTTTGGACCATTTGTGGCTAGCTATTTTTCAGGGATTGTTTGGGGAATACATAAGAGCAAATAGCAAACTGTCCCATTGCTGCTCAGAGCCCATGCTGAACATTTTTGGCCCATGGGGAGGATTCCTTCTCTCCCCCCCCCCCCCCCCCGCCCCCCAATGGTCTGGAGTGATTCTTGTATGCATGAAAGGGTCAGATTGCTGCCAATGAAACAACTCTTTCAAACATGATCAGACACGATACTTTATCATCATCTGATCAAACCCGAAACACACCTAGCCCTTTCTAAGACCTTTCCTAACTAAGTCCTGTTTATCTATATCTGAGCCCAAATGGCTACTTAAACAAACAAGACTTGACTGATTTCTTTATTAACAAATCCCTAATGAGCTTTTATAGATTCAGTCCGACTTGACTGTCCTGCTTGTCAAGCAGGGTTTAAACTGAATCTGTCTGTTAAACTGTCAGACTTTTCATTCTAAATCTTCCACTACTGCTGGGATGGTTGTGGGTCTTCCTTGTTTTAACTGGCTAAAAGGCTTCGTGGAGAATGGACTACAGGACTATCCATTGCAGTATCTACCAGACTAGATGGTATAAAAAAATCAGAAAAGGAAGAAAAATGTTCATAAGTGGGGGCGGGAGAGGGAGGGAGTGGTCTCTAGGGATGGTGCCACCGAAATCATGGCTTAAATTGTTTCTACACCTTCTAGAATAAATCCTAGGGAAATTACTGAGTCAATTTTAAAAATACACATTTTTGTGGGGGTGGGAATGGCATTTGCGCTGCTAAGAAGGTGCATGTGGCAGACAAATTTCATTTTGCTTACTCCTACAATACAGCAAAAGGCATGTCTCTGAAGTATAGCCGCCCTTGTTAAGGCCCCGGCCTAACAGATAAGAACTGTGGGAATTAATAATCCAAAATATGGCCTAATGCCAGGTGACAAAATAGGGAAGGATTTGGAGATCATGGAGAATGGCAGAGGGAGTTTGGTGTGTTCATGTTGCAGAAGAGAGGTTTGGAGATCATATGCCAGCCACTAAAGAGATGTCACTGGGAAGATGAAGCAAACTTGTTTTCTGCTAGGCCCAGAATTTAGGACATGAATCACTGGTTTTAGATTAAATGAAAGCATATTCCAACTGAACATTAGAAACATCTTCATGGAAAGCACAGTTCAGCAGTGGAACGGATTATCTCAGATGGCAGACCATCCTCCACCAGAGATGTTTAAACAGCGTTTGGACTGCCAGGTTCCTCTGCCAGCAGAATCCTAACTACCCTGTTCAAAATGAAGCCACTCCAGGATAATTTATGTGTTGTAGCACTTTAATGTCACTGAAAATAGTCCCTTTCAGCTAGAGGGAAGATTCCAGCTCAAAAGAAACAAACGGAGGCCTGAGTGGGGTGGCAGTTGCCATGGTTGTCCCAGCTAATGAAAAAGTTCCTACGTGTTGATCTTCTGCACCATGGCTTCAAAGCCTCAAGCACATGGTTCTTGATCTAACCAGTCATTTTTTAGAACGTATATAGAGTAATGCAGTATATTGTTATCTTCACCTCCTCCAGGAAATTGGAAAACTGAGGGGCGAAGAATAATTTTATCTGTCAGTAGTTGAGCATCTTGATAGGGTGTTTGCCATCTTCATGCCCCTTTAACATTTATTTAGTTAAAATCTGATGATGGTGGTGATGATGACTCTTTAGATCCCATCGCTTCTTTAGTGAGGTCAAGGTCTCTCCTTTATCTCCACAACAACCCCCTGTGAAGTACTCAGGCGGAGACAGCATGACTCTTCCACTGAGCTTCAATGCCATCCTGGGATTTGAGCTCACCTCTCTGGTGCCCTGGTACCTGAACTGCTACTTTACGCCCCTGAGGTTTGCTCCTCCCACTTCCATTTGCTTGTTTTTCCTCCCAGCCACCCCACACCTATGTTGACTATCACAAAGTGTTCCTGCCCCCAACAGATTGTAACAATCCTTGAAAGGGTTCTAAATCATCACAAACAATAGTAATGCCTTACACAGAGATTGCAGGAAGGCCTTGGGGGGGTCTTCTTTTGATTAGATTGTGGGTCCAAAGGCTGGTTAGGCTATGCCCATAATAATCAGTGGATCGAGATGTAGTTCTCCCACAATCTCAGATGTATTTTATGTACTGGAACTGCTTTGCCCGTCATAGCCTATCCCCATGTGAGAACCAGACAAAGGAGTTGAATAATCTCAAGGAAATAATTTGCTGTACCTGAAGCAGGGAGAGTCCGGGAAGGGCAACAGCCTGGAAGACACTGGTTACAGCCCAGAGGGGAGGGTGGAGCTTAATAAAGAAAGAAGAAGCCCTTCGACTCCAAATACAAGGATAGATTTATATACTGTATATACAGTACTTGTATGGTTAGACGGATAAATGTGTGTTCCTGGCATAGCTGTTTTTTTGCCAATTCCTATAAGGAAATGACTTGACCGCCCAGAACTACAATGGGGAAAGGATGCTATTCTGAGTCTCTGAAGTTGTGGAGGTGAGTGCCTCTTGACCTTTTCGTGCTAGTGGCTGGGATCCAAGAAACTATTCTTCAAGAACAGGAGTGTTTGCAGTTTCTTTCTGTATGTTCTTTCTCATTTTGTTTTTAAGCATCAATCAAAGTAACACTATTCTTTCAACTTCTGGCATTTTGGCAAGGTGTGCCAAAAGGCAGGAAAGAGTGATAGATCCATCTATCCGTATATCTCAATGCCTGTTATAAGGGAACGGTTTGATTTGGTGGCCTGCTTGGGATTTTCTTGATGGGGTTCTTGGCTCTTATTGCAGCTGGTTGGAGTTTGCTGCTTTCATGAGAAGGTGGGTATATGGGATGGGGGAAACGTTTGAGAGAAGTAGAAACTCTGTGGAATGACAGACTGCTTGTAGCCCTCGGAAAGTGTTATTTTATTTATTTATTTATTTATTTATTTATTTATTTATTTATTTATTTATTATGTTGATTGTGACGCTGTTGCTTTGCTTGGAGACAAATTGGTGGACAGTTTTATTGCCATGTGGGATGTTAAACATATATTGCAATTGTAGTCAACTTCAAAAGCTCTCGGGTGTGTTAATTTTAAACTGCCCTTCTTTTCAAATGAGGCTTTCTGAAATTCTAAGGTGCTGCCGCCAAATGCTTTCTGTATGACGCACACACCCAATGTTAGCCACGGCTTGCTCTTTCTCTCCGCTGCCCTTCCACACTCACTTTGTGCTCCTGTGTTTGCCTCCATTATGCCCATTCTTCAACATGTCACTGGAAATGCATATTATTTACTATTTGAGTATTGCAAGTTTATGTGTGTTTAGAACAGAAGGAGTTTGTACAGAACAGACTCCAAGTCTGTCTGATTTGCTGTTAGGTGTTTTGCTAGAAGGCCACATCTACCATGCCAAGTTGGGTACAAAAGGCATACATTTGAAGTTAAAGTATTCTGAACCCAGGGATTTGTTTTGAGTATCAAAACTGATTGTAACTCCTAGCCACTCATTTACACACATAATGCACCTGCTTTTCTTAAACTTGCTGAACTTTAGCAGAATATATGAGAGGAGTTGTGGCAACAGGAGGGCAGAAATCACTGAGAAATCAAGCTGATGTAAAGGCAGCTTCTGTCTGTCCATAAAATTGAGGAAGGTTTGAGTGCATGCAATTGTAAAACAACTGCATCGACTTAATGTTACAAGTCTCACAACATGACATTTCCAGGTTAAAAGACTGGGTAAAATCTCACCCCATTAGAATTAACATATTATTTCCTATGAGGAGGGGGAGCAGCATATAAATAACATAATTAAATAATGCAAATGCAGTAGGACCCCAGTATCCGCTGGGCATTGGTTCCAGGCCTTCCCCTGGATAAGAGAGAACACCTCCCCACTCACCTCCAAACTGCTGTTTCCTGACAGTAGCTTGTTTTATGACTGCTGTTTTGAGCCAGTAGCTTGCTTTATGGCTGCTGTTTGTGACAGTAGCTTGCTTTATAGCTGCTGTTTGTGACAAATTCAATACCTTGCTTTATGGCTACTGAATTATTTAATTTTTTTCCTCTGTCAACCGTGGATAACTGAATCAGTGGATATGGGGGTCCTACTGTAGTTATCCTGAAGGACAAATTCAGAGTCAGTGCAGTGCAGTTTTTAGGTGTTGCAGAACTGAACTGGGAAGATATATGTTTAAAGCTCCATTTAACAATGAGGCTGACTTTTTGGGCCAATTATTATATAATTACAGATAACATACCCACCTTCTCATGAAATATCCTCATTTAATATGGATATTAAATGAGGATATTTCATGAGAAGGTGGGTATGTTATCTGTTATTAAATCTGGATATTAAATGAATAAAATGGAAAGAAAACAGTATACACAATTTTTATCTCTTTAGAAGAAAAATAGGACATAGATAGACTAAATAAAATACTGTAATTAAGAGAGAGGAGCAGCCAAAAAAGGGAAGATTATATTTTAACATGAAAAGCAGCTGTCTGCAACTTGTTCTAGATATTTTAGACCACGGGTTCCAGCATTTCATGTATTAGACATAACTGGCTGGTGCTGACAGAAGATGAAGTCTGAAACTTCTAGAGGGCAGTCCTCCAGAAAGACTGAATGCATTGTCAAATGTTGATAGAAGTGACCAGGAATACTGAACTTCAGCACAACATCAAGAAAAGGGTTTTGCTTTTGGAAAAAAAAAAAGGGGGGGGGGGGAGTCTGTCGTGTGGACGGTTTCAATAGCAGCATCACAAGTGCAAGGGAATTTAAGGAAATGATGTGTGTGGATGAGTTATTACACAGCTTTTTGGGTTTGTCCTTCATCAGAACTCCTGGGAAAGGAATTTAAAGATAAATGAAGTGGCTTTTAAAATTATTTTTCAACTACAGTGGTAAGATTTAGATTACCAGAGCTTCAAATTTTAAACAGCAAAGGTGACCAGCTTACTGAATCAAAATGAAATGAGTTTTTAATTATGCTGTTCAGTTGTTGGAAACCACTAAAAAAAATCTATAAAGCATCCATGCAAGGACTGATATTGTTGTACATTTAGGGAATCTCTGGTTAAACCATCAGTTCTGAATAAGTTTAGAAACTGATCCTTTGCTCTACTTCCCTACAGGCACAAGTACTTCTATGTGCTTATCTTGTTCCTGGCTATCACAGTTTGCTCTTTTATCTACAAGATGAAAGACCTGAAAGCCAAAACTAGAGCAGAACAGGACACACCAAAACCCCTGCCTGCTTTCAAGCTTTTACCAGAAGACAAATACAACTCCATATTCCTGTTTAATGGATTTTGGTAAGTTCCAAAGCATTACTTTGCTTTTCAATTAGAAAAAAGGAAAATCATAAAAGCCCTTAACTCTCTGGCTTCTACATCTTTCCGTTAAAATATTTATAGATCTAGCCTTGATATAACTAGAGAGAAATAATTAGAAGTCTTTCTTTACCTGTGTAAGAATTGTCAACATTTAGATTGCTCTTGTGCTATTTACTGTACAAATTAATAATTAGCTTCAAATTCACAAAGTAAAACTTCAAGGTTATATTTTAAATCTATATCTATGAAAGTATATATTTAATACTCTTTTATTCCACTTTTCTTGCTGTAAAAGATTCATTTAAAATACAGTAGCTTATTCAAACAATAGCAATGTACAAACAATAATGTCATACAAACAATAATTAATACAATTAAAACACATTAAGTTAAAAGCAGCACTTGAAAAAGTTACTTTTTGGACTGTTAACTCCCTGAATTCTAGTAGATTATGAAAGTCATAATCTTTTTATCCTTCTGAAGCACAGTACATGGCTATATGTCCTAATGTCTTGGGAGATGAGGAAGAGCTTGATACTTGGGAATATATTAGTCTTCTAATCTGGAATAACTGTTTATTGATAATTATTGTAATTAATTTGATTGTAAGCCGCCCAGAGACCTTTGGGTAGTGGGCGGCATATAAGTTGTAAAAATAAATAAATAAATAAATAAATATTGAGCTATTAATGATAAATAGTGAACTTCGGTAAAGGAAGCTGTTAGGTTTTTGAAAAGAACACTGGACCACTAAGATCACCCCTTTGAAAAAAACAGCACTAATAAATCTCTTGCCAGTTACATGTGTGATTCTTTTGACCATACAGTAGTATGGTTTTAACGTAGACCAATATGCCCGGTAAATGTGACAAGTGAACTTTACAACTAACCTCACAAGAGAATCAGCCTCTGTTTTTGTACCAGTCACAAAGGAGTAGAAGACCCTTCCTCTTCCGTTTGCAAGGAAACACAAGACACTTACCTTTAAGTAGCCATTAATAAATTGCCTTCTATCAAAGAAGGTACAGTACAGTAATGAAGAAGGGACTGAGCTTCATCCACAGTTAACAAGGGGTACTAAGAAAGAAGAATTCCATCCTGCCCTCCCCAGATCAACTGTGACAAACTAACACATCTGCATGGACTTCTATACACCTGTCTACATGACAATCCTGGTCATTTGTGGTATTTTTTTTGAAATTATTATTTATACAAAAAGAAAAATCAAATATTAAAAAATACCTAGAAAACTTAACATTGCAGAGAAATCTAAGCAATACATTTATATATAACATCTCCCCCTTCACTGGGAGCATTTGGAAATATAAACAGCCCTATTTCCCTCTAAAACTGCACTTGCAAAAGTGCACGGCCCTTCCCCTTTATTAATACAAAATTGATACATTCTCCCCAGATAGCCATAAAAGTATTCTTATTTATCAAACCTTTTTTTAATATTACAAGTTAACGTTAATAGCTATATTCCAAACTTTTTATACAATTAATTTGAGTGAAAATCATGCTTTACTTTCCAATGCTATACTACCATTAATCTTGCCGCTGGTAATAACTTTGAAATTAATTATTCTGTTGTCCATTTCTATCTTTGTCAAATATTGATAAAAGTGCTATTTTAGAATATATCTTTATATTTAACTTAATTATTTCATTTATTTCCATGAAAACCAACTGCCAGATTGTCAATATATTCTCACATTCCTGCCAAATATGAAAATAAGTACTTGTACCTGTTTTCTATGCTCCATTCTAATGCAGTTTAGGATAATTAGTATCTGATTTAATTTAACTGAAGTTAAATACTCTCCCAAAACTAATCTCTAAAGGTTTTCCTTTTTCCTTATAGACATAGACTCTTTAATCACATATATAATTCAGCACAGTATTACTTACTCTCCAAAATCATGTTCCTTGAATACAGTACTTCAAGAAAATCTTGTTGGCACTTTGCTCTTATTTATAACTTGTAAAGTTTACTTATCATTATTTTCACTGTTATATTTTCATCCACCTTTTCCTTCTGTACTACAATATCTTCAAATCTTGTAAAATCCCTACATTTACCTATTTAAAGACAATTTTTTCGTCCATTGCTCTGATGGAATCAGATTTTCTATACTTATCTGACATTATTATCAACATATTTTTAAAAGACTTGTCAATAGTTTTTACAATATTATTATGTGATATAAAAAAATTCACAGGGTTGCCCAAAACGTCCTGGGATTCCATAGTTCCACACTGGTCTGTTTTGTAAACTGCCTGGAGTAGGGTGCCACTAAGTGCTGCATTTTACAAGTTAAAAAATAAATAACCATATTAAATTATTCTAGTGAGTTATAATGTCAAGTATATATCTCATTTGGTTAGCTATATTAATATTTACTCCATTTATTTATCCATTCCATTATATCTAGTTTTAGAATTGGAGAATGTTTTTTATTATTATCATTTTATTTTATTTTATTTTGTCAAATAAGGAAAGGAAGAAAGGAGCAAGGATAATCAGGTCGGGTGGGAGAGAAAGTATAAAGGAGACAGGCAGGGAGAGGAAGAAAGAAAAAAAATGGAGTTAGGGGGAGAATAATACAATCACATTTTTGTTACATCTCTATTTAAGCATATTACTTTTATACTGTATTAGCCCTATTATCAGGTATTTGTTGCTCTTAATAATTCTCATAATCATGTATTTATATTAATCTCCCCTTTTTTTGTTCTCTTTCATAACTTTCATAGTACTGTAAAGGGCCCAGAGTAGCCTTTGGGCTAGATGCAGCATACAAATCCAATACATGGTTGTGGTAAACAAATCCAAGAAATAAATAAAATAAGCAACCTCTTACAAATTCCTCTGTAGAAGCACGTGAAAGCAGAATTGGAGAATTTTCCAGGGAACTTGAAATGGAATTTGGAGGATTTATTAAAGGAAGAAACAAGTTATTTATTGACTTATTTAATTTCTATACCACCCATCTGGCAAGAAGGCCACTCTCCCAATGCAGTTAAAAGTTTGGCTGGAAAAGATTACAGTATTAATCAAGAACAAGTGATAGTGGTATTAGGATTGGAAACAATATTTTGGTTTAATTTTATTCCATACGAGCAATGGACTAAAAATTAAATTTCAAAAATGGCAAATGTAGGGATCTTACATAATTTGAAGAAATTATAGTACAGAAGGAAAAGGTAAATGACAATATGAAAATGAAAGGGATTATAAGTAAAATTTATAAGGCATTAATTAATAGAAGCAGAGGACCAGCAAGAGTCTCTTAACAGTTTACGGGAAGATGATCTGGGAGAGGAAACATGTAGTGAGGTGTGAAAGAACATGTGGGATAAAAGTATATTAAAGTACTGTATATGAGTCTTAGGATAAAGACATTTTTGTAAGATTGTTTGGAGATTATATTTAATGCAGGTGAAATTAAATCATATGGATGCTAAACATTCTAATTTGTGATGGAGAGGATATAGGAAATAAGTGACTATTTCCATATGTGGTGGGAGTGTGGTGGGTTGGTCTTTGGCCAAGTAAAATAAATTACCATGTTACAAATAGACATTCTCCTGAAGATGCCATTTTATTAACATTTGATTGGGAACAATGAAAATGGTTTCAAGTTTAATAACAGCAGCTAGGTTAATGAGGACAAAGAACTGGAAAACTAAGCACGATTTTAAGCAGGATGATTGTCATAAAGAAGTATAGAATATTGGTATTAATAATAAGCTAACATGACATGAAAATTAAGAAGGGTTTGCTACATGAACATAGTTTTATTGCTATCTGGGGAGATTTTATTGAATTTGTGTGAGTTGTGTGCACTTTTTGTTTATATTGTGTTATATTTCTTTCATGTTTAGGTTTTAAAATTAAGTTTTAAAATAAATTAAAAATCCAGTGCTTTAAGGAAAACTATTATTCTGTATGGAACATTCCTAAGTCATACATATAGGCTTATTTGCAAAACAACAACAACAACAACAACAACAACAACAACAACAACAACAACAACAACAGTGTGATCCTTCAATAGAAGCAACATTTGGAGTTCAGTTCTTAAGTGTCAGTTGCCCAAGAAACTGTGCCCAAGTCATCATACTCTTTAGAATAAACAATTACAGTTATAATAACTTTATCCCCAGTAGTTAGTTAGCAGCAAATATATTCTAATAGGTCAAGGTACATACAGTACAAAACATCACCTGAGGAGTTGAGGCATATGAGGCATATAATCCCAGGTGTATGTCTCCTGCCCCAGCAGTAGAAAATTAGAACTCATAACAAATCGAGGAGAGGAACTAACAGTTTGCTGCCCTTTCATGTGTTGAGGGGGGTATTAGTTATTCATTTATTTATTTATTGCTAATAGGGTTTTATTTTAGTAATTTTAGTATTATTTTCCTTCGTAAGCACAAAGCAGTGAAAACAGAAATATGAGAGAATTAGCCCAGTCTCACCAGCCCCCTCTTAGCATAGAGATTTAACTCTTGCAGTACTAACACGTCTACCCTAGATACATCTTTAACAAGAAAAAAGTATTTTTACTTATCCTTATCACTTCAAATGAGCAGAATCAGCTGACGGGTGGGGGGTTGCATAGAGATAGTAAGCCTGGCTTCTGGTGGTGGAAGAGGAAGAAGAGGTAGTGGTGGCAGCACAAAGTAGGGAGACAGTGGGGGCAGTTGGAAGGGGTGGGGGCAATGAACCAGGTAGTTTGTTAAATTGCAGAACAAAAGTGTGTTGATGTCTGTTTATTGGTTTGGACAAACCTGAACCTACAAGGCAGTGATTTTTACAAATGTTCTGGTTATTTTTTGAGCCCGTCTCTAATTTACAGCTCTGTTCAGATCTTGAAATCCAATTGCATCTCAGGTTGTTCTTTCTTCCTACTGCTCCCCTATCCTAGAAATACTCTCTTTCCCAGTAAGCTCTACTGAGATTTTGCAAACAAACAGCTGCGGCTTCCTCTACTGAGTCACCTTTTGTCTTAGACTGCTACCGCACTTTAGATTTGAAACGCCTTTTCCTTAAAAATCACTGTCCGCTTTTCAAATCACTTTTTCTGAAGAGCCCCCTTAGCCACGCCCATTTTTGACTGCTGTGTCGGTTTTTCTTGCGACGACCACTGGGGGTGGTGTTTTTTTAATCGGTTTCTGCATCCCCCTTTAAAGTGATTTGGTGGTATTTGCGGACATACTACAACGCCTTTAGGTTTAAAGCCTCTAGGTTTAAAGCGGTTCAGCCAAGTGTGAATGGGGAAGCTGATTACTAAACAACTGCTGAAGTGCGGACTGCCGAACCGCTGTAGCCAAACGTGACCGCGGGAGGAGGTAAGGCGATGCAAAGTAAAAAGCGGCTGCTCATGGAAGTGTGGTAGCGGCCTCAGTGTTGTGCAAATGCAATGGCATGGAAAAACCATGCTCGCTGCTGACACCTCCCAGCAACTCCACGCGGCACACACCAAAACTGTTTTGTTTTTAAAGTAACAAAGGAAAAAATCAACTAAAGTCCAGTGCATATGACCTAGGCTTGCCGGCGTACCAATATTCAAAAACCGCAATTTTAAAAAAACCATGGGAATTAAGCACAACAGAGATCAAGGGGGGAATGGCATTTCAGAGTCTACACTTAATTTTGCATCGGCTAAAAAGAAACATCAGAAACAACTCCAAAAATGACCGCCCCCAGAGGTGGTAGTTGGAAGACCTGCTGGGGTGCACTTAAGGGGGGAGTGGCCAGGTTCCCCCCCCCCCTAAGAGCTGGCTGCTCGTTGCGGCGATTTTTGGAGACGAGTTTTCCTGCATTTACAAGCACTTTTTAGCAGTTGTGGGATAAGGGCCTTTATGAACTTGGGGTACTATACTTCTGCATCCACAATTCAGAACCCAAGGAAATGATCCAGGATTCCTCCTGCATTACCAGGAAGAAATGCAAATTCTAAAGATTACATAGCAAAGGGCAGCAGTCAAAATGGTCTAGAGAAGTGGTTCCCAAACCAAAACTCCTGGAATACTATTCCACTAGCTGTGCTGGTCAGGATTTCTGGGAGTTGCAGTCCAGGAATATCTGAGGACCCATGGTCTATATAGGATGCCCTCTTCTGTTCACTACCTTTCACACGCGCTGGAAAAAAAGCCCTGACAAATGCTTCGTGTTTGTGTGATATGTCGTCAAAACTGATGGGAAAAGCAGTCTGCATCTGGAATTTCCCGTTTTGTAATGTCACTTTGTAAACAGTAGTGAGTGAGCACAAGAGGAGATCTTGCAGACCATCTGGAGTACTGCCATTAGTGTTCTCAACTTCAGCCTGACCTTTGCTAGATAAAGGTTGGCATAATTTTTTCCAGCGTGCAATATGGGCATGATATTGTGCAACAATATTGGGCCATTTCCTTGGCATTTTGAATCACGGGTACAGAAGCACATTATTCAAGATACTGTACATAAAGCAGAAGGTTTTTAAAGAATTGAATTATCTCTAGACAAACCAACCTTCTGGATGATTGGCGGTAATCTTACTCAATGTCAGTTTAAACATCAGGTACGTTGTGTCTAAAATTGTATAGCAAATAAGCCAGTGTGTAGTAAACAAACTAGTATCTTGCGTCCTGCTGTTTTAACAGTGGGATAATTGCAGAAATGAACCCACATTGCAATGGAAAGAGACAGGCTGCTATGTCATTATATTATTTGCAGTTCATTGCTTGCTGAACAGATGCTAGAAAATGCAATTCAAAAGTCACTCTTTAAAAATCATTTAAAAGCATGTTTGCCTGGCCTGGAAACAGCAGCACCTGCAGTTACATAACAAACTGTTATAAAGATTTTTCTGATGCTATATTTTGCAATAAAGACTCCTGTGGTACTTTTCCTTCTTCAGGGACTTGTTCTTCCTTTAGAAACGTGTGTGTGTGTGTGTGTGTGTGTGTGTGTGTGTGTGTGTGTGTGTGTGTGTGTTGTGTCTATAGTCGTGACCGACTCTTCGTGACCCCATGTCCATGGAGTTTTTTGGCAGGAATACTGGAGTGGCTTGCCAGTTCCTACTCCAGGTGCCTAACCAGGGCCGACCCTGCTTAGGTTCCAAGATCAGGCAAAATCAGATGTGCTTAGGGCATCTAGGCATTAGAAACACATAGCTGTTGGAAACTACAGGTAGATAGATTCATCTGAAAAAAACTGTCACGAACAGCAGGGAAAATCGGTGTGTAAATAAATAAATAAATAAATAAATAAATAAATAAATAAATAAATAAATAAATAAATTTTAATGATGAAAATATGACATACAACTGTAGCTCCTGTATAAAAAACCATATTTCTGATGAAACCCACCTTTCAGATTATCTGGAAGTTGATTCATGACAACTGGACTTCTTTTCTTGAGAGATGGATCTCTCAAGAAAAGAAGTCCAGTTTCCATGAGTCATCTTCCAGATAACCTCACCTGGATGACTGAGAATCTTCACAGACATATTCCTTTCAGATTACAGAATGTTTCCTTACCACTCTCTTATCCAGAGCCATTGATGAGTGGAGCCTGGGACTTTGGGATGGATGTTAATAGTCAGGAAAGAAGGAAAAAGCTAGAATGACTGCATGTCCCTGTTTTTACAGGGAAGATCCTCTTTTTAATGAACTAGGCAGTCTGAGCCTGGTTTAACAATAAGGATGCATTGAATGGGAGAGAAGAAACTCTTGAAGCTGACCATCTGTCAGCATTTAGAACAATAGGCTGGTCACAGTCTTACTTAATACAATACGTTATATTTCTATTTTATCTTCTTCCAGTGCCATGTCCTCGTAGAACGTTGGCGATCAGTAGCCTGAATTGGTTTCTATCTAAAGCTATTCTAAACAGAACAGCTTTACTCACTGCGGACCATTGGCTTAAGTTCTTAAGCCAGAATGTTCTTCTACGCCCCGGACCATGCTTCCCATCTATTTTTCCTTGAAGGATTACTTATTTGTTAATTTATTTATTTCCAAAAAGTTTTAGCCGCCCCACTACCAAATGGTCTCTGGGCAGCAGCAGACGGTATTTCTTATTGGGCATTATGTGTCTGAAATACTGCAATTTTCTTCTCTTTACAGTATTGAGGATTTCTAACTTTTTATTCATGCACTGTAATACAGTCATGTTGGTGACTCTGGCTGTCCAAGGTATCTTCAGAATTCATCTGTACATCCACATTTTGAATGCTTCCAGCCCTCTGCATAATGTGTCTGTAAGGGTTCTAGTTTCAACACCATAGACAAGTATGCTGAATAACTTGGATCAAAGTATTTGAGTACGAAATCTGATAAGTCCCAGTTTGTCAAGATTTTCCTCATTTTCTGGGAGGAATTTCTAGTTTGTTCAATTTTGCAACGAATTTCACATGAAGGATCCTAGTTATCTTTGACAAAGCATCCCAAGTATTTATAAGATGATACTCTCTCAATTACATCACTGCCGATCTTGAGAAGGTTCTGTGAACCATTTTGATTTTTGCTGATAACCATCCATTTTGTCCTCTTCATGTTAAGTAGCAATCCCATGGCACCGCTTTCTGCAGCAACAGAATCCAATAATCCTTACATATCTGCCAGACTTGTTGCAAACAGGACAGTGTCGTCAGCATGTCTTATATTATATACAAGAACTCCATTCACTTTCACACCTTGGTTCTTTCCTTCAAGAGCATCCTGGAAAATACTTTCTTAATAGATATTAAAAAGTAGAGGTGAGAGAATGCAACCTTGACAAACATCTTTCATAATTGACACCTCTTCTGATATCTGACCATCTATCCAGACACCAACAGGCTAATTCCAATATAAATTCCCAATCAATCTGATATCACGACTCTCTAAGCCCAGTTCTTTAAGAATATTAATAGGTTTATCATGTTTAACGGAGTCAAATGCCTTTTCATAATCAATGAAGCAAACAAAAACATCAAAAACATCAAACATCAACAAATATGTCTATTTAAAATACCACAAGTATTTCTAAATTAGCACTAGTACATAGAACATCAGCATTATTAGTAATAACAAGCTAGCTATACAGCTCAGTGTATAAGTATCTGACTCAAGAAATATTTGGCTGCAGAGCCAAAGTTTGAGAATTCGTTTCCCCCTGTGCCTCCTGAGAAGTAGAGCCAGCCTGTTTAGCCCTGGGCAAGCTGTACAATCCCAGGTTGCCCCCTCCTCCAGGAAAAAGAACTACTATAGTAGGCTGCACCTGAGTTTTCCCTATCTGGAAAAGACTTCAAAGGGTCGCTGACAAGTCCGAATTGACTTTATGGTAGAGGGTGATGACGACAGAAAACGGCCTGTGAACGTTTTTAGGCAAGCTTGGTGACCTTTGCCTATTTTGTTAACGTGTGTGTGCGTGACTGTCAAAGAAGACAGTGACTTCCACAGAGCACGGAGAGAGGTAGTTATCTCAAATTTGGTTGGGGCAGAATGAGACATTTGTTTTATCAAGGAAGTCAATGATCCAACTCCCAGCACTTAAAGAGTTACCCTCTTCTAATTAGAGGACAACCATAAAATCTGTTTCTGCTGTTAGTCAACTGCTTATATTAATTTCACATATCTTCAGAGGCAGATCCCTCCCCCAGGCATGACTGAGGAACCCAGAAGCCCATATTGTATACTGACGAAAGAGATAACACATATCATCTTCATCTGGGATGACCATGATTGGCTGTAAGTGATAACGGCTTGCCTCCAGACAAGAGGAATGACCTATTGTCAGAGAAATATGGGCCCAATATATCTGTGTTTATGACCTAACAACTGGTTGAGGAATCGTAGAAATGTTGCTTGGTTTCCAGGAAATACAGTAGTTTTATGATGTCTGGGAGCTGGGCAAACAGATGGTGGCAATTCAAAGCAATCAAATTGGGTGAAAAAACTTGTTCATGTGTGGGGGTTCGTCTACTGTTTCTTGACTGTTTACTGAAGAATCACAATTAGATCTCGGAAATTCATGAAAAACAAACGTATTTTTATTGGATACATCGAAACTTGTTGGTTCAACGTTTCTCGTGTTACAACTTTCTCCAACGGGAGACAATATCGGTAACTCCAAACATGGACTAACAGTATTTTCTAATAATAAATTCCCATTTGTTAACTTCTCCCTTCTTATTTGGGTGTTGGCTTGTGCATCATCCCATATGGTACCTCGTGTCGGCTCCCGCGATATGGGTATTGATGAACTTGGGGAACGTTCCACCCCCAGCTGGGAATCCATCCTACGGGATTCGGGTCAGTCCCTCTGACCTTATTCTTTGAATCTGGGATGTTAGGACCCAAGCTACCGGGTGGTTCAAATACCGGTATGGGGAGAGGTAATCCTGTCTCTCCTTTCGTCCATACCTCCGTCTTCCTTCTAACCCCCTCCCTAACGTCCCTAACCGTTCCTGTCCGGCGGGTCACATCCCCCTCCTCCCTCGTCTCGCGCACCCTCTCGCGCCCCTCTGTCTGAGTGCTGGTTTCTCTATATAGAGTTCTTCTAGCTCTCTCTTCTGTTTGCACTCCAATCTCTCTAACCCTCTTATCTTGATCCCGATCTACTTGTACCGCCGCATGCCCATAGAATCTAATTGGGTAATCCCCGAACCTCCCTCCGACTTGTACCATTTTATCTTTCTCTATACGAATCCACTTCTCTATCTGAACTCCTTTCTCTCTTGTCTCTTTCTTAACTTCTATTTCTCCCTCCGTCTGTATACTTTTATCCTTGGCTCTGATGTCTAAACTCTCTATCCCCTCATTCAAAGCATCCCAGGTTACTATGTTCTTAATAACTGCTAAAAATCCAGCAGTCACTTTGGAAGGTGTCCATCCTCTCATAGTCTCTTTCATGGTCCTGATCTCTGGGTCCTCCACATCACTGTCTGGTTTCATCCCCTCTATATCTCTCTTATATCTTTTCTGTATATCTTCTCCTTCTTTATTCTCCTGGTCCTTGCTCGCGGATAAACCCACGCCTTTGGTATCTGGCTCCCTCTCACATTATGAAAAAGAACATCTACATAATTTGTATTTAAACACTTGGGCATACAGGTTAGTGGTATCCAAGATTCCCACAAATTCCATGGACTAAGGGTCTTAACATCGATAACTGTGGTTACTTCTGGCTCGGGATCATGAGTTTTTTTTTAAAGTTCAGCACATCTGGATGGTACCAGTTTGGGGAAAGCAGATGTATCCTAACACAAAGAGGTGGGTCAGCTCATGGTCCCATCAGAGAGGTTTCTTGTCCCAAATTTTCAATTTCCTTCCTTAGAACGGAGTCCACTTATGCAAAGGGGAATGTTCTTTAAGAAATCATCATATACTGATACCACCAAAAGACCACATAGAAGAAAATGTCTTTTTTTTAAGTGATAGTCCCTGTAGGGTCCCAAAAGACACATTCTCTGCTTGAATGGGTGGAACAAGTGCAGGATTTCCACATGCAGGTAGAAAGTTTGTACTGTATGGGAATGACATGTTCTGTTTTTATTACCATATGACTTCCCTATTGACAGAGATTATCTCTGTCTATAGTGAAGTCATACAGATAGTCTCTGTCTATAGGGAAGTCATACTTTAATAAAAACAGAATATGTTATTCCCATACAGTACAGGCAGAACAGTAACTAGCAATTTTAGTACCCAGGACAAAAAAATCAGAACAAAACTCCAGCACATGCCAAATGCAGAAGGTGTAGTTGTCACAGTGATTTCCCTGTCCTCTGCTGATCTTTCCTTGAAGTGGTACCAATGCATCTCTTGGAAGTGACCGTTCGCTTTGTTGGCCATCTGCAGCAGGAAAGAAAGCACTGTATAGCACTTCCCCCACCGCGCCATGTTCAAGCATGTCCACTGCAATTCCTGGGTGCCAAAAGAATAGTAGAAGACAAACATATGGCACCTTAAAGACTAACTTTCATATTTTAATGTAACGTTTTGTGGACTACACATCCACTTCTTCAGACATATAGCAGCAGTAGAATCATCGAGTTGGAAGAGACCTCATGGGCCATCCACCCCAACCCCCTGCCATGCAGGAACCCCCATCAAAGTACTCCCTACAAACGGCCATCCAGACTCTGCTTAAAAACCTCTAAAGAATAAGACTCCACCACCCTCCGTGGCAGCTTATTCCACTGCCAAACAGCTCTAACTGTCAGGAAATTCTTCCTAATGTTCAAATGGAATCACTTTTCCTGTACTTTGAAACCATTGCCCTGAGTCCTAGTTTCTGAAGCCATGGAAAACAAACCAGTCCCCTCTTCAATATAACATCCTTTCAAATATTTAAACATGGCTATCATATCCCCTCTCAACCTTCTTTTTGTAAGGCTAAACATTCCCAGCTCCCTGAGCTGCTCTTCGTCGTAAGACATTTCTTGCAGACCTTTAACCATCCTGGTGGCCCTCCTCTGGACCCGTTGGAGGTTGTCAACATCTTTTTTAAATCAAGATGCGCAGAACTAGACACAGTACTCCAGGTGGGGTCTGACCAGAGCAGAATAGAGTGGTACTATCACGACCCTTGATTGAGACACAATGCTTTTGTTGATGCAACCAAGAATCGCCTTGGCTTTCTTGGCCGCCATGTCACACTGCTCAATCATGTCCAATTTGTGGTCCATCCAGACTCCCAGATCCCTTTCACATTTACTATTCTCTGGCCTGGTGTCTCCCATCCTGTATCCGTTGAAGAAAAGGCAACTCTCTAAAAACATATGCCACTGAAAGAGGGGGGATAGCTGTTCTGTTTCTTTGCTGTCCTTAGTTTGCTGAGTTCAAGAAGAGGTCCTGAGAAGTGATGCTTAATAGAATAGTAGTTTCTGAGGTCACCAGTGTTCTGAAACAGATAAGATTAGAAGCTACCATTCATCACGCCTTGTTTCTCAGGACATCCCCTCGAAATCAGCAGTCAGTGCTGAGCAAGGAATTTCAATAGTTCCCTTTTCTTTTGTTTCTCCAGTGGTTTGTGCTAATGGAGACCTGGAAATTACTACCTGTTATCTGAAACGAGCAGTTACTGCTATGGTATTTGTGAACCTGAAGGAATGCACTGAATTCTTTGAATAAATATTTGTCTTTATGAAGGCAGATCTAAAAATAGAAGCAAGGTTGTGGAGGAAGTGGCATATTTACTGATGTTGGGGAAATGGATTACAACAACCAGTACAGTAATGGCAGAAGATGCAGATACTCTGTTCGTAAATTATTAACCGCATATTGCCTTGTTTATTTGGCCTCCTTTCCTTCATTTTATTTATTTCTTTATTTGTTTCATCTTACCCTCCTCATTTCTCATCTTGTTCTCATTAAGCAATAAAGCGAGTGGAGCCAAAAGCATTTGAGGAGGGTGTTGTTGTCATGGTTGCTGGGATATTATTCTTTGCAGGTGTTAGCTGTTGGTAGGTGATTGATTAAAAAATAGGAATACGAAGACTTTATTCATGTTTGGGTTTTTTCCAATTCTTATATAGTATGTATTTATTTATCCGTATAGTTTCCTTCCTTCCTTCCTTCCTTCCTTCCTTCCTTCCTTCCTTCCTTCCTTCCTTCCAACACTCCAAGTTGAAACATTCAGAACCATGGCATTCTAATCTGCACAGGCCAAGAGCGTCAACCATTCATAGCCCTCAGATGTATGGACATGTTGTACTGTCTAGTGTTGGCGCACCTATGGCACAGGTGCCAAAAGTGGCACTTGGACCCCTTTCTGTGGACATCCAACATTGCCCCTTCACAGCCACCTGTATTCAGGTTAAATTGCTGTATTGGCACTTTGTGAAAAATTAATGGGTTTGGAATAGCAGTTTGGGCACTCCGTCTCTAAAAGGTTTGCCATCATTAGTCTAGTCTGATGAAGAGACCTGGACAACACAACAGCTATCAGATACCAAATGGACAGGGTATGGTTATATAAAAAAAACCCAAAGTGCTATGTTTACAATTGTTGTGCATTCTTCTTATTTATTTTCCTTCCTCCCTTTCTTATTAGGCTAGGGCCCAAGAATTACTGTGAATGCATCAAATCCAACAACATGGAAGTCTATCAACTGGATAACTACATTAATAAAGATAAACTTGCTCCCCTCACAGAAAGACGAGAAAAGGAGTTCAGAGATTATCAGAGAAGGTAAGTCTGGTCATAGATGTGATGCTACCATAGGCTCCTACCAGCTCCATTACAGTAATACTGTACCTTGGTTTAAGAATAACTTTGTTTAAGAGTGTTTTGCAAGACAAGCAAACATTTATTCTAAATTTTGCATTGATCAACAAGCAATGTTTTGTAATACAAGCACTCGAGCAGGTCACATGATCACAAGTGACCCAATGATGGCTCTCCCTCTCCCCCTGCTGGATTGTGGGTGATTTCCTACTCAAGCAGCCTCCAAACCAGAGGGAGAAGATAGGAAAGGAGGTATCCCTTGCACCAGCCAGGAATGTTTTCAAAGGGGACTGCAGGTTAGGGTTTTATTTTTCTTTATATTTATATTTGTATTTAATTTGTTTTCAACATCCTTTCATATTTTTCAAACAATTTCTAGCCATGGGACAGCTAGTCAAGTGTGTATATGGCTACAGATTGCACTTCACTATTGTCACATTAAAAATCCAGAGTAAAATCCAGTTGTTAGTCCCAAACAGCAGATTCTGCAGCCAGGTACCTAAACCATGGTGTGGATGTAGACTTTTAACCAATTTCTTTTGTGAGTTTTGCCATTTTTT
Organism: Phrynocephalus guinanensis; assembly: GCA_037367245.1. NCBI lineage: Eukaryota > Metazoa > Chordata > Lepidosauria > Squamata > Agamidae > Phrynocephalus > Phrynocephalus guinanensis. The sequence continues at coordinate 20,322,270 of CM074743.1, forward strand.
GTGTACAATATGTGGTTATGGGATCCCAAAACGAATCATCTGAATTTCCATTATTTCTTAATGGGGGGATTTGCTTTGATATGAGAGTGTTTTGGTTTACAAACATGCCCTGGAATGAATTATGCTCGTAAACCAAGGTATTACTGTATTCTATATCGCAGGACTGCAGTATATGAAAACAGGCCCCCTGGGGTAAGGGGGGAAAGGCCTGTTTCAGGCCTTCTGTACTTACCCCAGGACAGGTGCTGTCCCAAACGGGCCTGCGAGTGCCTTCCTGGGCCTTCTGGAGCCCTCAAAATGGCTTCCCTGTGAACCATAAGTGACTTCTGGTTAGCTGAAAATCATTTCTGATGCCTCCGAGGACTTTTCTAGGCCTGTCAGAGGCCTCAGAAATGATTTTCGGTGATCTGGAAATCACTTCCAGTTCGTAGGGAGGCCCTTTTTGGAACCTCCAAAAGGCCCAGGAAGACCCTTGCAGGCCCATTTGGGGCAGCACCAGGTTGGGGGTAAGTACAAGGGCCCCCAGCTAGGCCCCCCAGGCCCGGCCCCACCCGACCTGCATTTGCATATCACGGATTTTCAATTATTGCGGGTCAGGTTGGATCCCTAACCCCCGCAATAGGCGCGTGGGGGGGTCACTGTACTCTATTACATACCCTGCTACCACTGTGCTACAATCTCTCTCCTACCCCAGAGTGGGGCCTACTGTAAAGCGTATGCTTCTCTTTATTCCAAGAGGACTTCTGTGAGATAACTTCTTTGTGAATATTTCCTACTTTAATGTGGAGGTAGATTTATAATCATCCCTGGATACCAAATCAGCAAGACCCAGGCCTGATTCAAAACACATCTCATGCAACATCTGTGACTTTTTGTTCAACATTTACAAAGTGTGGCCAAAAAAAGGAAAAATATGTGATAACATTTTAACAGTTTATGAAAATATGGGAACAATGCAACATACATTCATGAATAACTGGGAGTGTCAGGATCGTCTAGATTAGGAATGTAACCTGGCTTTGAAGAAAGGCATTGAAATAAGGCAGAGCAGATGTTAAGATTTCTTAAAAGAAGGCAGAGCATCAGTCATACTTTTGTTGTACATGTGCCCACGTGTGACCACTTGTAGCACATTCACTGCCCTACCAACTTTTGATTTGGCTTCTGCAGTTTCCTCAAGCCTGTTTTTTTTTCCATTTGTGTCTATGTGCTTTGTTCTAGATATTCCTTTGTGAATAAAGACGTCCTTGTCGCTCAGCCAAACACTCCTTTAAGCTATCCAATACAAGGAGCTGAGGTGATGCCTTTGCACACCATCGTAATTCCAGGTATGTCAACAGCAGCAGTTTGAATTGCTGTCTGAATAATTCTAGTAAGAGGAGGATTGTAATGATGTACTAGAGAGGCTTCTTGTTTCCTCATTGGAGTTTAACCCCACACAAGCCCAGCACAAGGTAAGGGATTGGTTGATTTCATTCCTCTGATTCCAAACGTCCGCCGGGCTCCTGTGGTTCACTTCCGAAACAAAAAGCCCATCAAGTCAAGTATTTTTTTCCAACCTGTAGATAAAATGAACACATTGTTTCCTAAAACAGATTGGAACCTTTGATACTTGATCTGGGGCTGTTTTATTCAGTGCTATGCCTCATATTTTCGTATATACAGTATATAAAAACTATATTGGGTGCTGAACTTGTGTAGTGCCTTTCTGTCACAAACAGTTTCATGTAGTGGACAAAGCCTTGGGATCAAAAATGCTCTCTCAGTTTCCTTCATAAAGTACCACTTATGAGGGCGGTTGGTGCAAATAATTCCAATGTCACATGCCTGTCCTTATAACATTCATTGGGTGACTGCCTTCCAGCTTATATCAGTGGACCTGTGTTGTTGCTTATTATCAGTGGACCTTAATTTCACAGGCTTGTTTACATAGCTTCTTGAGGAAAATGTGAGGTAAATTCATTATTATTCAATGATTTCCAGTCGCGAAGCTGCTAGAACAGGAGACAGTCTTGAGCCTGGAGCATGAAACCAATCCCACATGTTGGAAATTCCAGGTACTCAAATCATACTGAGAACCATGGCTTTTTGAAAGAAGACAGTTGTGGTTCATTAACCATCTGAAAATTGTCAGCTATTCCAGTTTGTTAAACATTTACAGTATCTGGTATAATTTGGATTTTTTTGGGTTCACAGAATCTTGTACAGTCTGTTCAGAAAGCTGAATGAAGTAAGGGAGGGGATAATGGGGAAATGTTTTCCTTCTGTCTCTGCCCACATATCTTTTTATTCTCAGTTGTCTCCTTCTCAGCTAATGAAAGCAAATAGAGAAGAAGCCATGTTGAGGCAGTAAAGCAAAGAAGGAGATTTTTCTGGCTAATGAGATGAGGGCTAGAATTGGCTGTCAGGTTTCCTTCTCGACAAGTATCATCTGGAATCGTATCCACATAGACGGAGCCTTTTTGCCACTTTTGAAAGCTAAACCCAACGCTTTATTGTGCCGTGCTCTTGCTTTGCATTAAGTGTCTGTTTGCTTTTTGTTTTTGAAGGCCTTGGTTTCCATGGAGGAAGCACAGAAGGACAAAAGGTGAAGTAACGTTTCCTAAAGTTTTGAAGGTACAGGTGATGCTGCTCCAGGCCTAGACATTGAAATGTGGAGGAAAAGGGTACATTCCTTTCAAGAAGTGTGGAAAACAAGGATGGGAAAGGGTACAAGACCCAGGCTATGAAAGCTATGTGCCTCATGAATGTCGAACCAATTGCAGTGGGAGGAAGGGAAAGCTGTGTTGGTGCCTATGGGGGAAACTCTTCTTTCTGCACTCATCACAAAAATATATGTTCTTCACCACTTCTTGTGTATTTTAATGGCACTTGCTCAGGTGCATAATGTACAGCAGTAGGCTTCCTAGTAGGGTTATTGTCCCTCTGTCACTCGTGTTCTGTTTATCTGGAAGTTGAGTCATGGCAACTGGACTTCTTTTCTTGAGAGATTGAAATGTTTTGCTGCTCATCCAAACAGCTTCGTCAGTCTGGATGAGCAGTGAAATGTTTCAGTTTCTCAAGAAAAGAAGTCCGGTTGCCATGACTCAACTTCTAGATAAACTCACCTGGATGACTGAGAATCTTCACAGACATCTTGTTCTGTTTAATTTTTCCATTCTGCTACGGCTGCCAAAGCTCCCACCATCTTCTGCGGTGAGCAAAAGAGGCCAATGAATCTCTCCAAAGATTGTGAAATAGGCAGAAAATGCTCTGGAATAGATGGAGGTTAAAGATATCATAAAGGAAAAATTCCAAGCTGCTGCTCTTCCTTCTAATTTTTAAACTGGAGTTAGATTTGACAGCTCTTCAAACAGAGGACAGTTTGTGAGAAATGTAGTAGTCTGAAGCTTGAGTGGTTAGGATGCCCAGAAAGGATACTTGGCTGAGAGTCAGGGAAGTTTTGCCTGGCTTGTCTGCAAACAATGTCTGGTTCATTTGTCCTGGGATATACCCCTGTCTTCTGGGTCCTCCTGAACTACTGTATATACTCGAATATAAGCCTAGTTTTTCAGACCTAATTTTGGGCTGAAAAAAGGGGCCCTCGGCTTATATTCGGGTCAATACTTTTAGCCACTGAGGCAAGTCATCTGTGGCTAAAAGTCATTTTAATCATTGCATGCCACTTCTCATCACCCCCCTCTGCATCACAGGGGAGCGGCACACGATGTTTAAAATGACTTTTAGCCACTGACCCAAGCACTTGCATCAGTGTCTAAAAGTCATTTTAAACATCACACACACCTCTCCCAGCTCACAAAGGAGGAGCTGCCAGGCCCTGCTGCATTTCCCACCCTAGGCTTATACTCGAGTCAATACATTTCCCCAGTTTTGGGGGGTTAAATTATGGGCCTTGACTTATACTCGGGTCGACTTATACTCGAGTATATACGGTATATCAGGGGACACCAGTAACTCTTTGCTTGCCCCACCCCACATCCAGCTATCCTGCAAATATATTCTCCAGTTGTTCTTTTCTGGATGGACATATAAGAATCCTCCCTGATCTGGGAGGATTTCTGAGATGCAGTTCAGTTGGGGTTTCAGCTGTTTCACCCCCAACCCTTGGTCAGAGTCTCACTGTGCTGCAGGGGCATCCTTGTAGAAATAAAATGATCCTGGTTCTCAGGAACTGCCACCTGCAAACTATCTCCGGAGAGTTATCAGCTCTCTCATGGCTCTTTCATCCCTGTTATTCGTCTTCCTATATCCACCTGCTTTACCATTAGTCTGGTTTAAAGAAGAGGAGATTTCCTTCCTCCTAAAAACGCTCTTCTCCCCCTCTCTTGCTGTTTTGTCTTTTTACAAAATCTGCAGGTGATCCTTCAGGCATCCTTTGGTGGACTGAACACTCTTGCTGATGTTTCCGAAGATGTAGTGCAAGGACGAGGGGAGAAAGAGCTGATTATTTCCACTGCCCATGTGGCGCTACTGAATCACATCCTGCAGCATGTGACTTACACAAGTACAAAATACATACTTGATGCAGTGGACTTAGGTGAGTTAGTCCTGCTGTGTTGGGAGAAGCCTTTCCACTCAGAGCTGGGTAACAGAGATGATGATGATGATGATGATGATGATGATGATTGGCCCAACCAGCATGGCACTTCTGCAATTCTGAGAGTTGTAACCCAGAAAAATAACTTTGCAAAGCTCTGAAATTAAGTAACCCCTGGCGTCACCTTTTTGTTTTGTTTTCTAGTGAGCTTTCAAATTGGAGCCCATCATGTGAAGTTTCCTGTGAACATCCGACAGCCAGGCCTTCCTAAGCTGTTTGACCCCGGACCAGGTGAGCCATGGGACCCTTGGCCAAATAGCAATATCATGAAAGGAGAAATCATTATTTTAAAACAACGCCAGCCAAAGTGGGGCAGTGTAGTCTAGTGGACATAAGGCAATGTTAGACTTAGGAGAACCATGAGAATGATTGGGTGGTGATTGGGTGAATATAAAACCGTGGTTCTCAACCTGTGGGTCCTCAGATGTTTCTGGACTGCAACTCCCAGAAATCCCTTCCAGCACAGCGAGTGGTGGAGGGTTCTGGGAGTTGCAGTCCAGGAACACCTGAGGACCCACAGGTTGAGTGAGAACCACTGATATTAACTAAGGAGCAGGAGAGAGAGATGCAAGCTGCTTTGAGCTCATCGGAGGAAAGGTGGAATGTGTATGAAATAAATGAATGCAGCAAAAGCACACATTTTATAAATCTGGGTATAAGCAGCAGCGCCAACCCTTCCTTTGACATTCCTTCTTCCACTGTGAATCAGCTCTCTCTCTCTCTCTCTTGTAGTATTTGTAGACTCACTTTCCTTCAATAAGTTCAAAGACAGTATATTTGTTCTCTGCTTCTTTCTGCTGGCACAACAACCCTGTGAGGTAGATAAGAACTGAGAAGTAGCCGTTAGCTCAAGTTCATCTCAGTGTTGAATAATTTATGAATCTTCTCGCAATGATCTGAACAAGACCACAAAATATGAATGGAGGAGACAAAAACCACACATCTCCCCTTTCATCTTCTTTGTACCCTAGATAACAACATTCGCGATCTGGTGACTATTACGACAAAGACTTTCTTGCGCTACCACAAGCTACGGATCCTTATCAAGAGCATACGGCAGTATTATCCGGATATAAGGATCATTGTGGCAGATGACAGTGAACACCCAGAGACAATTCAAGAGGCTAATGTTGAACAGTTCATCATGCCCTTCGCAAAGGTGCACACACACAACATGGGTGTTGCTGCCTACTTTTACTGCCATCAAATAGTGGGCTTCCCTGACTGTTTGTTCAGTATATAGCAGTGTTGGCGAATCTATGGCATGGGTGCCAAAGGTGGCACATGGAGCCCTTTCTGTGGGCACGTGGTGTTGCCCCCTGACAGCCATTACACTTCCCCCTCCGCTCAGAGCACACCACTGTGCTCCGTGCAGAAAGCTAGGCGAAGGGGAGGCAGCAGCTTGTGGGCTCATTCGTAGCCCATTTACTCTTCAGCCACACCACTTTTGGGATGTCCAGAGTGGCAGCGGCTGGAGAGTAAATGGGGGCTACGAGTGACCCCACAAGCCGCTGCTTCTCCCCCCTGGTTTTCCCGATGGCGTAGCACCCCATCTGCCTCTCTGGCCAGGGCAGAAAGGTGGATGGAGTGCTAGTCTTCGGGAAAGCGAGGATCGAAGAGCAAAGTTTTGAATTTCCCTTGGCCACAGCACCCTTGCTGTGGCCGTCAGAAATTCAAAAGCCTGCTCTTTGATCCTCACTTTCCTGAAGGGTAGCACCCAAAGCATTTGTAACCTGGAGTACCACTGGTATTCAGGTTAAATTGCTGTATTTGGCACTTTGCAAAAAATAAGTGGGTTTTGAATCACAGTTTGGGCACTCGGTCTCTAAAAGGTTCGCCCTCACTGGTATACAGTAGATGGCACTGGAAGGGAGAAGCTTGATGGGTCGGTCAGAGGGTGTATACAGCATATACTATCCTTTGCCTCTTCCTCAGCTATTTACAGCTATGGCTCCCCTCCAGCTGATAGAACTCACTAGAGATGGAATGGGAAGGAATAGGGAAGAGGTGGGGTACCAAATAAGCCTAGAGGGAGAAGAGATCTGCTTTCTGGTTTGGAGCTTCTTCTATTATCTCCTCCTGCTAAAGCCATCCATTGCAGCTCCCATCAACTGCTGCAATCAGCACAGCCAGTACTTAGAGATGATAGGAGTTGTATTTGGATAGCATGCACAAGGCCACAGGGAACCCAGCTCTGTTCTTATACCTTGCTGCAAAAGGGCTTCACAGCTTTCCTGTTGTGTGAAAATGTTCGGGGGGGGGGGGTATTGCCACGTTCTTACTCTGGCTCTTGGTTGGCTTCCTCACCAGGGCTGGTTTGCCGGACGAAACTTGGCCATCTCTCAAGTCACAACCAAATATTACCTCTGGGTCGATGATGACTTCTTGTTCACTGAGAAAACCAAGATTGAGGAACTAGTGGAAGTTTTAGAGAACACCAACTTGGACGTGGTATGAAATTCAGACAATCACCCCATCCTCCAAGTGCCCTGCTTTTAGTGGGCTTGTAATAACTGGTTCAAGGTGGTTCTAGACAATGGATGATTTTATTTTATTTGACTGTATTCCTAGGACAAGAAGCCTTTAACTGGAGAGGGTCTGGGTCTTAATAAAATGAGAACTCAATAACAATTCCCAACATCATCTGGTCCAAAAGGACCATGGCTTGTTCTGTTTGGATCCCAATTGCAGCCCAAGTAAATAAGTCTTCTTAATCGAGGCCTTCAATTTAATAAATTCAAGGATGGTAGTTAATCTAACCCCCCACCCCACCCCTCCGCCAACCTAGGTCCCAGGAAATTCGTTCCTTAGACAAGTTCAACTACCGTTTTTCTGGTTGATGAACGTTTCCACACCACAGAATCATATCCTAGTGAGGAGACAGCAGCCAAGGATTTCTGTTCCCTGGGCAGATCCTGGGCTGGACTGTGTGTTAAGATTTATTATGCAATCATCTCCAACGTCTTTGAGTTTTGTTCTTCTATGCTACAAAGTTGTTGGGGTTGGGTGGGAGAAGAGATCAGGATTATGGGTACAGAGAGAATGTAACTGGGACTGCACTGTTTAAAATAATAATTACCATGGAGTTGTTTTTGTGGACTGCTGCTCTTAAAGGCAAGTGTGAAAAAAGAAAGGTGTTCATGTAGTGCTGTCCCAGTTCTGATTGGTTTCGTCCTGCTACCTGCTAATTGACAATGATAAACGTAATCCTGGCCAATACAGACACACACTTGACATTTCCTGTATTTTGACTCTCATTTGATTCCAAAACACAGACCAAAAAATTGTGCTGGGTAGAATGATATGGATCTTAACTACCAGAGGCTAAAAGGGGCAACTTTATAGTCTCCCCTTCCCCAAACTTGTTGTTTCCAAATTTGATTTTTAGCTTTTTAGGTGTTGTCTTTCCCTCTAGTTTGCTGAACAGAGAAAAAAATCACGGCAAGTATATATGGGCAAACTTCCTATAGTTGCAGATCCACATTGCCGGGGAAGATTGCTCATGACAAGTATGTGACTTGTCCCGAATTTGGAAGCAGACTAAAAAGCAATGATGATACCACCGTTAGTGTCTTGAATAGAATGAAACAGGCAGATAACAATAGTTACAATATGTTTGTGAAATCCGGTACCCCAAGGCTTGCAAGTGCTGATCTGGAGCCTGTCTAATGCATAGGTTGGAGGCAACGTGAATGGAAATGACTACAAGTTTAAGATCATCATTGAAGAAGGAGAGGGAAGTGGCTGTGTGCATCTCAGGCGTGGCTCCTTCCACCCATTGGAAGGCTTTCCCCACTGTGTCGTCACAAGCGGCGTGGTCAACTTCTTTCTTGCTCGTACAGAGGAGAGCCGACGAATTGGATTTGATCCAAAACTCCTGAGGGTGGCCCACCTAGGTAAACACATCACCGCTGCACACCGTTATCCTTTGGGCTGCCAGGGGTGTTCAAACTTCAGCCCTCCAGATGTTTTGGACCAGAATTCCCAGAAATCCAAGCCTGTACTGCCAATGACAAAGGCCTGTGGGAGTTGTGGTCCAAAACATCTGGAGGTCCAAAGTTTGGACACCACTGGAAGCATTTTGGGCTAAAATATGTAGCATTTTAACACCAGTGGGAAGCATGTAGATAACACAACGTTCCAGGGTTGTGTCTGCATTGTTCTGCACTGTTCACATTAAACTGCTGTTTAAAACTGTTGTTAATTCTCCTGGCACGTCTGAGTGCACAACTGGCCCACAAGCCAGGTGCAGTCACAAATGCTGGTGATGTGATTTTAATTTGCAAACCCAATAGGATTCTGGTATCAGAAAATCCCTTATCAGGCACCTGTGTTGGTCCTAGAGATTTGGAGGTGGCGGTGAGGCTATGGAGGAAGGGCATGAAAAGAGCACAGACTGGAAAGGTAAACATTTTGGACTGCAAGTTCCAGAATGCTCTGGTTAGTGTGACAGCTAGGGGATTTTAGGGCTTGTAGTCAAAAACTGTTTGTGGGTGTTTGGAGGGCTCCTGATACCAACCGACCAGAGTCCTACTGGGTTTGCAAGTCAAAATAGCATCACCAGCATTTGTGATCGCACCCTGCCTGTGAGCTGGTTGTGTACTCTGTTGAGCATCTGGGCATGCAACAGAGGAGAGTAAATTTGCAATAACTGCTAATACAATATTAACTACTGGAGCAGCCTTTTACAGTAAGATCTGAGCCATAGTGTAGCAATTGTCTTTTGCCCCTTAATGGTTTTTCTTTGGCGACAAGACAGAACAAACAGTGTTGGGGAAGGTGAGAGGATGAGGCAGTGTTGGAGTGAGAGAAAGGTGTATCCCAGTGCCCAAATAAAACTCAACAAAGGAAGTGGGGCAACCAAAACCATTCTGCATCTTAATTTGTTTTCTGACTTACTTTCCACTCTTCCAACTTTTCCTTCAGAATATTTTATGGATGGACTGGGAAGTTTACGAGTTGGGTCTTGCCGTCATGTTGTTGTGGGTCATCAGCCACACAGGCCTGCAACAGATCCAAAGGACCGTCGTGTGGAGGATGTGTATGCAAAATACCGGACCAGCACACAGCAAGAGATCCATTTTAAGATGGCTTTACATTACTTTAAGAACAGAATGAAATGCTACACAAAGGGATGATGACAACCATCACCTGACTTTGCAGCTCCCGTCCTAGGGCTCCCCAGATCTGACACTTCAGAGCAACCTCAGACTGAACTCAGGCTGTGATCGTGTCAAAGGGACTGTCTTTTGCTGGAGCCGGACTTGGACGGAATTCTAGATTTGCTGAATAAAAATGTTTCTAGTTCTGGGATTTGCCTCTGTGGAAATGTGTACATCCGGACCATGAAACAGGAGTGCCATTGGTTTCTTCTGACCCGATTCTTTAAGCAATTATCTCTAGATGCTTAACAAGCCTGTGGTTTCTGTGTGGCCATGGAAATGTGGCAAAAATGTGGTCATGTGGGATGCTTCTATGCAGGTCACTCCATTCCTTCCTATTTCCCTTCCTGTGGCATCTCTTTCTCACCTGCCTCAGATGGCTTTCTTTGTTCTTGGATCTTACTGGGCTCTGATTTGATGCGAAAAGGTTACCTTTGGGTCTTCCTTATAATGTTCTACTACTTCGTATTTGTTCAGAAAGCGGGAACCCCACAGAATTCCCCCTTTCTGTCTTCTGGATCATGGTTTTAGCTGAAACATTTTAAAATTAAAAATCCAGAAGGTGGGAATGTATTTTTGGTGTACAACTTCCATAACCCCACACAAATAGGGTTTTGGGGAAGTTACAGTCCAAAAATAAATTTCTGCATGTTTTGGAAACACATTATAAATGCTGTTAAACACTTTCAAGTGTCTCTGTGAAGATTCTCAGTCGTCCAGGTGAGGTTATCTGGAGGCTGAGTCATGGCAACTGGACTTATGACAACTGCTTGGCAGAAGGGACGAAAGTAATTCTAACGATGAACTATAAGGAATAGAACCAAACACGGAGTGAGATCTGTAGTGCTAAGGATGGACTGCTATTGCAGGAAAGAGTGTTGGATTGGAGATGAAAAAGCTCAAGAAAGCTGCCTGAAAGGATCGAATGTTCCCATTTAAGAAGAATGGGGAATGCTTGACTTTGTGACGTTTTGGCTTAGGTGGGTGGTTGCCTGACTGCTCGCAAACAGAAAACTTTGAATGTCTCCATCTTCAATACTTGGAAGTCTTGGCATTGCCTGGGATGCTTGCTTGGAAGATGGCACATTTCTGCTCTCCTGTCAACTACTCTTCCTTTGTTATTTCGGACATTGCTACTCCATTTGCAATCTGGTGACTATTAAGACAAAGACTTTCTTGCACTATCCTTATCAAGGCAATATAATCAGATAGAATGATAATTGTGACAGATGACAGTGAACACACAGAGACAATTCAGGAGGCTAATGTTGAACAAATCGCCATGCCCATCACAAAGGTGGACACACACAACATGGGTGCCACTGGCTTCATGCCACCAAATCTTGGGTTTCCCTGACTGTTCAGTATACCGTATATGGCACTGGAAGGCAGAAGCTTGATGGGACAAAGGGTCTATACAGAATATACCAGCCTTTGCCCGTTCCTCAGCTATTTACAGCTGTGGCTCCCCACCAGCTAACAGAACTCACTAGAGATGGAACAGGGTGGGATAGGGAAGAGGTGGGGTATCTGGAAGGGATACTCCTTTGTCTAGCAAGCAGGCTTAGACTCACTCTCTTCATCTTCCATATGAGATGTTAACAGTGGAGGGCCAAAGGTTTGGTGGTGGTAAGGACAGGATGAGAAAGTGCAGTACCGATTAAACCAGAGCCCAAACTGTCAAGTGAATTTGTTTAAAATTCTTCTTTTATTTATTTTATTTTTTGTAAAAAATGACACAGTGGAGTAAAGCAGTTTGTGGCAAATATCATCAAGCTGGAAGATCACAACTTTGGATCTGAGCCAACGAACCTGCCTCATGCAAAAGACAAGGGGGTCAAAGGACAGCGATTAGAAAGAGAAACTCAAAGGGAGAAAGGTTTCCAAAAAAGAGTGTTTTCAAAAAGCAATTGATCCAACAGAAGAAAACAATGTATAAAGAGTACAGCCTTTTAATGATAGGGTCTGAATTCACAATGGTTTCAATGGCTTCCAACAAAAGGGCAGTTTGACACGCACTTCCAATATTGGATGGCAGACAGATTCCTTTCCAAATTCACACAAGTTTCTTTTTTGCCAGTTTTGTTTTGCATAACCACTATTTGTCTAATAGGATCATACCCGTTGACTGTTACGATACAGGAGAGAATCAGGACCTACACTCAAAGAGTAAACTAGTTTAATATACAATCATCAAAAAATACACTGGAAGTTGCCTTTCTTTCCCTTGCCCAAGATGGGTTTAAAGAAAGATTACAGAAGTTTGTGTAGAGCAGGTCCATCACAAAAGCTACCAGTCGTAGTAACGGGATTGAATTAGACCACTAGAGATGCTGGTAGTAAGCCACAGGAAGTGGCAACTCAATCATACTCCTTGTTGGGAAGTATCCCAGGACCACCATGGTGGTGGTTTTGGAATACTCAGCTCAGAGATCAAGAATGTTACTTTTTTCAGCTCTTGGAATCACCCCACCAGAGTGGTCACTATTCTGAGAGCTTGTTAGCTAACAAGAACTCTTCTGTTCTCTGCTTTAGTTTAAGATTATGGACCTTGGTATCTCACCCAGCAAGATGGTCTTTATGATTGCTCCCCTTCTCCCTGACTCAACATATTTTGATAAACCATTGTCCAAAAAAAAAAAAAAATCCATCAAGGTTTTATTTTTTTATAAACATGTTCAGCACCCTTGAAGGAGATAAAAAAGATCTGCAAAAAAGCTACGCACTTGTGTGTCTAAGGCACAATTCAATTAACTGCTGGTAGACAGAATTTCTGTCGGTGCTTATGCCAAGAACGTGGAAAGAATATGGGCGTGTTGTTCTGATGGGGTTATTAGGAAAAAAGGAAAAAGTAAACAATTATGTGTACTTTTAAAACAATAGCCATAAAAGAGAGCGAATGGTTGAGGTCTGGGGGCTCTTACAAACTAACAAAATACTTTTAAAAATCAGTTAATCAACTTGTAGAGGAGAGGTGGGTAATGCTGCCTCACGGAAAACACACAGTTGTCCCAACAGTTTATTGTTGGTGGCGTTATGGCCATTAATAGTTTCCACAGGGCTCTCATGATCCAAACTGTGTTGTCTTTATCATCCAACGGCCTTAACAGGGCAACAAGCAACAACCAGAACCCATTTTACAGACTACACACTGAAGATCTGGAAGAGACCAACCACTCAGATCCAACAAATACAAATCTACGCACGCATCGATGATCTTCAGTAATGGGTTAGTTGGGGGGGGGTTATGTTTGCAGCCGTGCAAGAATGTTACTTGGCTGGAATGCTGTTCTCTGGAGTGCCCAGCACAAACATAGCCTGCTGGCTGCTCCCATTCATTGCTCTTTGGATAAGGTTCTCCCAATACGACCAATGATGCCATGCCAAAAAATCTGAACATGGTCTTGCTCAACAGTGCATCTACTGGGCCACACGGTGGCAAGTTAGCTTTGCCAGGTGTTGCCAGCGTGGCTCGCCATTGCCTCAAACTGTTTTGCGGACAACTTGCCTCTAGCCTGCTAATTCACTGACCTCTACAATTCATCAAGTCTGCTTTAAAATGCAGAGAGAGCCCATAGTTCCTATTTCTTTTCTTTTTTTCAGTTTTAAGAACAATATTTCTTCGAAGGGGAAAAAAAGTATTTCCCCCCTCAACACTACAGAGCATGTTGTATTATCACTACCTATTTATTTATTTTTAATCTACTGGTTGCTAAGAGGTAGATAAACAAACATGGATTGGTTATATTCGTATCAAATGTCTATATAGTCATCATGCTCCTAGGATGACATGAAGTGCAGCTCAACAGGCACTTTGAACAGGGTGCTGGCAGATAACGACTGGCTGAGAAACTGGGAAGTTTGCCTTAAGAGGTACCCGGTCTGACCTAAGCCAAAAGACACCGTACAGGAACAGGAAGCCAGTGGTGGTCTACCCTTGGTTCCTATCATCAACGTACAGTTTGCAGACTGGCTGTGATTCAAGGGGAGTGTGTCAGACCATGGCTTAAATTCCTATTGCTGAAGGGAGAAAAAGCCCCGGAACACACAAGGTAGACAGTGTTCTGAAGGCTAAAAATGAACTTTAATGTTTGACAGAGCTCTGGAGCAGGCTCAGCTGTTTAAAACTAAACTATTTAAAAGAAAGAAAAGAAAATTTAAAAGGAAGAAAAGAAAGACCACAGCACATTTAAGCTAATTGAAGGATTCTGGGACTTAAGGTCAAAAAGAAACTTCTTCCAAGCCTTAGCTCAGGAGGGTAGAGAGACAACAATTCTGGTCTGGTAAGTGCAAGCCATGGGAGGTGGTGTGGTGTGGCCAAGAGGTTCCCCACATATAAGATGTGCCGCAAAAGGCTGCTGGCTGTGTGTCCATGTCTGGCAGGAAAAGTATTGACACTGTTGCTGTGGCACCACTACCACAGAGGATCTCCACACACATTTGGCACTTTTGATCCCTATGCCTTATAGCCTGCTGTTCCAGATTAGGGCAACTATTTAGATGTTAAACATCTAGGATTGGATTCAGACCTATTAATATCTACAGTAGACCCCTGGAGGAAAACTGTAATAACTGATCATTTTAAATGATATGGACTTAAATGGGTCTAAACTCTGAATCCAACCATTAATCCCTGTAGAAAGGATTCAGCTCAATATAACCTTTGGCAATTTAGCAGCCGTCGACTAAGATATTACTCTTTGGCTGTCCCACCACTCATGGATAGCAAACAATAGGGGACACAAAACTGATTCTTTGCTCTAATAGAAAAAGTCATCATGCTTTTTGAAGAAATGAGATTCTCTCTCCCCCCCCCACACACACACCCCAAATCCAAATTTGCTGGTGTCTGTACCAATAGCACATTATATTGTGAAGAGCCAACAAAATGCCAAAAACAAATCTATTTTTTTCCGGGTCACAGCCTTCCATCTAGCTTGGCCAACACCATATGCTCAAACCCCAAAGCAATGAACTGGGAAACCAATCTTTGCCAGACAAGCACTGATGAGAGCCCATGAAAGAGAACCCTCTCCTGACAAAACAACGTGCCCTGCTATGCCTGTACACCAACCACAAGTCAAAGAGGTATTTGTCTTGGAAAAACCTAAGAATAAAAGACTCCACAATGGACATCAAAGCAGCAGGATTGAATGCATGTTTAAACAAGCAACGGGGTGGCAATGCCGTGGGTCTGAGTTATGTTTTATTTTAAGAAAGGGGAACAAACACCCCAAATGAGTTGTGATTAAATAAATGGGTATTTACTTCTTTAAGCATAAAGTACATAGGGAACTGCTTGTTTAAGATAACCTCAAAGGAGTGAGGATATTATTTTGACTTCTCCTCTCGGTGTGGATATTTCATAACATGATGCTTGGCAGAGAGGACATGATGTTGACCAGCTACCTCCATGGTTCAAATCAATACACAAAGCTCATTGCTATCTAAATATGGTCTATACACTTTTATGTCCTGGGTGGGCCATTTGACGGCTCCCATATCCCACATTTCAACTCTCACCATCCCATGCTATTTGCTAGAGCTGTTGGGCCTTGTAGTCCCACAAATTTGGAGGGCACCAAAGCGTTCCCTGCACTCACAAAGCATGGCCCAATCTTCCAGCTTAACTACCAGATCTATTCAGCGTGACAGCACAAAGCTGGAAACTTTTTGACAGAAATGAACTTTCTATGTAGCGTAACGTGCTGCAGTGGGGCAAATGTTGCTTTGCGTTATGGCTCTTGGCTTACACAGGATGTCTCCCAACTAACAGCTTATCATAATTTGGTTCAACACACAGGTTCTCCTGTGTTTTCTACAGTTGACCCTGAGTAGATGGGATGAGGTCAGGTGGGCAGCTTTCCAACTCACGTCTTTCAAAAGAACTGAAATCCGTATCAGCAGTGCCTTTGCATGTTCAAGCAGAGTCTGCAAACATTTCTTTTTTTAGGACCGCACCCTCCAAAATCCCACCGATAGCAGAGTCAACAGCCGTGCCTGCTGCTGGGCTTCTGGCACAGGTGACTGAAACCAGTAACATCTCCAAGTACTGGGTCTCCTGGGGGAGATGCAGATCAAGTGAAATGGTTTCCCCCTCCCCGCTTCTCTCCAGCTATGGTGCAGCAGAATACAACTTAGTGAAGATGTCACCTCAGCTTAAAATGGAAGCCAGGCTATCAAAAGAATGGACTCTTCAGCTTGATGAGGAACACAGCGAGATCAGGATACATGGCCTTATCTTAGTTCCCCCTGCGCAATTCCTGATGGATAATGCACTTCTTCACTTCCCATCCACTCCTGTAGGCCATGTACAGGATAATTTTACACCCACCTACCCGCTACCAACACTATACTAACAGAGATGGAGGCACATTCCACTGAATGTCAGGGTATCCATACAGAGCTGGGAATGTTGAAATGTTTCCAGGAATTACATTTTACATCCACAGAATTTGGAAGCTTTGGCAGAAAGACTTGAACAAGTCAAAGCAGTATGATATGTTTCCCTCTGATGAGAACATGCCTGCCAACATCAGATCTTCTCCTGATAAGGCCTCTATCCCCACAGGCTTCCGTGATGGCTGCATTTAAATCAAGCCATCACCAATTCCTCTGTCTATTAACATTACCACAGTCCATCTCCCCATCCATCCTGAATGACACCACACATACAAGAACAAACAGTGCTTTGAGAGGCTCTGAATGAAAACGGTGACGGCCTGTCTGCTGCTGATGACTTATGTTGTTAAGTGACAAATCTATTCTACTGAATCTCACTAAATTGGGGGAAATGTCAAGTAAATCACATCTATTACATTCTAGAAGATCAAGAAAGCCCAGAATAAGTGCACAGGTTCTTAAAATAAACATTACAAGGCCTTGCTTCTGTACTGGGGGTAGGAAATGACAGAAGTTACTTGCAGAGAAACCTGCTTTGCATACAGAAGGCCTCAGGTTCAACCCCCAGCATCTCCAGGTAGATCTGGAAAATTCTCCTATTAAAACACTGCAGACCCACTGGCAGTTGGTTTAGACACTACCAAGTTGCCTGAACCACTGGTCCAATTTGGTTTGAGGCAGATTCCTATTTCCCTGTCTAGTCTATCATACAACCACACCTTGAGGTTCCAGCTGCCACAAAACAAACCTAAGGTGGGTATAATTCTAGCCAACAATAAAATTGATAAACATAAGGTGAGAATAGACCAACTGTCGCCAGTAACACCAGTTTGTGAAATGAAACACGTTGGCTGTGAAATCTGGTGGTGCAGATCATACAACAGAGAGTTTTCCCTTGTTGCAGAATGTAGGGTTGGGTGTGTGTGTGAAAAACCTCACAAGTGCAAGACAGTAGCACTTTCTGCCGTGCCAAATCTTGGCCAGACTGGACTCCAAAGGTGGATTTAGTGGCTCCATGCACGCTACAGTGCAGCAATGGAAAACGGCACCCAACAACCCACTACACAATCTACGGTTACCCTTTTTCTTCAAACACCCACTCTGATTCCACAAAGGAGGTGGCAGGGAATGATGGGTGATTTTAAAATGACCTTTTTCCTTCCTCAAGGCTTGAGTAGATATCTAGTTCCAGAGTGAATTACAATCACTCTTCCTCTCTCACATACTCTCTCTCACACACATACACTCATACCATTATTATTTTTTACAATTCATATCTTACTGTTCAGTTTGAGGTAGTTTCTGCATATGTAAAATTCCTTAACTAGTTAACCCCTGCATATCCTCAAAGTAATCAACTTAGAACAGAGTGTCTTAAATGTCCACATACTCCGTTTGCTCTTTTCAGAATGTCATGCAAAGTTATTTCTTCCTTGCATCTTTTAAGAAAGACAGAAGATGGCTCTTTGTATCCAGTTTTTCAAAATCTTCAAATGAGTGGTTTTGAACTCCTATGACTGCCTGAACCTATGGCATCCTCCCATGTGTATATACAGATTTATATGTGTGTTTTTTCTTATTGATGACACACAGGTACTTTCAGGTAGCTTAGGAATTAGGATGCCATGACAAAAATCTCAGTGAAGATTTAAGCAACAACAAAACGTGAGGCCCATCCCTAATATTTTAAGGCACACAACATTTTGTTCCAAGAGAAGCAACATTTGAGCATAGGATCAATGTTCCAAATCCTATTAGTTGATAAAATGATTTCACTGTGTAGTATATTTAAACTTTCATTTGGAAACCATAAAATGCTATTAATTATAGCTTAATAATAATCACATGCTGCCTAATCAATTCTGACTTATATTTTAGTCTTTTGCCACTTTTGCTCAAAAAAACCCCTTCTCTTGTTTGTTTCCAGGCCTCCTGATCCTACCTTACGTTGTTTTATGTGCCATTACAGGCATACCTCGGTTTAAGACATGAATGTGTTCACTGGTACGCTTCGTCAAGCGGAAATTCCGTAAAACGGAAATGGCGCAATGCATTCTGCGAAAAGAAGTCCTTTGAAAATAATCGTAAACCAAGATTTTTTTTTAGAAAAAAAGCTCCATAAACAGAGTGTCTGTGAAGATTCTCAGTCATCTAGGTGAGCTTATCTGGAAGTTGAGTCATGGCAACTGGACTTCTTTTCTTGAGAGATTGAAACATTTCACTGCTCATCCAAACAGAGGATTTATTTTCAATGGATTTCCTTTCCTGAAGCGAAAATTTCGTTAACCGAGGTGTTCTTAAACTGGGGTACCACCGTAATTAGCAACCAACTTATGGCTACCCTGACAGGGTTTTCACTACAAGGAGTGACTTTACCTCATCTACACCTCCAGTGAGCTTCCATGGTGGGGCAGAGACTCAAGCCCAGGCACCCTGAGCCCTATTTCATTATCCCTCCCACGACAACACACTGGGTATTAGCGCCTGCTAAAACCAAGCACATTTCACTCATAAACAGCCTGATCAGTATTTCCTATGACAATGGCAAATTTACTCTCCGGGTTGTGCTGCTGTCAACATTTCCACGGGGCAAGAAGACCCTGTGCAACAGTGCCAGCCACTGAAATATTTCTCCTAGGTTGACTAATTTTGATAAAAATGAACAGGAGAAGAAGACAGCAAAGACTTTAGCAGAAGAAATACTTTCACTTGATAGGTAAAACATGATTTGAATTGAATTAAGTTAATTTTAACTCTGTATTAAAAGAACCCTAGCCTCGTCAAAGTACTGCGGTTCACAAAGCACAACGGGCACTAAGAACCATGATACTGTAGCTAAGCCAGTTCAGAATGCTGCATCAGAGACATTTCTGGTTTTAAAAGGCTCTTCCCCTTCGTTATCCCACATCATGCAATCAAGGATAGCTTCTTTCAGCTAACAGGATCTGAGCAAAGATTGAAAAAAAAAAGTTTGTTTTGAAACACAATTGCTACCCAGCCACAATATGTTAATGTAAGCATAGGCAAAATACAAAATAGCACAGTGGGAGCAGGAATAGCACCTGTACAGTCTTAGTGTTGATGTAAAATGGGAACACATGCATGAAAACAACATCCAGAGCATGAAAGTAAATAATTACAAATATTTTGTTCCCTGTAATTATTACTTTCCCTTCCCATACCTAAGGCATATAATTAAGTTGCATAATGATCGTTAGTTACCATATGACAATAGTTGCTTGGTTACTTTTATATGTACTGGGGTTGTCATCGCACTGCATGACCATTTGTGTGCTCGACTGTGCTACACTTGGTGCTGTGCTGTGGGTGTCTGATATGTCCATGAGGTAGGCAGGCGGAGGGGCTCGATTTCTACCACAGGTGCAAGGCCTGTAGCATTCAAAAATTTGTTTTAAAAGAACAATTTTAGTTACACTTATGAAGGAAAGCAAATAATTACTTTTAAACTGTAATAGTAACTAATTATTGAGGGCTGTTAAAGAATGAAGATTGTGGTGGGCAACTTCTCTGGTTGTGAGGGTACTCCAACGGCAACACCCTGATCATCCATAGGCCTCACCCTTTGAAACAATACCAAATGACAGCAAAGGCAACCCAGTGCTATTCTGCTTTAATAGAAAGGGACACATGCACTGTAATCTGTACATGTCCTCTGCTTAGCAGACGTTCACTTGGGAAGCCAACAAACGGGACTCCTAACTGAAAGGTAAAATTATTTTGTTAGTTTCGCTAATACCTCAGATAATATATATATTTTTGTTTATCTTCCAACTACGAGTCCAATTTTTTGCCTTTCCAAGTAAACCTCTGCCAAGCCCTCTGTCTGTCCCTCTGAACTGTTCTGTAACCATTTTCACACAGGCTTTGATGCTTTCCTGAGTCATATTATTATGTAATCAATCGCTTAAACATGAGAAAATGTTCAGTAAGAACGAGTGATAGCCTACCCATGAACATCCTTCTGTAGCAACCCCTCTTGTCAGAAAAATCCTGGCAAATCCTATTACTTTCACAAGAGAAGCCGCTTGGGTTTTCATATCTTATCTTTCTTTGCTTGCAAGTTATTTGGTGTAGTAAAGTTAAGTGTAATGAAATCAAACTCCTTAACTCCGTGCACCCTTGAAATGTTTTGTACTGTCCCAAAAATTCCCAGTCAGCACATCTGATAGCCACACTGAAGAGGAATGACAGGGGTTACTGTCCCAAACACATCTGAATGACACCCAGTGGAGAATGGCTCGTGGCAATACATTAGGTTTAAGAAGACTAGGGGCAAAGCTAGCTTACCCCCCTTTAAAAATTCAAAATGGCGCCAGCTGTGGCAAGAGGAAACAGTCAACCCTCTGTTAAGAGGAGAATGAACTGGAGCCATATGTGAGAGAGATAGAATCTGTCCAATTATAGTTTCTATTGAAGTGCTATATTGCTGTGTGGTACAGAGCTTGGAAAAAAAGCTACTTTTTTGGTCTTCTGGATTACAAGTATCAGAATTCCCCAGCCAGCAATTTGTGAGGTACTCTTGGAATTGTAGCTAAAAGAAAGCAAATTTTCCCACATTCCGGAAGGGCAACAAATTCAGCTTCCAAAATAGAAAGTGTAGAAATTCAAAATTACAAATATCCAAGCAAACTTTATGGTTGGCATACAGAAATTGGCTTCAGTGGCACAACTTGATAGGCTCAAATTCCAGTACTTATGTATATTTCTTTTTAAATGTTTGAATGCAAAACCCCCAAAGGATTCAGTGCAATACTACTTTCATCTAGAACAGGTACTCACTACTAAACGAATGGCACTTGCCACACTGATTCAGTGGGTTGAGTCTAGGAGGAATTACCAACTGGAATCAGCCTTTTAATGTTTGGAACAGCTTTGGACAAATGCTTCACCATGGCAATATCTAATTGCTATCGTCGTTGTTGCCACTCAAAGGCTAAAAATAGCCAAATGAAAACAAAGGTACGTCTCACTGGTATAGCAGCTTGTCTCCCAACCACTGTGCGTTATATTCTCACGGCCACGGACAGGGCTTGTGCAATATCAATAGTCCAAACGACCAGGTCAAGATATTATAACTGTCTATTTCCACTAATTAAACTGTACACTCACTTGGGAAATGCCTGGTGTCCGCCCCTGTACTCTAGACAAAATGTATGTATTTGGCGGGAAATTTTAAAAAACCATAGCAACAATTAGATCCTAATAGCATGAGGGTGGGATAGAGCAGGGTGATTATCCTTCCACCCACTCCTGTAAGAATACAGTTTGAATCAAATACGAAAAAATTGCTTGCTGTTGGGAAGAAAACAACACCTGATTTGCTATGGCTGATGTCTGAATAAAAATAATTAAAAATAACTTTCCTATGCAAGTCTGTATTAAAAGCAAGAGAAGTCAGATGTCTTTAAAGAAGCTAAATTTCCCTCTTGACCCACTTTTCTACAGAGGAAAGAGCAACATATGCATTTAAAACAAGACTCATTTCTTCCTCAATTTATAATTCATTCATGGTTTTCTTTTCTAAAAAGAGAGTGCTGTATGTCATAATCTTCTGTTCTTATAAAGGGAGAAAAAAACCAAGGGGCTGTATCAAAGTTTTCCAGTCAGGAAAATCAAATTTGAACTCCACATGTTGATCGATGTTTGCTGCTAAAGGGAAGTATGATACATTTTTATGAATTGAGAAGCAGTGGCTTGGGTTTCCATACCTCTACCACAATCCTGATCTTTATAGGAGGATAGCCACTTTAAAAATAGTATACATTTAGAGGCCTGACAAAGTCTCACTCAACCCAGAATCCCCTGCTCAGATATGGATGAAATATTGCTAGGCAGGATTCAATACCAAGTTGGTCTCTGGTGAACTCACTTACAGCCACTGATCTTTGACAGTTACATTCAGAGAGGGTTATTAGCTCCAACCACAATGAAGTAGAATACAGCAAATGCATTTTTTAAAAAAACATATACCCTCAAAGCCTTTCAATCAGCGGCAGCAAGAGTTGTGTCTTGCCCTTGAGAATGTACACAAATCCACACCAAAATTTGGCTCCCACGGCTTTTCTTTTTCAAACTAAAATAATGGTCTGCTTCTCCTCAGGAAAACTGAGGTAATATTTGTAAATCATTTCATAGCACCATAGCGGAA
Source organism: Phrynocephalus guinanensis (assembly GCA_037367245.1). Taxonomy (NCBI): domain Eukaryota; kingdom Metazoa; phylum Chordata; class Lepidosauria; order Squamata; family Agamidae; genus Phrynocephalus; species Phrynocephalus guinanensis. The sequence goes on from CM074743.1 coordinate 20,344,600, forward strand.
AAGAATGCCAAATGTTTAATAAGATGAAGAGTTGGTTTCGATTATCCTATGATTGCTCCTGATTAAATCATCCATGTAACTCCTCATCCCCTTGTTCTGCTAACTGGCCTTCAAATTCGAAATATACTTAATTTGACTTCAACACAATGATTTTATGCAATCAAAGTACACTATTCCATGTCTCCCTCTGGTGGTCTTCTCATATAGGTGTTTGTAAAAACTGAGCCCAAAGGTACTGAAGAGGTAAATATCTCCCTGTCATAGAGAAGACACAAAGAACGAATTGTTTTCAAGGGCTTCACTTTGCATTCCCACCCCCATCATATTATTATCGGAGCAAACAGGGCTGCAGCAACATCTAGTGATGACATACGTGTACTGTATAAGGAATCCCAGATTTAATAAATACAAAATGGGAATCTACTTTTATCCAAATACAAAAACCAACAGACATCTAAGATGACACCTTCTAAATTAAGTATGCTTCGAATGAGCCAGTTTTACAGACTAGAGAACTGTATATTAATTAGTTCTGTATTTTCTGAGGAGTTACACAGCTGGCGCTGAAATTAAAATGTGCAGGTTCTAACCCAGCCACATTCTTCAGGATACAATACTGTCGTTTTGCTGTAGTAAGGCATAGCAAAAGCCAAGCAGTTCCTTTGGGTGTGTGGGTGAGAGAAGTCTGCCATCTTTTCCGCTATGTCTGATGTCTGTCATTCTCCATAGAGAGCTCATAACACTGCCGACCTGCATAAGAACTTCTGGCTCATAAGAAATTATGAAACTTAACTTCTCTTTTCATTAAAAAAATAAAATATTCAAGACTATCAGCTTTTTATATAAAATATCAGCAAGCCCAAAACAAAACAATTGCTGAGGTAACTTCATACCTTGAGGTAGCTTTTCCCCCCCATTTTCCTCTCATTTCTTTTTTTTTCTTCCTCTTCCTTTTCCCTTAAAAACACATACAGCAATTCCCGACCTTTCTGCACGCATCTCTTTGTTGCAAGGCGTTAAAAAAAAGGACAGTAACTGCTTCAGTGTAAAACAGCAAGATCCATGCAGCCACTTCCATTTAAATTCATATTCAACAATGTTAGCTGACTAATAGGCACATGGAAGCACTTTGGAACCTGATCTGCCTGCTTGCCTTTCAGCCCGAAACATGGATCCCAAGATTTCTGCAAGATCTTGGTTAAAATCTGGGAATCCAGTGAACAAAATGAGAACAAGCGTCTTGTCTCTGCCAATATGTGAACACAGATATATCTTTCAATGCAAAGAGGGGTAGTTTGCCTCATTACATCTACCCAAAAAGAAAAAAATGGATTCATCAGCATGCCAGTCAAGCTGAAATGCATGTCAATACCAATTAATATTTAGCCTGTTAAAAAAACACCGAAGTAGATCTCAAAATTCTGGCTGTTCTGCAAGATGTGGATAAAGGCTACATTGGAAATATTTCAACAAAAGTTTCCTCCCAACAAGAGAACTTAAGACTCAGAAATCCAGTGGAGTTTAAAATATAGAATTGTTGTCATGTGCCATCAAGCCGGAATTGACTCACTGTGACCCTAATAGGGCTTTTAAGTAAGTGAGATATTTTAGTAGTTTTACTAGTTCCATATTTCCTGTGAGTGTCAATGGCTGAGGCAGGATTTGAACCCATGCCTCCTGAATTATGCAATCCAAGTATGCTATTCCATACCTTGGACTTGATTTTCTGTTCATTTTGTATGTTTCATATTAATGTGTAAGATTTTAAACATCAAACCATTTATCATTTACCCAGAGTCTTTGGTGCTTGCAGTTGTGTTGTGGTAGGTACATGGGGATGCAAGGTGAAGACATGTCATTTTCTTTTCCCATACTGGTACCTCCACCAACACATCCCATTACCTGCAAATGCCACTCTGTTTCTTTTTACACTAAGCAAAGGCAGGTGCCTACAATGCCACTTAAGTTCCATCCTGATGCACACTTCTTCTAGCCGGTCACTGAAATTCAACCAGATTCATTAGTAAGTTAATGAGCACAGGGCTGACAACAAGGTGACAATTTTGACCACTCTAATTTGGAGTCAAGCTACTATAAACGTTGGGTATGGGGACTTGCAAAAGGACATGGCGGCTGAGTTCACTGATGTAAAACCTTGTGCTCAGTGTAAGGAAAGAAGCCCAGAGCAGCACATACCAACATAAATTAATTCAAAGTCCAATTCACAGGAAGTTCAGTATTGGATTTATCTGAGTCAAAGTTCTGCAGGAAACCATCCGTTTAAGGAATCATAAACCCATTTCAACGCAGAGACAAAACTTTGTTCTTGGCCAGACTCCCAGGTGATCAGTTCCTCATCTTCCACAAATACTCACAAATCCACTATATACATTTTACACATTTTTCTTTCTTTTCACATAAAGAGTGACTGGGATCAGTAACCACATTACATTCTTCTGATGTCAATATTTGGTATCGCCTCATGAAGACACACAATATCTTTGTGGTAGAAAAGATCCCCCTTCCCAAATTAGGTAAGAGACTTATTCATTTAAAATAATGCTAATTTATAAGAAAAAACTTTTGGTTTCACTTTTTATTCCTCTTTCTCTTTTCTCTAATGCCCAGGAGAAATCCAAATATCTGTATGATGAATTCTTATTTAAAACATAAGCTTTAATCCCTACTGGAATTAATTCTTTTTTCCCCCTTGGGGTTGTCACACATAAACCTGTTTTCAACTGTATTACCCTGGTAGCAATTTTAACCTGGGGCTAGGTCCTTACTAGTGCTGTCCTAGGTACACTTAATATGAGCTTAAGGCCTACTGCAGGCGTTACTCAATGTACAGGGTGCAGATCAGCCATTTTAAATGCATAATTAAGACCAAATAGAGAGTAACTTGCTATGATTATGAGTGTGTGATCTGTGTGCACCAATTCCCACATGAACATGATTCGAGTCTGTTCATGGAGGCAACAAGACCTAAACAAATCAACAAGAAAATGCTAAAAAGGACTCCAATGCAACAGATGGATGAAGTTACTTTGTTGGGTATAATTCCCAGGAACTCCCACCCATTCTAGCTAGGTTACTTTAGGAGTTATTGTCATTAGGAAAAATAAGTAACTCTCCCTATTTGTGAACACATCTGTCTATGGGACCCCAATTCTTAACTGTCCACTTGTGCATCAACGGGCACAGAGGTTTCTGGGGCTTTCTGGAACAGGGCAACCCTCTTTTCTTTTTGGCATGCCTAAACACTGAGATCCCTATAAGCATCAATCTTTTCAGTTCAGCAAATCTACTTCCACCTCCTCACGTTTCTGAAACAGAGCATAACTGTGATGTGAGAAGGAACTTCTGAGATGGACAGAAGAAGTTCTGACTAATCTAGTATACTGTCTTTTGTACGTTGCAATTCTGAGTTCAACTGGTCCAAAGTAAAGACCTGAAAATCCATCTGAAGGGCTAAGTCAAGGCTAGTCAAGACTAGATTACCTATGGTTAGATAATATGAATATCTGATGTTACACTGGAGAGTGTCGAAACGGTATAATGGGTGTGTTGAAGCATGTGGACACATTCACCTGGAGATGTGTGTCGGTGTCATAGAGCTGACTGTGGGGACGTGTATGTTTCTGACAGGGATTTTGTGTTGTCTAGACTGTCACCTTTAACTTTTGGCAACCACAAAATGAAGAGGAAGCACTGGAGAACAGCTTTCTGCCAAAACATGGCAAAACTGATTTGCTCATTTAGAAACCCAAAAGCATATTCTTTTAAAGAAACATTAAAACTCAAGTGCAGCCATACCAAGGCTTCATTTCTAAAACATGGTATGGAACCTTGGGTTTTCAAAATAATCATATGAAGGGAAAGACTAGATTTGTGGGTCTTCTAACCAAAAATCCAAACAAAATGGAAGATCAAACTCAAAGGGTTGGATGAAGGGTCTAACTCACAATTTATTTGGAAGTTGAGTCATGGCAACTGGACTTCTTTTTCCTTAAGAGATTGAAACGTTTTGCTACTCATCCAAGCAGCTTTGTCAGTCTGAGGAAAGTTAGTGGCGATTCCTCCATTTTGTAGTTCACTTTGATTTCAGATCACCCTGGCCCAATACGCTTGCTAGGTGGGAAATGGCCTGAATAGGCTTGTAAAGTGGACAATGGACTCAAGAGGTTCATAGATGGACCAGAGTGATGTGAAATCAAGGTGAACTATAAACTGGAGGACTCGCCACTAACTTTCCTCAGACTGACGAAGCTGCTTGGATGAGTAGCGAAATGTTTCAGTCTCTCAAGAAAGTAAGTTCAGTTGCCATGACTCAACTTCCAGATAAACTCACCTGGATGACTGAGAATCTCGACAGACAACTCAGTTTAATTTTTTTAATTAACTGGAAAGAATTTGACTCTGGTGACGTGATAGTTTCTAAGTGTTGTAATTTTGTATAATACCTTTGCCAATGTCTCTGTGTTCAGCAGTTCTCAGTGACTCATTCCACCAGGTTTGCTAGTTAAGAATTTGCACCTTTAGTGGATGCTCTTCATTACTTGATTTTCCAATAATTTAAATATTTTCTCTGGCTTAAGGCTGAAAATAGTTGGGCCAATGAGTGAGAGAAAGAGTGAGAGAAAGAATGAGTTTTCTTTGCTGATGAATGTCTTCTCAAGGGAAGTATCTCAATTTATCCCAAACCATGGTTAACAGCACAATCCAACATGTGGCTACTCAGAAGCAAGTAGTGGTAAGTTCAGTGGAGTTTATTTCCAGGAAAATGGGTACAGATTTGCAAAGGAGGCTTATTGGTGTTTTTTTTAAAATGCAATGTCATCTTAATTCTTTCTGAGGTAATGTCCCTATTTACAAAATGTCAAAACAAAACAAAACAGAAACCCAGGTCTGAAGTAGGGTTTTGCAAACTATGATTTGAGATGATGCCTGAACTGACACATACAAAAATAAAATAAAATAAAATAAAATAAAATTTAAAAACATTATTCATGGCCACTCCTCTATTTCCGTAGTTCCCAGTTATCACAGAAATTGGAAGAGTTAGTGAACGGGACGCAGCAAGCTTTTCTAAACTATGATCTGTCTAATTGTCCGGAAATATAAACCATTATTTGTATTTAAATTAGAGATACTGCGAACCATGTTTTGGTATAAATCTCTGATCCGAACCACATGTTTTCTAGGCAAGAGGATACCGAAAAGACAGGGGGCAGTGCCTTGTTCTACCTCTCCACATGAATTCATTTTCAGGTCAACTGGGGTCTCACGGCCAATCTGGAAAGAGAACCTTTTCCCTATCTTCCACACTGACCATTTTTAAGAAAAGTAACAAACCTAACCCCAGGAATAGGCAGAAATAATTCTGTGCAAAAAAATTAAATCCTTAAAGCAGCAGGGGACCTTTGAGGAACATGGATGTACGTGTACCCTTTTTCATGGGATGAACAGATGAGGTCAACTCTTATTCTGCGTCAATACAGCATGGAAAGGAGCAATTCCCATAATCCTCCACCAAGAATGACCACCATAGCTGGAGGATTCTGGGAGCTGTCCCCAAAAGTAACTTTTTTCGAGCTGTGTTCAGTGGGAAGCTGAGGGCCTGTGGGTCTAAAGAAATCCTCCCACTTCCCTTACTACTCTCTCAAGTCTCAACTAGGAGTGGCAGCAACATGGAACACCTGACATGTGGGATCAGGACTCGTCACGGCAATATCCATTTCTGGAACTGGCAGGCAGAGGACCACATGCAGTGTCTGGAGATCAAATGGGCCGTGATGGTAACCATGTGGCCTTGCCTGCCAGAATATGCCAAGAGCTTAGATAGAAAACATGTCAATCCCTTTGGGCTGATTTTATAACAGAGGCCATGCTAGCCATAGCATCCTTCCCTGCCCCTTTTAAGCCCATGAGCTTGGGTTAAACCTGTGGAGAGCTCCAACAGCGTGGGGAATATGACTTTGTAAAATAAGATGCAGATAACCCAGTCCCTGAACGCAAGAGCAATTGGAAAGTAGTTGAAATCAACCAGAACTGGAATATCCAAATGAGGGAAAGTTCATTGGATACTTCAGAGCAGCCTTTGGGTGCCCTCCAGTTGAGGTTTGACTACAAAACTCATTTAATATACTCAAGGGCCCAAACACTAGGGCAGTGTTGGCAAACCTACGGCAGGGGTGCCAAAGGTGGCACTCGGAGCCCTTTCTGTGGGAACCCGACATCACCCCTTCACAGCCACCTGTATTCAGGTTAAATTGCTGTATTGGCACTTTGCAAAAAAATTAGCGGATTTTGAATTGCAGTTTGGGCACTCGGTCTCTAAAAGGTTCGCCATCACTGCACTAGGGAGATAAAAAGCTGAGGAAGACTGTCCTAGAGAATGTGGCCCTACTCAATTTCTTTTCCTTGCTCTCTCATTAATGGTAGCAGTTCAAATAAACCCTAACACTATTTGCATTGGAGACCAGCGGGGAGGATGCTTTGTGTGTGTGGATGGGTGTGTGCTGTTGCTCTGGAAAAGTCACAACCAACTGCATGTGCAAACACTTGGGCCCTCTGGACAGTCTCGTGTCTTTTCTTCCTGCCTGGACTCTTCCCCCATTGGCTGATCCACGATTTGCCCCAGAATTGGATATTTGGGTGTGTTTGCCCGCATATATATATATACACACACACAGGATGCCTGAGGAGCCAATTAGAACTGCCTTTGGCTCATGAGACCTGAAATCACCCGTCTATAAGAAAGTTACTAATACCCGCCTATGGTAAACTGATTCCCAGCCACTCTTCTGCACCAGCTCATCACTCTTTCTGCTTGGCTTTGTGTCATCCGTTGTCAATGTCATTTGTTTGTCCATCTCTCTCTCTCTCTCACACACACACACACACACACACACACACACACACACACACAAACACACATTTTCAATCTCTCTCTCTCTCTCTCTCTTTTTTCTCCTTGCACACACTGAGGGTAAAGCAAATTCTTATTTCCTTCGCGCTTGTGTCTGGCTGTTCTGTCCCTTCTGATGCTGTTGTTTCACCTGAGCGAGGATGTCACGGATTTTGCGCTGGGCCATCTGTCAAGAAAGAGAAGGAGGAGGGGAAGGACAAGGAGATTTAGAGACGAAAAAAAGATTGCAGGTTGCGCATAGTGGACAAATATGCTCTTTGTACAACTTTGGATGGCCTGCTGGTCCTGTCACTGTCATCTCCTTGCGGCACAGCACGGGCAAATTGAATAGCCTTTAAAAATCCATACATTCATGAATACATGTGAACCATAGGTTGTGAAAATTCATAAGTATGTGTTATACCTATCTGTTCGTCTATCTATCTTTCAATAGATGACACCTTCCTAACAGTCTTCACCATAGACAAATCAGTATCTACAAAATTAAAAGAATGCCACCTCATTTGCTTCTTCCCGTTGTTAAGAGGCCAACTCACATACTGGATTCTGCCCCTTTCAAGCCTGTTCGGTCAAGAACGGCAGAGGACAATAACTTGATGGCTACTCTCCCAACCACCTACAGATGGCCAAGCTGGCACAGGTCTACTTTCCATTGATCCATTAGCATCAGTGAGGCTCTGAATTTGAAAAAGTGTCTCTAACACCCGAGCAAACCTCATCAGGAAACAGTATGGTTGGAAAGGCCCTCCCTTCAATGTTCCCAATGTCAGACTGACACCTTTCCTTCTAGTCTCATAATCAGGAGCTTCTCTTCTGCTTTTTGCTATTCCACCAGCTCTCTACTTGCAGGACACTTGGTCAGGCAAGTAGCAGCTTTTCAGTAAGATAGCACTGCAGAAAACAATTCACCACCAATGTGCAGAAAGCAAAGGGATAAAACACTTGTGTTCTTTTGCAAACACCTGGAGTTCTTTAGACTGGCACATAACTCCAGCACCTACCCTCCATTAACACCCTTGAACGAAACGAACTCTGTCCATCTATAGTCTGCCAAATGTGTCCTATTATGTTTATTTTTGGGGTTTTTTTTGCACAATGATTTGAAGGTTAATGCTAGATATTATTGTATTCTCGAAGGCTTTCACGGCTGGAATCCGATAGCTGTTGTGAGTTTTTTGGGCTGTTTGGCCGTGTTCTGGAAGTTTTTCTTCCTGAACACCGCCAAACAGCCCCCCCCCCCAAAATCACACAACAGCTATTATATATACTATTGCTTATTTGTGCTTTTATTTTTATTGTTAAGGTATATTAATTGTGTAACTATTGCATTATGACATGCTGATACAATAAACCACCCAGAATGGTCTTGTTGCCAGATGGGTGGTTTAGAAATCCAATAAATAAATAAATATTATTTATATGAATGGAAATGATAACAAGGGATGACCCGAAGCACACAGAATTGTTTGGTCTTTATCCCGAAATATCATGATAATCTCCCTGGGAAAGCTTCATTATATAGAATTTAGGACAGATTGGAAAGGAAGGATACACAAGTAGATGAACGTATGTACTGCTTAATATTGTTAACATTATCGCTTTTAATATTGTTAAAGTCATATTGCGCTCTCTAGTGGCCAAAGAAATTTTTTTGTAAAGCTTTATCTATCAGAATGTGCTGGAAGAGGAGATGGGAGTACTTCAGATCAGAGACAACTCTTGCACCACACAGGTTGCAGAATGGCATTCCATTCATTAACATAAGAACATAAGAAGAGCCATGCTGGATCAGGCCAGAGGTCCATCTAGTCCAGCTTCCTGTATCTCACAGTGGCCCCAACAGATGCCTCTGGGAGTGCACGAGACTAGATATCTGTCTCCTGATACCACTCCCCCTGCATCTGGCCCTTGAAGTACCCCGGTTTTAAGCCTGGAGATTACACATCCCCGTCATGGTTTGTAACGTGTGATGGACTTTTCCTCCAGGAATCTGTCCAATCCCCTTTTGAAGGCATCCAGGCCAGATGCCATCACCACATCCTGTGGCAGGGAGTTCCACAGACTAACAACACGCTAGCTGCCTACGCTTGAGACTTAGAATTTAGTAGTGTTATACAGTGTGCTAAACGAACACTTCCATAATACCTAACAAAACCATCACATTAGTACACTTTATTTTTTTTAAATGTCCCATCAAGACAGCTTGCCTTTACCCTCTTCCACGTCAAAGCAGCAATTTATCTTGGCTCCTTACCTGGCTGGCATAGAAATGCCCAATGATTTTAACAATGACTTGCTCGTTCTCATCAGGGGTTTGGTCCCGAGGGACAACTACCTCGGCTGCTGTCAGGTTCTGTAGTTCATTGACCTGTCAGTGAAAAAACAGCAACAATTGTCTGCATTTAGCCCTTTCAAGAGTCCCATAATTGAGCAGCCTTCTGTCACAATCTCGCCATGAAGCCACATTCTGTTTCAATGGGGCTAATTGGTTTGAAATCCCAGCCTGCTTACGTTCCAGGTATTCTGTAATGTGAACCATGTAAATTCTGTGTTTTGTAAGTCAAGCCATGATGTTCCCTGGCAGATGGAATGTTTTTTTCTTAAGATACCCAGTGGTACCTTTTTACTGGGGGTGGGGGAGGCTTACTCTAACATTTCAGGGTGAAGTATATAGGCTGACGATATGCAGCAGCAGAGACTGATTGTTTCAGATGGCGTCTGCTAACTGTAATTAAGATTCTAAAGTAAGGTTTCTCTTTTCCCCCACCTTTCTCAATAATCTCTAAATGCCATTTCAAGCTGTAGTTGTGAAGGCAAAGTATCTTAACAAGCCATGTTTTGTTTGTACAGATGCACACTCTGCCCAAACTGTGGTTGGCAGGCCAGCTTCAAACCTAAATTTTAAACCTTAATTTGCTAGCAAATCCTGGTTTCTCAAGTCAGAGTTGGAACATTCGTCCAAACCGAGAAACCATGGTTTGGGCTTTGCAAACCATGATTTGGTCTTCTACCCTTCTGTCAGTTTTTAGCAGCTCAGAGTCTTGTGCGTATCCCAACGTTTACTTGGGGACGGGGTGGTGGTGGTGGTGGCTGGCTTCAGTTATCAAAAGAAAGACTCTTATGCACACTGTACATCTAAAAGGCCAACATTTATTTTTAAAAAAATCAAACATCACCATCACCATGTCATCATCATTTCATCTCTGATCATGAGAGTGCTAGCCACCTTCAGTGCCTTGTTTCCTTGGTAGTTCTTGGCAAGCCCAATCCTGCACTCACTGTTTTGCCTCCTTTGCCGATGACTCTCCCTGCAGCAGAAGCAGGGACACGGATGTGTGTCTCCAGTTTCACTTCTTCTTTAGGCCCAAAAAAGTTCTCCTCTTTAAGCTTTCCATAAATTCGCCCTTGAGCCTAGAGAGTGGAGAAAGAAGTGGAGACTAAGGAGACATGAAACAATCAGATTTTTCTCTTAAAAAAAAAAATCTGTAACATTTAAAAATCGCTCTGCCCAATCTCCAAGGCTCAATCCTCTACCATGGAATTCCCTCTGAAGGCAAGTAAAGCTGACTTCATTCATCTCTGTTGAGCTTCTTTCCTGACTGGTAGCTTCTCTACTGTTCAGAAGGACCTTAAAAGTTCTGTAAGAATCTGCTTTTTGAGGATTGTTTTTAACTTTTTCTTAAATGTTTTTGAAAATGTTAGGGTACTGGGAATACCTGCAGGAGCTCTGCTACGCAGAAAGGCAATAAATAAATGCTTCTCCAGCTTTACCACACAAGCCGAACAAAACCAGAGCTTTGGAAAAATAACATCTGGGACTTGGTTATCAGTCCCAGCAAACTATCCTCACTTCTGTCTTACAGCTTTGGAAACTGTTGCTGATTTAGTATAGCTGCTGTTCCGCTTTAATCAATTGGTTTTGATGATGATGATAATGTTTTAATTTGCACCTGCACACAGCTTTGTGCAACATTAGCGCATGGTGCGACAGATGCTCGCAGATCCTCCAAACAGACCGCTGTGCAATGTCATGAATCTGAAACTAACAAGGTTTAAATCCAACTGTTGCTCTCAGCCACTCTAGGCCCCCAGAGTGGATGAGACTCATTAAATCAACACTTGCATAGATCCCTCTGATGTAATGGGCCTACTGTAGCTGGAACTAATGGTGAGCTTTAGCCCTAGGGATGAAGTCTGAGTCTGTAGCAATCATAGGGGTTAAAGCACTGAAGAGGGAAAAACAGAGAGGGGCACTTTGTGAGCAACATCTAGCCCAGTCCAGATTTCCCACCTTCTTCACTTCTTGTTTTTATTGCCACCAGTTTTCTAAACAGGCGCATGGCAACTACTTCAGACCATCTATGCACAGTCTCCACATTGCATGTGTGCCCACTGGCAAAAAATACAGTAGGACCCCCGTATCCACTGATTCATTATCCACTGATGATTCACGGTTGGCTGAGGAAAAAATTAAATAAATAATTCAGCAGCCACAAAGCAAGCTACTGCCACAAATAGCGGCTGTAAAGCAAGCTACTGTCGTAAAACAGCAGCCATAAAGCAAGCTACTGTCACAAACTGCAGCTATAAAGCAAGCTACTGTTGTAAAACAGCAGCCGTAAAGCAAGCTACTCTCACAAAACAGCAGTTTTGGGGATTTTTGGCGTTCTGCCTTATCCACGGTTTTCATTACCCACGGGAAGGCTGGTACCAAACCCCAGCAGATACCAGGATCCTACTGTAAATAAATAAAAATAAAAAGAGTTGAGAAACTTCTCTTTGAATAATATAGGAAAAGCTGATTCCTGTGAGTCCCCCCCCCCCCCGCCGCAATTATAATCTGCCATTATCATGCATAACCAAATGAAGGGAAGACACCTTGAACTGGGCTTCTGGTGGTCCAGTGATTATCACCATTCGCACTTTGGAATCTGGTGTCTCCGCAGGAGCGATCTGGAAGAGACAAGGGAAGACTGTAAGATACAAATGACTTCCTCTGGCTTTTGGTTCACCAGTGAAACCTACCAGTAGAGTTCATTACTTCCAGGATTATATCTCTCAGAATCTCTTTGCTAGCCTCGAAACCAAAAGGACAACTCTGGTCCATTTCCTATCTTCCTTGTTTCCAAAGGTGCTGGTTTCACAATGAACTGGGTCAAAAGTTGATCCACCCACTCATAAAGACCAAAAAAGGGAAGGGGCCTTGAAATTATATAGGTATGTTCATGGATTCTGTCCCGGCACACAAACATTGTGCCAATACTGTTCCATGCCATGATATAGAACTGCATGTGGATCATCAAGGCACTGCCTAGACCAGGCATGTCCAAACTTCGGCCCTCCAGATGTTTTGGACTGCAACTCCCACAGACCTTTGCCATTGGAAATACAGGCTTGGAATTCTGGGGGTTGTGGTCCAAAACATCAGGAGGGCTGAAGTTTGGACATGCCTGGTCTAGACAAAGAGAGAGTCTGGAAGGTAGAGAAGAAGTTACATATCCCTTGACAACAGGATGAGGCTCCTTAGGGAAATCTGCTATGTATTTTGGAGGTTCAGGCACTGTGAAGCATTAACATGCAGATCACCCTTGTTGCTGTAAACTACAGTGGAACCAGATGAGGACCTCAAGGTGACACCAGCTTCCAGAGTGTCATCTTAAAAGTGGTCTAACCATCTAGTCTGAATCACACCAGCCCACTGCAAAAATAGCAGCACTACTGCTTAATCTAAAAAGATCCAGACAGGGGGTAGAGCCGGGGACAATAAACTGCAGTACATTGTCTGTTTCTTGCCAAATGGAACAAACAAGACAATGCTGTCAGCACTCCAAATGTGACCTGACCTCCATCTGACCATACCCTTAGTTATACTTCTTGTCTTTCGGGCAAGGACTACTGTAAGGCAGACCACAAGGCTTTCTTGTCCACACTTTTATCCTTATAACAATCTGTGAATGCTTGAGACTTAGAATTTAGGGAGGGAGACTGGCTCCCGGTCACTCCAGGAAGTTGCATGGTTCAATGGAGCCTTAAATTTGGTTCTCCCAAATCCAATGCTCTAACCACTACACCACCAGAGAGCCCCCTGCGACAAAGAAGTTGGAAATATTTGATCTGGTAGTCATCCCACGAGGTAAATCCAGTTTTCATTTTATGAAAAGTTTCACAAGGGGCAAACAGAGACTGAGATGCCACGGTTTGCTCAGGGTCACAAGCAAGACGTCTGGGCTCAAGTCTAGCAACATAATTGAAGGGCATCTTCAGAGGCTGCGACATGACACGTTTGGAGTCTAGGGTTAGAACTGGAGAGACCCAAATCAGAATCCAATGGTGTGATTCCTTCCTACTTCTTCTACCAATTGAAAGATTGGGGTGTGAAACCCAATCCCTGGCTTCAGATGCAATTTTACAACAGCCCTGCTGGGCGAAAATCATCTTGCCAAGAACTTTAAATCTAAGATTAACCTCCTAGCAAACCATATTTTGCCATGTTTGGTCTTTTGGTACTTGCCCTGAAGAAGCAGAATCTGTCCACAAAAGTTTGCAATGATTTTTTTTAATTTTTTTATTATTGGAGTATAAAGGTACTGCTTATAGCCTAGTGTTGTATTTTTCTTCTTCCAGTAAGAAATGGAAGTGGGACGGCTGCTTCCCATCGTATCCGAAGACCCTTAAAAACTGCCCCACTAGCCTGAGAAGCCCTTTGGAGATTTCCCACTATGGGGAGCTGTAACAGGAGTAGAATGGAAACCAAATCTTATTTGGCTGGTGTTGCATACTCAAGAACCCAAGATGTTGGCCCTTGGTTCAAAACCTGACTGTGCCATTAACCTGAACAGGCTACCTTAGGCCAGTCAACATCTCTCAACCTCACCCAATTTAGAGAGGTATTGTGAGGATTAATATGACGAGTATTATGGGCACTTCAAGCTCCTTGAAAGAAAGGAAAGACATAAACGTAAAACACATACATTAAGAAAGGTCCCCCCATTCAACTACTGAAGGGAAGCTGCATAATAGCTACGTGGCTCTCACAGGAGAACTTCCTTGTGAATGATGTCCCAATGCCTTGTTGTTTTTCAACTAAGCCACCACACTGGCTTTCTCACCTGCAGAAACCAATGCCATTAAAAGAACATTGATGGACATATAATAGGACATTTCTGCTTTATTTGTTTGCTTTGTAATTACCATGGCAACTACTGTCTCGCATAGTGGACAAACGATCGCAATGGTTAAAGTACTGGAGAGAGAGAGAGAGAGAGAGAGAGAGAGAGAGAGAGAGAGAGAGAGAGAGGAATGGGCACCTTGATGGAGGCACTTGCAAATCTGGACAGCTGCTTGATATGCTGTCCCTTCTTCCCAATGATTGCACCAACAGCCTGAGCAGGGATAAAGACGTGCACGGTTTCTTGTTCAGGAGGCTGTCAAGAGAAAGGACAGTGGCTGCCAGTCAGTATCGGTTAAGCCGGATGGACCTGTTTAATAGAGTCCTAAACTAAAAACAGAGGTCTGCCCTCTGACTATCACTGGCTGAGTGGCTATGATATCACAGAATGCTTAGTGCAGGTTTTCTGACATCAACTGCATACGATTTTGGCTGGAAATCATCCAGGTTTTAGGAAAAGAAGGGGGAGAAACATACAGACTCAAAGATCAAAATATACCTGTACTGGCTTAACTGAAGCATCTTAAAATGCTTACATCAAAACCAAACTGAAAAACAAACAAGACAAAAAACAAACAAGATACCAAAATAAACCACATTTCAGCGCAAACTAGAGACCTGGCAAACCTCTGTTAAATTTAGTAGTTGAATAATCACATACCAATATTATGCATTGCTCTAAAGTTTCTAATTCTACATAGTTTTAGATCAATGTGTAGCCTGCATAATTAAACTGTAAACCGCCCAGAGACTACTTGAAGTGGTATGGGGCGGTATATTAGCTGAACACTTTGAACACTTTCAACAAAACATCTCAAGAGAGAAAGCAGTCTCAAAGGCAGGAGTAACATTGGGGAAGCCTCAGCTCGCCTCATTTGGCCCTGGTTCTGCCATATTTTGGATCTGGTTGAAACCACTGCGGGATGATTCCTGACAAATCTGACCGAAATGACACACAGCTTGATATAAAAAAAGATTCCCTAGCTTGTTCTAAGACCACAACCCTATAAACACTTTTCTAGGTAGAAGCACTACTGAACTACCCAGATCAGACTTAGAAAATATCTACAGAAGAGTCCCGCATGTGCTTTAAAAACAACAACAACAACAGCAGCAGCAGCAGCAGCAGAACCTTGCATTGTAGACTGGAAAAAATGTAGGATACCAGCAGAGGCACTGAAATGCTAACATAGCATACAAGAGGGAGATCACATTGTCTTTTGTGGGAAGGGGCTTTAGAGATAGGGTACAACAATCCCCCAGTTCCCTATTGATAAGGGCACGCCTACCAGGAAAGAACTATATGGGGCTGCTCCAGAGACGCTGCTTGGAGGAGGTGGCACTGCATTGGAAGAGGCTGGGAAGAGGCCAACAGCAGCTAGATTGAGGCCAGGTATCAGGTGTGACTGTAGCTAAAACAAAAGAGAAAATAAGACAGCAACAGGTTTATTCAACACATTACAATGATCAAGGTTTCCTCTAAGCTGAATGGCTGTGCATGCCTCTAGCACCCTCTCCACAGGGATTTTATAACCCCGCGTATCTGTCACGACCATTTTTCTTCCAGCTGTGACAGAATCTCCTGCAGGGGGTCGGGTGGGGAGTTACTTGCATGCATACAAGAGAGTCCCATAGAGCAGAGATGAAAACTAGAGGGCACATTGACTAGGACCCTTCCATCAGCAGAGAGGCACACATTTTTGCAGAGGTAAGATTACACACACAAGGTCATAACAGCCAGCTGAACAACTCAGTGAGTTGGGTATCTGGCTGTAAGAGCAGAGGATGGGAGAGTGATTTCCCCACTGTACTTTTCAGGAGAAAAGTCAGTTTGTGCAGCTCTTGGTAAATTTCCCAGTCTCGGAGTGCCCTCTGAAGATGGGAACTGTCAACCACTTCTGAATACTCCCACAGTCCTTTGTCATTGGCAATACAGGCTTCGAATTCTGGGAGTTGTGGTTCAAAACATCTGGCGTGCCAAAGGTCCGCCACTACTGCTCTATACCCTGAGAAGTGCTGCCATAAGTCAGAATTGACTTTATGGTACAAAATTCAAAGATCATGACAAAAGAACTAATGGCCTACCTAGTCCAGCTTCCTGTTCTCCAAATGGCCAGTGGACTACTACTGGGAAGCCCATAGGCTGGGTCATGTTAGTATATTTTGGCTATTACCCCATAGCTTCTAGAATGGCGAAGGATGCTGTTCTGATCCATGATAAGTTACTATGATCAGGGCTTGGAAATAATACATCAGAGATAACCTTCTTAGCCTTTCCTCTTATTCTTCTTCTCAAAAGGAGGGAAATCTCATTAGCACTAAGCATTTTAGCAAGAACAACGTAAGCACTAGGATTTATAGTAAGTAATATTTATTTTACAAGATTCTTTGAGGGAAACATTCCCCGGCCCCCATTTTTAACAATTAAAATCAATTAAAAGTAGGGTGTTCGTAATGAATTGTTAACAAGCAACACTATCATTACATATGTACTGTAAGAATCAGCAAATTATGTTTTACTGCAACTTCTGCTAGTGCTCCTGCCCACAAGGTCTCCAAGCTCTAATGCTGACTAACAGCCATTGGTGACTTTACTCTTTTGAAAAAAGCCATCCAATGTGGCACTGACTGATACTTCTAATAATACTGAATTTCATAGTTTATCGATGGCTATACATCCTGGTGCCTGTCGGCAATCTTCCACCATTTATTTTCACTGAGGCAACCTAACCATGTATTCTAGTATTATGGACAGAAGAAGCACAACTCTGCCATTCCCCTTCACAGCACTATGCATAACTATATCCACATCCCTCTTGCTACTGCTTATTTCTTCTTCTTTTATTCTCATATTATATCTCACACCTCATTCTGCTGCTATATGTTACATTAAAATATGAAAGTTAGTCTTTAAGGTGCCACATGTTTGTGTCTTTTGTTTTGTTTTGTTTTGTTTTTCTTTGATTTTTGCCTGAAATACTTTTATTTCTAAGCTAAAAAGCCCAAAATATTGCAATCTTTATTAGTACAGTGGCTTCAGATTCTCAGTCATTATTACTAGTTCTCTGATTCAATAATTTAAAATGCAAGGATAAAATCAGAATTTATAGCAGTGACTAGAGATGGGCATTTCATTTTGGAAGGGGACTGGTTTTGAAACGAAACATGCCAGCCCAGCTGGCGCTTGGAACCCAGTCCCACCCTCTGGTACAAAATCAACCACTGTCCTACCTTGCTGTAGCTTGCACTGGGCGAAATTCCAACTAGGAAGCAGCCTCCGATGCATCATCTTTCCGTCTCCCTGGCACCGGCCAATTGGACAGGGAGGCGGAATGATGCATGTCCTTGCACAGCTCCTGATTGGCCAGCATCAGAGAGGGGGAAAGGTGACAAATCAAAGGCTGCTTCCTGGTTGGTATTTTGCCCAGTGTGAGCTACAGCAAGGTAAGTCCTTTTGTTTCAGAGAGTGGGACTGGGTTCCGGGCGCCAGCTGTGCTGGCATGTTTCGTTTCGGAACCAGTCCCCTTCTAAAGCACTGACCTATAAAAATATCACCAATCAATATATTTTGAAGAGTATTGGAACAAGATTCAGTGCCAAACTACTACTGTCGGAACAGCAGAATCCAGAGGAGGACGGAGGGAAAAATCATCTTCCTAATCCACCTTGTAGTTCACCCCCAAAACGGATGCCTAGAAACTCTCTGGAGCCACGTTCTGGCACTTTTAAAGGGAGGAGCACTTCCTCCAGTTGGAGGAGGAGGAAAAGAACGCTTACCTATCATTGTGTGTCTTTGAAAAGTCACTTGCCACTATATATCTCCATATATGTGGATCATAATACTCGTAACATGGGAAAATGGGATAGAAGAACTCAGCATTCTATTAAGCCAATCACAGCCTATACATTCTTCTCATCAGTTCTCTATAGTTTGACACCATTACCCACTGATGTGTCAATCTGCATCACTCCCTCCTTTATTGCTATTTTGATATCTGGTGCAGAGATTGCTATAACATATGGTCTCGGCACATCATTTATCTTTGATACAACACAGAAGTTCAAAGCACAATTGCTGGAACAGGTTCAGTCACTATCACAACTAGCTGATGTCAACAAGGTGGTGGCCAAGGCTAGTAAGGGCTGCTGGAGCCACTGGTGTCAACAAGAAAAAAGGCCTGAGTAGACTCTGACAGCAGTGCTCCATTTGTACACCCCATTTCTTCTGAATATCACCATCTATATGCATGAACCATCAAACCACAAAGATCTTGGTCCGTTGTGCTGGTCCTACACTGTATATAGGTTGCAGATAATACAGATCAGCTGATAGATTTCAGAGCTTTTCAAAGGACCAAAACAGAACCCAGAGGAGATAGCCTGTTTGCTGTAGATGGGAGGTCAGAGGGGCACCAAAATACAAAATCACAGAAGAGACAGAGGGACCACGAGCATACTCACACTCATAGCTGCCACGTCGTTCTCATAGGCCTCCCTGACTTTCTTCATGATCTCTTGCTCTGCTTTGCAGCAGTTCTCAATGGAGCCTTTCACAGTGATGGTCCTTTCAGGGTTGTACAGTGTCAAGTCCTGCAGGCTGTGAGGAGGGAGGAGGGGAGAAAGGTTGGTGCCTGTGCACTATAAAAACCTGGCACGTGGATCCACTTCTCCCACACCAGCCGTCATGTTACATAATTCCTAAAGCCAACCAAATCATTTTTTCACGGGGGGGGGGGGAATCACCTCCTCCACTGGCCCCATTCCTACCACTCATGTAGCAAGCATAAAGTAATAAATACATTACTAACAATGTGCTACCTCTTTCTGGTGCCTGCCTCAGTTTGCCTAATGGTACAGCTACTAAAAGCAAGTGCCCTAAGAATTGTGATTCTTACAAATGCTCATTTCACACATCCAGCACCATACAGATCTCACGGTAGCACAGGGTGACAGATAGAATCAGAAGTCCTAAGGAGTAAATTTTGCTATCAAACAGGAAGTGCGGCATCAAGAAGCTCTATCCACAGCAATACCCTTGATATTATGGATGAGAAATAATGGGTCACGGAATGGTCCGGAATTTCTTAATCTAAGAAGGATTTATATCAAGTGTTTGTTCTGTTAAAAAATTTTTGTATATTAGGAAGATGAAAAGTGGATAGCAATGAGTTGTTCCCAAGGGTATGTAATGTTAAAAAGTGTTGTATATAAAGAATATAAGTACAGCAGAAGAATGCATATCAAGTGTGTCTACTGTTAAAAAGCATTGTATATAAGGATTATGGTAAGTAGACCACCAGGACATGTTTGAAGTGTATGTACTCTTAAAAAGCTTGTACATAAGTAATACAGTAAGTACAGCAAAAGTACAGGGTGAGCAAAGAAATCTCCCCTAACTTCAGGCATATAATGAATTCTGTTCCAGCCTTTCATTTGACATTGCCTGTGCTTAGCACACTGAAGGGCCAAGAGGCACACTTGAGAGTTTCCAATCTCTACCCTAGCCATTAGCTCATGTCAAGGGAAGACGACTTGATCCAGAAACTGCGACATGTCATCCTTCCCAGAACTTGGCAAAATTTCATTTTTGGACGATCACTCCCGCACGTTCTCATCTAGCTTCACGGCAGGAGGATCACGGGAATGGGTGCTGCAGAAAAGCAACTTTTCTTAGCTTTCCCTGTCTAAAATGGCTAAAAAAAAAACCACAGGCTGATGCCTGGAAGGGTTCTGCAAGACACCATCATTCAGTCTTGCTAGAGAAGGGAAGTGAGTCTGACAAGTTTCAAGCTGTTCATAAGGCCTTTGAAGGTCAAAGTGAATTGGCGGGTGGGGCACCCACTGTGCCTTACGAGGAGATGGTGATTTTTGTCTCTGTGTCCTGCTCCACCTTCTTCAGGTTGCGTCCCTCTTTACCGATCAGCCTTCCCACAAAGTTATTATGGGCCAGGATTTTCAGAGGCACTTCATCTGCACTGGGACAGGAAGAAAAAGTGAGTTATTATTTTCATGTCACTATATTCATGAATACTAAGTTTGCACATAGTTCAGAATTGAAGTTTTCTTTTCAAAAAGGCAGCGGGAAGCATATGAAGTGGAGGAACGACTGTACAGGCCAAGATCCATCTTCTGTCAGAGCAGTCATAAAACAAAGAAAGAATTGCCAGTGCCTGGCACTCGGTAGCCGGATATGCCTTCTGATTATGTTTGAGCCAACAATCTGCACCAACAGTAGCCCAGCCTTACGTCTTGGTGTCCTTGGCCTCCTTCTGCATAATTTCCAGGATCATCTTGCAAGCGGCAGAGCAGCCTTCTGGGGTGGAATGGATGCTGATTGCCTTCTCTGCTGCCCCAGCATTCTCTTTCCGGTGCACATCAATTCTGCACAGGATATTTAAAAAAATGGAAAGAGGACACATGAATAACAAACCTTGAAGGGAAACCCCTCCGCACTGTATGTGGCCACGGAAAACTAAAACCCAACCAAATGCGTCAATATTTCAGATTCAAAGTTGTCACATTCAAACACACTGTAGTGAAAACTGCAGGCTGGAGAGCTCCATGGGTCAGGCACGTGGCTGCAGACCAAAGGCTGATAGTTCAATTCCCCACCGTGCATCCCAGGAAAACAGTCAACTTGTATGACCTTGGGCAAGCTACCCTGTCCCAGAGAGCCCCCAGAAGAAGGGAATGGCAAACCACTTTTTAATACTTGATCAGTAGAAATCCCCACCAAAGTTTACTGCAAGTCAGAATTGATTTGATGGGCATCCAATTATTATTTATATAATAAGGATGAACTACCATCAATTAACTGTGCAACAGAAGGAAGAGATGTGTCAAAGTCTGCTCCAGTTCACCCTCATTCCACAAAACAATTATTCCAGCCATTATATTGCAGTTTTCCTCCTGGGCATCATGATGGCCAAAAAGAGAACTTCAACCCAACCGCTGAAATCCTGTTGCACAAACTGAAACTTTTGGAAGCAAGTTGTCGCAAGTTGAGAAATCTCTGTAGATTTTATCTGTTGCAGACTGAGTAGTTAAGATCTACAGACATTTATTATCACAATTTCCTTCTCTAATCCATACTGTTTGCATAACTGCACAACAGGATTTCAGCTACTGTCTTTGCAATAAAAGCAATTTTGAACACCAGGAAGCTCCCATGCCTTCACACAGGACTGGTACAGATTACAATGAAAACCATATAGAGTAGCGGTTAGATCTGAATTAGAACTGGAGAGATCTATCTCCCAACCCTGCCCACTGGGTATTCTCAGACCATTTGTAAGTCACGTCTACTTCACAGTTTTGTTGTGAGAACAAAATGATGGAAAGCTACTCAGAGAACAGGCAAAATAATAGCAAAATAGGCAGTGTTCCATTCCTTTATTTCCCCTGTCAATCTTTTAGGGCACAGAATGTAATATATGTACATCTCTAAATATATGGTACTCATTCTGCAACCCTAAACAGCATCCAAAATCTGCAGTGCCAGACTCCTATCACAGAATGCTTTTGTTTTTGAATTCACTGCCTCGTCTCTGTAGCCCAGGAGCAGACAAAGTACAAACTGCATTTTATCTCCAGTAGCATTTTTGTGCTGCCAGACCCCCCACACAATCTGGCCACCCCAACTTCGCTGGTGTGTATATGTCAAAATTTGCCTCTTCTGTTCCTGAAGATTTCTGGACTGGTGGTCTTTGTATTAGAATTACCCAAACCTAACCAGGTTATGCCGACAAAAGGGACAGAAAAACTCCAAAAGTCCCTCTCTCCATCCTCTGGAGGAGATGTACAAAAATAATAATTAAGAAAAGGCTGTGTGGTCTCAAAGATAACACAAACATTAAGAGAAGATTGATTCCTTGATTGGACCACTAAAAGATCTGACAAATTGCAAGCACAGAAAAATTGTAGGTAAGAGTCCAAAAAATTCATGGTAGACATCTGTGCCCTGTCTCCTTGTATGAGGTGAATTCAGACTTGGGTTGCAATCATCCGGTGGGTAGTGCTGTCTCAAGCACTATTCTCTGCAGCAGGGATGGAATTTTCCATCACAAACTTCAAGCAAAAGGTTTACTAAATTGCCATATTTTCCTCTCCATGAGATGCCCCATGTATAAGACCCCCCACTTTCCCAAACTGAAATTACAGTTTTGCAACCATGTGCTTATCTCCTTGGCTTACTTCCATGTATAAGACGACCCTCAATTCTCAGTCTAACAATTTTAGACAAAATATAGTCTTACGCATGAAAACACAGTGTACTCTGTGACTGCACCCCGTCCCATAAACCACAGGAATCGACAGATTGCCTACTTTCAAAACACATTTGTTTTGGGATGGGGAGCTGGAGGGACAAATAGCACAGAGGCACAGCAACCTCTATTAAGTGGCTCATGAAACTTGGGCGCGCACGCACGCACGCACGCACGCACACGCACACGCACACACACTTTTTGGACATTCAGAATCTTGGCCCTGACGCAGCTCCCCTGTCCAAAGATAGGACCAGCTCCGGGCAAAGGGTTTCTGGGGGAACGTGGGCCATGCTGCCAAGGGTGCGCAGGAAGCAAGGACTTACTTGGACTGTGTCTGCTTTGTTATGTTACGGATGGTGGCACCTTCTTTCCCAATAATGGCTCCCACATACTGTGTGGGAACAAGAAGCCGGAGCGGGATATCTACTGGTTGTTGCTTCACGGGGGCTCCAGAAGCCACGGGAGACCCTTGCCTTGGCCCCCCCCGGGTCCCAAAGCCCCCTCGACGTCCATTCTCCGCACCCTGCACGGTTTGCTCATCAGGGATGTAGGAGACCTTCAGTGCATGGTTTTCCAACTGGTGGCCATTAAGTTTCATGATGGCCCTGAATAAGGGAAGAGAGAAGATTTGTGTATCATTCCGTCATTTCTGACAGGCAAGCTTTCACTAGCATTGCTTATCAAAACAAAATGGTACCACTCGTACAAATGAGGGAGGTACGTTATGGGTATAACTCGACATACTGAGAGTTGCAACACCAACATTTTCAGACATTTGAAATAACAAATCCATCTATTTCCAAAGGCCCAGGATAGGTTATAATTCCATAATTTTATATTACAGTGGCACCTTGTATAACATAATTAATTCGTTCCAAATGAAATTATGTTATACAAATTTTCCTTTGTGCAAATTGCGATTTCCCATAGGAATGCATTGAAAATGGAGTAATCCGTTCCAATGCATTTGTTGTTGTTCAGCCGTTCAGTCATGTCCGACTCTTCGTGACCCCATGGACCAGAGCACGCCAGGCCTTTCTGTCTTCCACTGCCTCCCAGAGTTTGGTCAAATCCATATTGGTTGCATCGATGATACCGTCCAACCATCTCATTCTCTGCCGTCCTCTTTTCCTTTTGGTTCCAATGCATAGCCAAGGCTAATGAGGTTGCCCCGGCTGTGATGCTTGGGAGGGAAGAGGAGGCAAGGAGTCGCGGCGGCCACAACAACAGGAGGCATCGTCATTGTCGTCCGGTGCTGGGCGTTCAACTGCAGCACCTCGCCCAGCTTGGCCACCACTGCTGCTGCTGTTGTTGTTGGGAGGAAGGCTGCCCCCCTCCTCTCCTGCGCGCGCGTGTGCACGTGCACGGCGCCTCCCGGTGCGTCACGCGCTTCCCTCCCCTTCTTCCTCTTTCGCCCTTCTCCCTTTCATTCACTGCTTCTCGTTCGCTCGTGCTGTTGGGCTGCCTCTCGTGCGCGTTAGTGCAGTGGGCAGGACCATGGCAGAGGTGAGCGGCCATGCACCAGGGCTGGGCGGTTAAAGCAGGAAGGAAAAGAAAGCCGGTGAATGGGGGGTGGGAGGGAAGGAGAGAGAGGAGAAAGAGAGAGAGGAGGTGAAGGCGGCCCTGTGGCAGTTTTTGCCTGGAGGGCTGGTTAAGATTTAGGAAGAGAACCTGAGGTGCCTGCCAGGGACATGGGAGTCGAGCAGACCACCCTGAGATGATGGGTGGAGAGAGGGTGACAAAAGCACGTCTCTTACTGTTATGGAAGGATTCCCTATCTCTGGATTTTTTTACGTTGTACGGATTTTACGTTACACAAACCCTACGTTATACAAGGTACCACTGTATTTATACCATGAGAACACCCCCAAATCCTTACACACTTAAATCTGACAACAGATAGCTTCTTTTGATTATTATTTTCATAGCAGCATGCAGCACCTAATTTTTCAGCATACCTCATATAGCTGCAAAAATAGATTTATAGGCTGTTGCTTATGCTGCTGCAGAGCGATGCAAAAGGTATAATTTTAGCAGTAAATTGCCATAAATTAAGAAATCCCCGTAGGCCATACTGGCCACATGCTAGGTCAAGCAACTCAGTTTGCAAGAGACAATGCCTACAAAGATTTTTTAAAAACGTACAACAATTTGCTGTGAAATCTTATGTCTTTTGTGTAACCGGCAATCAGGATTTGGGGCATTATTTTATCATAAAGATCCAGTCCTCAATAGCAGAGCCTGGAAATAATGTGTTAAATTTAAGGAATTGAGCAGGAGGGCATTCAAATTGTTAAAATATTTCTTTCAAACACAATTCTTAAAATATTAGATGTATCAGTTTGATTGCCTTCTTGTTCAATGCAAATGTAAAAAAAATGTAATGTGTTCTGGACAAGCTTTGCATAGTAGAGGTGGAACTGGGAATTCATTACTACAGCATGCCGTATTAAGAAAAGATAAAGCTTACAAGTGGTCCAACTCCAAGTTACTAAATTGAAATAACTAATTGGTATTTAACATGCAAGATTTAGAAGTTTGCCAAGTTATCAGATTTCACACGAGTAAGGGAATGATGACATATTTTTTTAATTAATCTTCCTTTACGAATTCTGAAGTTATTTTTGGTTGCTGCCACTATTTCCTTTCCAAGACCAGATTACTAAATACATTTTAATTAAATGAACATGAACAGTGCAAAGTCAGTCCATAACAGAACTAATGATTGGTCTAAGGACCATAACGATAAGCTGACTGAATAATAGAGCAACTAATCATATTGCGTGAACATTTGAAGAGACACAAGATACATCCAATATTACTTAATCTAAAATTCTCACTGACCGCTAAAAACATTGTATTAAGCTTTACTTATATGACTTTTTTAAAAAAAACCAACAATAATATTTCAGCAGAAGATTGGGAAGGTTAAATAGGAATGTGAGCATAAGATTATTAAATTAGCCATGTGTCACCACAATTAACTCAATCAGATTTTACATCAGTGAAAATCCCCAATAGGTTCCTGGCCGATCTGTACCTAATAGTTGATACTGTGAAAATGGACACTCAAGGTTGGTGTCTGGAATCATTCACCTCAACTGTTCAGACACCTGGGATTATTAAAGTAAATGTTCGGTATCAAAAGCAAAGGCTGAAATAATTTTTTACAGTAGCCTGCAGTTCCACAAAATTCCCTATAGATGGGGGTATTAGCACCAACAAGACTGTATCAGATTCAGAGGACAACCTGACATTCCTTCCAGCATCCCAAGGCAAGGATGCTGCAAACTTGAAATCTGACATTTGAATTCTTGCTCTGGAAGTGAAGCAGCATCCATTACTTACATTAACACCCTACAGGAAGGGAAGATAGGAGGAAGGAATACTTCCTGTCCCTTTTAGGTGGCTATCTAACCGCTCAATATATGTCTAGATTTAACAGGGATTAATTCCTGAAATGACGCCTATCACCTGTTTAATAGCACAAGCATTATTCAATTACCGATATTCTAAATATACATGCTAAGGAGTAAGCCACACTGACTACAGTGGGATCTATTTCCAAACGAAGCTGCAGCGGTTTGACTGGCAAATTGAAAAAAAACCCAAAAACTGCTGCCACGTGGGGTAGAACTGTATTTCTTTTCATGGATGTGTCACAGCAGGTGTTATCTTAAGAAGATGACATTTCTTCCTTTGTGGGGAAAAGCAATGGAAATGCCACATCCAAAATGGCGTCTTCTATCTACAGAGGTGAGAAGGTGCTCTCCCCACCCCCACCCCCACCCCGGGATGGCACTCCTAATTCTAAAACTCTTCCCTGAAGAAACCCCATTCTCTGCCTTTTATAATCTAAAGTGGGTAAAAACAAGAGGTCCGAGGTGCTATTTTTTTGGACTACAACTCCCAGAATCCACCCACTATTAAGAAATCATGTTTCTGAGCTCTGGTTAAAACCACCCTGTTTTCATGAGGTATTAACCTGCCTTCCCTAAAAAATATTATGAAATGTTTTTATTTCATAATTTCCTGTTTTTATTGCATTTGTTATAGCATGCAATTTGTGAAATTCTTTCTATGTGGTGACCCGTCACTTTAATAATTTTATAATTGATTAGGCAAGGTAAGCATTATTTAAACGAATCACACCCTTACAAAAATAATCATACATTTTAATGGCTTAACTATGTGTGTTCTATTTCAATCAACCAAAAGCTATTTGTAATTATCAATTCCCTATTATTATTATTATTATTACTGCAAAGCATACTTTAAAACAGATCCTATAGAAGGAATCATGTATATTTACAAGAACTGTAATGCAAAAATATAAGAATATTGACTGTAGGTCATGGATACAGAAAGGTTTTAACACTGTGATACAGCTACCCGTAATATCTTCACAGAGTATGAACTGTTTGCCTAATTTGAGCATAGCTCAATGGGCCCGAGTGCCCTAACAGGGGTGAGGAGTTCAACA
Source organism: Phrynocephalus guinanensis (assembly GCA_037367245.1). NCBI lineage: Eukaryota > Metazoa > Chordata > Lepidosauria > Squamata > Agamidae > Phrynocephalus > Phrynocephalus guinanensis. The sequence goes on from CM074743.1 coordinate 20,371,449, forward strand.
TCTCATGTTCCTGCTCTCGTGGCCACACAGGATCACCAAGAGCGTGCGTGGTGGGTGGGATTAACTACCTTGCCACCTTTGTGGCCGTGAGCAAGTTCTCGAGCCCCAGATGCCAACTGAAAAAGAGACCACTTCTTGATGCAGTGGTTCTCAACCTGTGGGTCCCCAGATGTTCCTGGACTGCAACTCCCAGAAGCCTCCACCACTTGCTGTGCTGGAAGGGGTTTCTGGGAGTTGCAGTCCAAGAACATCTGGGGACCCAAAGGTTGAGAACCACTGTCTTGGTGCTTTGTATCAAGAGAACCATGAGCAAGAGGGCCCGCCACAAATCAGAATCAACTTCATAATTTATGGCAACCCTTCCATGGTTTTCTTCTATTTATTTATTTGATTTATTTAATACAGTATTTGACTTATATACCACAGCCAACTAGCCCAAGGGCTACTCTTGGCAGTTTTGAGATATAAAGAGAGTGTACCCTGTATAAAGAAATTTTTGTACCACACTGAGTCACTTTATAGGCCAGATTAGGCAATGGGCTGGAGATTCCCCATCCCCCATCTAGAAAAATGTTATGAGGAGCACCCATTGGCATTATCATTTTCATGTACTGGTTTGTCTGTATCCAGACATATTTTTGGGAGAAAGGCACTTTTTGCCACCTCCGAGTCTAAGCCATTTAAACCCAGAGGTAGCAAAATGCTACCCTCCGTATGCTGTTGGACTGCAAATCTTATCAGGACTAGCCAGCATAATAAAGAGCATGGAATGTTGGCAATTGCAGTCCAGCAGCGCTTGGCCCAACCTCAGTTTAGACTGGGCTCACTGACTTTGAGAGCCACATATAATGCCAGAGGTCGGGGGGGGGGGAGGCTGATAGATAGGAAGGAAGGAAGGGAGGGAGGGAGGGAGGGAGGAAGGAAGGAAGGAAGGAAGGAAAGAAGGAAGCAAGGAAGAAATGCCCATTTTTACTTTTGAAAATTTGGTAATACAGTGGACCCTTGTATAACAAACGGTTTGTTTAACATAGAATATGTACAACTTAAAAAATTCTGGAGATAGGGGTAATTTGCTTAACATAATCGCCTATGGGGCAAATCCGTACAACATAAAAATGTGATTACTCCGTTTTCAATGCATTCCTATGGGAAATCTGTATCAAGGAAAACTTGCTTAACATAATTTCATTTGGAATGAATTAATTCCTTTATACAAGGTACCACTGTCTTAAATAGTACCTCGGTTACATGTGCATTTCAGGTTGTCTTTATTTATTTTTTAAGCCAGGGATAGTGTGGGCTCAGGAGAGGCCAAATGGACATAAAAACAGCTTGGGAGGACTGGCTGAAGCCCTAGGGTTGCGCTTTGTCCACCCATGATTTACACATTGGTGGTGATTAATAGTGCTGATGATGCATTGGAGCAGCTTAGTGGGTGTGCTCAAATGAGAACGACCACAAACAAGTTCTCCTCCTGTTGCAAACCTACGAGGTGACTCTGAAGCCCTGAGTTTGAGTGGATAGCAAGAGTGAGCCACTCCCTTCATCGTCCTCCACCAAGGGATACTACAAAACCACGTCTGTGACTCTACCTTAGGTGACAGGGTTCCTGATACAACCAAAAGAGGGAGCACTTTGGGAAGGGAAAGAAAGATATAGGAAAGAAATGGAAGAAAGTCCATTAATGGTGGAAGGCTTCTTGATGACAGGACAGGAGAAGGGACATGTCACAGTGGATGAGGTGATAAAAGAGGTGGAAGACTGGTGGGAAGAGGTAGAAAGGGAGGAAGCCGAAAAAAGTGGAGCTAAAGAAAAAGGAGGAAGAGGGAAAGGCTTCGGATAAGGAACGGCCTTCTGACTAGGGATAGTTCCCAATAGAAGATCCCTGGGGGAAAAGAAGAAAATATGGATATTTTGAAGAGATAGATTGGGGTAATAAAAAGCAAGATCTCTCTCAAACTGTCTTATTGGGTCAATCAGGAGGGGTATGAACAAAACAGAAGATAGAAAGAAGGGCTCACAATACATTTAGGGGAACCGGGGGCCCTAGAATGGACAGCCTGTGTATAGCCCAAGATGGACGGTCCCTTGGAAGAAAGCCGAGTGAGAGATACATAAACAAAAAAGCTGTTAGAAGGAGAGTGGGCAGGACACTCTTCTGGTGGGACTCTGTGCACAGGATTGGGGAAACCCCTCAGGAAACCCACAGACAAAGAGAGGTTCAGGATGCATCCCCCTTGGTGAAGTTGTATGTAACGCCAAGAAGCAGCGCTGATTTTCCAGTTGAATCTGTTGAACCACCTTTACCTGTTCAGTCTGTTCAACATTTCAAAGTTATTGTTCATGACACTTTCTAAAAAAAAAGGTGTTTTCACTGCAAAAAAAACAACCTCCTCTGATTACAAGATCAGAGTAAAGGAAGGACCCAATCACAGAGACCATAAGCAAGTTGGAGGCAGTCTATTTCTTAACACTGACTCTTGGGAGGTGTGAGAGGGAAAGAGCTGCTACATTCTTGCCCTACTATGGGTTTCCCTTTGACCTCTGTTTCCTTATCTGCAACAGGAGAGATAATGCTACTGAGTTACCTCACAGAGCTGTTGTCCAAATTACAACTTTAATGACTGTTAGCAATAAAATCAGTAGCAGTGTTATAATTTGTGATAAATAAATACAAAAGTATATGGGTAAGTTATTATTATTATTATTATTATTATTATTATTATTATTATTATTATTATTATTATTATTATTATTATTATTATTATTATTATTATTAATTTGGTTTTATATACTGCACCATCTAGCAATAGGCTACTCTGGGCAGTTTACAAGGTTACATCATCATAAAACAGAGGAATACACAATATAAAAATAGCATAACAAATAAAACAAAATATTACAGTAAAATGGAACATTTAGTAACCAAAATTTACATATTCATTCATTCATTCATTAAGTTTTTATATGGCCCATCTGACCAGTCATCATTCTGGACAGTTCACAACACAATAAAACATTACCAAGGTATAACAGAGTGCTCCAAACTAAACTAACATAACCAGGCAGTCAAATGCATTCCCTTTGCTAGAAAAGGGGATACATATTATTTTTAACAACAACAACGCTACTGACTTTGCAGCAGAGAGAAGCTACAGGGCTGTGCAGGAGCAGTTCATGTAAATACCTTCATCTCAAGCATAGAATTCATTGCGCCGAGCATGGTTCTAACCAAAAAATAAGGCCAACTTCTAACTTACTGTCTGGTCTGTTCCCTGTTGGAGTAGGTGACATTGACAACCGCTGTCTCACTGTCTGTATTCACTTCCATAAAAAAGAAGAAAACGTGGGTTAGTCACATTACTGGCCATGTATCATCACCATTAAGCTCAGAAACAGGAAACATCCCTGCTTTAAACTAGAGTGCCCATGTTGACTGGGATATTCTGTAAGATGTAATTTTAAAAAAATCCCATCACCTCCACCACCCATCTGTTGTTGTTATCATAACCCTCATTATTATCAGCTCAATAGTTCAGTATTAGTAACGGAAACCAAACTGGTAAGAGCAAAAGCTATAGTAGGGGCATCAATCCAATTCCCTCCAAATGGGTTGGACTATAGCTCCTATAAATTTTAACCAATGGCCAGAATGGCCAGGGCATATGGAAGTTGTAATCCAATACACTTCAAAGGACCATAATGTCAATTAGAAGACAAGGGAGTTTTCCACTTATAACAAGACTGGGGAAACAAGTCACACTTATGAGCAAACAAACACATGTAGAAGTAGCATAGACTACAAATAGTTGGTCAGCGCAATCCTATACTGTATATGTCTACCCAGAAACAACTTCTGCTTCAGTAACATTTCCAGGAAGCTGGTGAACCCTAGATCACTGAGCGTAAAACTCCCATTGTTCTTGAGCATATGCAATGCCTTTGTGGGTGATCAGTTATAGTCTACAATATCTAGAGCAGTAGTTCCCAATTTTGGGTCCCCAGCTGTTCTTGGACTAAAACTCCCAGAGGCCTTCACCACTAGCTATGCTGGCCAGGATTTCTAGGAACTGCAGTCCAATAATATCTGGGAACTCAATGGTGGGAACCACTGGGGAAGGTTGATGGATAGGAAAGCAGTCCAGTTTGTCCATCCTTACATCTCTGTTCAGATTCTCACCTTTTAACACTTGGTCTACCTCAGCGGTTCTCAACCTGTGGGTCCCCAGATGTTCCTGGACTGCAACACCCAGAAACCCTTTCCAGCACAGCGAGTGGTGGAGGCTTCTGGGAGTTGCAGACCAGGAACATCTGGGGACCCACAGGTTGAGAACCACTGGTCTACCCATATGCATTTTATCAAATTTCTTATGGGACCTTACCTTGTTCACAGTTTTCCACAGTACCATACTGGGCTAGCAAACCATCCAATACCTACTCAGACATGAAAGGGGGGGAGAAGAAGGGAAGACTATATGTTACCCGGAAAGCATATGAAAGTTCAAGTTTTATGTGCTTTCATTCTACCTTTTAATACAGAGGTCTCGGATACAGGGGAGCCAAATGTTTAAAATGTTTGAACAATATAAAACTGTGCAAAAAAGATAGAATGAGCACACTAGTAGTAAACTCATTGTTTTTTATGGACCAATGCCAATAAGAGGTTTTCTAAATGTAGCTGTTAACTAAAACTAGATGTGCCCTTTTCTTCTTCCAAAAGGAAAAGCAATGTATTATTCCCAAATGGCTCCAAAAGTCAGAGGCAGATCCTGGAAGGGGGAAAGGCCACTTGGCTAGCTGTTCCAATATCCAGTAACAGTGGCTTTTGTTGTAAAATCTAGTGCCCACTTCACAGTATCAAGACAAAATAAAAAAACTCGGCTTCACTTTTTTTAGTCTTTAAGCTTGCCAAAGGAAATTTGTTTCCCCATCCCCACTAATTTTTCTTGCTGTAATTGATGAACAACTATCTCTTTGGAAGTTGGCAGAAACTCCAGTTTAACTGGGAGCAGCTTCATGTACAGTAGGACCCCGGTATCCGCTGGGGATTGGTTCCAGGCCTTCCCATGGATAATGAAAACCATGGATAAGAGAGAACGCCTGCCCACCCACCCCCCAAACTGCTCTATCCCAACAGTAGCTTGCTTTATGACTGCTGTTTTGAGACAGTAGTTTGCTTTATGGCCACTGTGTGTGACAGTAGCTTGCTTTACAGCTGCTGTTGGTGACAACAGCTTGTTTTAACTTGCTTTGTGGCTGCTGAGTTATTTAAGTTTTTCCTCTGCCAACCGTGGGTAACTGAATCAGTGGATAATGAATCAGTAGATAAGGGGGTCCTACTGTAATTCCATGGGATTTATATCTGAGTGAAAATTGACAGATGCACTATGCTGCACAATCACTTTTTTAAAAAGAAGCAGACTAAGCAGAACATGATTTAAGTGAGTTGTTTTGTTTTATTTCAATATCCTGAATGGAAAAGTACTGTAGTGCTGATTTCTACTGAATTAAATAGGTTTACTCTCAGGTTAGCAGGTACAAGACTGATTGCTGGCAAGACAACATTTATAAATAATCCATGAAATGGATACAGTATTGTTATACACCACATAACTTCCACTTTGAACAAAATATTTAACCACCATAAATGAGCTTAAATCATTATTCCATCAAATATTTGGGTCCAGCTGCTTTCAGCTACTTCAAAACTGTACTTCCTGAGATATATTACATACATATACACGCTATGTAAAATTACAACAGACTCTCCCAGTGTAGTGCATTCCAGATGTTTAGAACTAAAACTCCTATTATTTTTTACAATAGATCACACTGGCTGGCACTGAAGGCACTTATAACCCAAAATATCTGGAAGTAAATAAATATACTAGGGAAAGATTAGAGATGTGAAGGCCCTGGGGGGAAAAGGGAAAACCCTGTGGGTTGTTTTTCCCCTTAAAGCGTTTCTGGGTTTTTTTCTTCTTCAAAACATTGGGAAAAAGGGAAAAAATGATTATGGGATGTTTTATTTTAACATGATGAATAAAATATTATAAGTCAGGGTATTCAAATATTTTCTAAATCATTTCTAAAAATATTACTGAAACTTAGACCCACTTCCTTCTATGCATTACCCCCTCCCTTTCAATGTGTTTTATGAGAATGTGTTTTTATTTTATTTTTATTAAATATTGTAGAGAGGAAATAAGAATAAATGTTAATTCTGGGTTTATAAACATTGTTTTGTAGAGGGTATTTCTGTTCCACATAAACTAGTAAACAGTTCAGGATATTGTTACTCCATTTGTTACTTACAATTACAAATAAATATTATTTAAAAAGTCAATTCTATTTGTAATAATTGTTTGGATACACTATATTTTAATATGCTAGTTGTGATAGTTTTATGTCAAGTTGAATTAGTCGTATTTTATGTTCCTAAAGTAACAGTATGACTTTCAAGCTGTAAAAGGGGGAGTGTTGATGTAGCATTTTTTTCAATTTTTTTCAAAACTTTTCATCCCCCCCCCAAAAAATGTTTTTTTTTCCAAGCTTCAAAATTTCTGGAAATTGTACATCTCTAGGAAAGAGGTAATATGCCCAGAGATGTATGATATCTAGAAATTATGAACCACGGAAAAATTCTTTGGAGAAAAAGAGAAATATATTGTAGGTAGTTTACCTTTGTGGGAGGGAGGGAAACCATTGATTCATACATTTGTTCTGGAAAGGGCACACCAAGCAGCTTTATTAATACAGTAGCACCCTCGTATCTGCTGATTCACTATCCGCTGATTCGGTTATCCACGGATGGTGAGCGCGTGCGGAGGTGGTGCTGGAGGAGGCAGCTGCGGACCTCAGGCTGCAGAGGAGGAGGAGGCGGGCTCAGGGGCGACCCCTGACCCTGGGGTGGTGGTGGTGGTGGTGGAGGAGGAGGGCTGCCTGCCTGTTTGCTAACTAGGTGGGCAGCAGCGACGGTGGAAGAGGCGGTGTGGCCCAGGAGCACCCGCCCACCTGGAATCTTGGCAATGATGGCGGCAGCGGAGGAGGTGGCCACGCGCCTCAGGAGGGCCCGCCTGCCAGCAAGCTGGGCAGCGGCAGGGTGGTGGAGGCGGCGGCGCAGCCCCGGAGAGCCTGCCCGCCCACAAGGTTGCGGCCTGAAGATGGTGTGGGGGGAGATCAGAGAGATGGGGGGGATAGCGGCAGGGAGCCTGCGTTCGATCTGGACAGATGCAGCCCTGCTCCGCCCAGCTGCAATGGCAACTACGGTGTAGGGGGGAGATACGAGTAGTGCGAGACCCGGAGCTGAGCCTCGGCCTTGCCTTTCCCCCTGTCGCTCCCTCGCTCATTCGGCCAGGCTGAGAGACTCTGCTTTGGTCTTTCTCACTGCCGCCCCTCCCCCCACCCCACCTCTGCCTGAGGGAGTGCCATGAACCTGGCCAGCCAGAGCAGCAAGGAGACCGCGAGCCCACCTGCAAGCTTGGTGTAGGTGGCCGAGCAGCTCAGGAGCGCTAACCCACCCACCAACTGGGCGACGGAGGAGGAGGCCGTGCGGCCTGGGACAGCCTGCCTGCCCACCGGCAAGGTCAGTGGTAGAGGTGGCTTAGCACCATGGCAGGGTTCCCCAGGGTGTTGGCGGGCTCTCCCACTGTTTTGATCCCAGCACCCTTGGATAAGAGCGTTCGCTCTTATCTCTGGATTTCATTATCCGCGGGGCGGCTGGGAACCAATCCCCCGCCAATACGGGGGTCCTACTGTATATTATTATATATGTCTTAGTGAGTAAAACTATCTCAATTTTAAACATTAATAGCAACAGATTAAAATCCTTGTTTTTAAATTTAAATCCACGAATTAAGTTTTAGCCCTCATGTTGCAAGTTCTGGTTTTAGCCAAAGCAATTACAGCCAAAGTATATTGGAGCTTGTTTTATTTTCACATTTATTACCCATTTATTTCAGATTCAGGTAGGTAAGAGTACATGCTTTTTTTTTTTTGGTGCCGTTACTTACCTCCCATCGTAGCTGAGGGGGGATGTTTCTTATCTGAATTTTGCGGCTCCTAAAATAGAGGAAAAAAGAAAGTGATATTAAAATTAGATCTAAGGCCTATTTTATGTTAAAAATTGAGTGCTCACAAAAGACAGGTTATCTAGGAAGCACACAACCTAAAAGAGGGACAGATGTGCTTCAGCATTCATAGATTCATAGAATCATCAGTCCAAACCCCTGCCTAAGGGAGGAGACCTCATACCATCCTGGACAGATGGGTGTCCAATCTTTTCTTGAAAACCTCCAGCAATGGGGCCCCCACAACATCGGTAGGCAAGCTGCTCCACTGTTTAATGACTCTCACTGTCAGGAAATTTCTCCTTGCTTCCAGGTTGGCATTCCCTCTGATGAGTTTCCACCCATTGGTTCTTGTCATACCCTCTGGTAAAACTGAGAATAAATCAATGCCCTCTTCTCTGTGGCAACTCATCAGGTATTAGAAGACTGCTATAATGCCTCTTCTGGGATCTTCCTTCATGCTTTTTTGGTGAAGCTTAGAAAAGTTTTTTTTTTAATTACAGCTTTCAGAACCACCCTCTAGCATGTTATAAATGACAACTTTTCCAGGCTATGAACAGTCATTATAGGGGAGAGCAAAACCACCTCTGCATCTGTGAACGTTTGCTGTCTGGTCTCATGTACCACACCTTTTAACATGTCTGGTACTATGTACTGAATTACAAAGACAACTTACTTTGTGCATATTAGGACCTGTTTACAATCTCACTAAAATCTGCTAATGAGCTTTTTGCTAGTCTGGTCTTTCCCAGATTGGTGCTTCTCACAACTCCTGTTAGTCCTAACCATTAATCCTACTGATAGAGCTGGGTGGGAGTGTCATCCAAACCATTTGAAGGACACCAGACTGGGAGAAGGCTGCCATCTACACTTGCTCTTAGATACCTTCCTGTGAACTGAGCTCTGGGTAAGCCTTCAAAAAAGCACTGAAGACATTTTAGGGAGGTATTTGGCAACCAATAGGTTTTTTTTAATTTCGTCATCTTGCCGAGTATTATTACTTGTTTCACATCTCTTTTTTTGGTTTGTTGTGGTTTATTTTTTTCTTATTGTTACATATTATTGTTGTATACCACCCAGAGTTCCCTTGATAGATAGGGATAGATAGATAGATAGATGTGTGATTCAACTTCCTGCTGCTCCCGCCTTGGAGCCTTGAGAAAAGACTCCTCTCGTTGCAAGATCTCTCACCTTACGTCAACACTTGCAGGCAGGAAATCCTCACGCATGACCCAAGGCTGATGAGAGCCAGTTTTTAACTGTGTCGGCAGGCTGGCTTGCAATGGGAGGGAGTATGCCTGTGCGCACCTGTGGCACCCCGTATCCCGCCATGGGACAAACTGGGGTGGGGTGAGGCAAGCTCTCAGGCAGGATGAGATGGCGGGATTAGATGGGCAGGTCAGGGAGAAGGGCACAATACTTGCCTTGCCCCAGGTCCTGGCAACCCAGGCTGTGCCACTGGCCGTACACATACATAGGTGCCTGAACAGTTCTGTTGGCTGGGTACCTGTGTAAAGTACAGTGATCCCCCGCCTATCGCGGGGGTTAGGGACCCAACCCAACCTGCGATAATTGAAAATCCGCAATATGCGGATGCAAGTTGGGTTGGGCCTGGGGCGACTAGCTAGGGGCTCTTGTACTTACCCCCAGCCTGGTGCTGCCCCGAACGCGCCTGCAAGGGCCTTCCTGGGCCTTCTGAAGGCCCCAAAAGGGCCACCCTGCGAACCAGAAGTCATTTCTGAGGCTTCTGACAGGCCCTCCCCCCTTACCCCAGGCCTTTCCTCCCTTACCCTAGCGGGACCGCAGTATATGAACCGTGAATGAGCGGGGGACCACTGTACCCAACGTGGATGCTAAACTTTCTGTACACATGGACTATTGCACAATTTCTCCATAGCACTGGGCAGAGTAGAAGCAGTAACAGCAACCACCAGCAGTATCTTGCCATGCTGTCCCCGGTCCCTTGATCTTTTGGCTTTCACCACATCCTGTAGGCAAACCCAAGGCATCGAACCCAGCCTCTTAATGCTTCAAGCCATCAGGCTCTTAGGCTCTGTCTCCTGACTGGCTCCCCTGAGTATTCTGAAAATGGCATCCATCGGAAAGAGATGGGGGGGGAGGGTGAACAAAATTACGCTCGGGCGCGTCAGCTTGAATCTCAGGGGGTCAATAACAAAGAGAGAATCTCTATAAAGAGCCACGGGATTACCCATAAAACACACAGGTCTTTTAATGGCTACAGAAAAAAATAGAAGGAAAAAAATAGAAAGAAGAAACAGTGACAAAGGATTTTGACTAACATCCAAACGTAAGAGCGCTAAGTCTGCAGTTCTTCTCTTGGTTTTGCTCTTCCGAATTCCTGCTTCCTAAAATAGAATCTTTGGGAATTTTCAGTGCCAAAATTAATCTATCCCTCCATAGCAGCTGCCACATGCTACTACAGGTGGAACATCTCCACACCATCAGACATTCTGCATATTCCTAAATTCACCAAACAGCTGCAACTGAGGGTAGCGAAATGCAACTCCCATTAATAGATCTGTGGCCACTACCTACTGGGACTATTTTTCCCAAGGAAATCCAGATCCTATTTTTCCATGCTTCCCACTGCCTGTGAGTTCTGCAAGAATGCCACCTATACAAAGGGAACACCAGAGCTATATGCATGAGCCGTATATATGCAAGAATTAGTTATAACAATAAGGGTTTGTACCTATAGTTTAAAAAAAACCTTAAATGTTCAGGCATGCACATGTGCCAGAGAGAGGGGGGTGGGTGGGTTCAAGCTGCAACAGTAAGGCTTTTCATTGGCCTCGTCCTGTCCATCCGGAGTGCAATAATAGGGTGGAAAGAATGAATATAGGAATCTACGGCAAATCTCGGTGTGACATTTGCTAGGTCAGCAAGGGTTTCTGATTCCTATTGTCTAATGATAACGCTATCTGAAGGAACTAGGAAAAAACAACTGAAACACCATCACAATTATGAGTCTATGAGAGTGGTTTTGATATTAACCACAAACTCTGAACTGAACATAGTCTTAAAAACACTCTCTACCTTCATACTAGCTGTTACATTTATCCACTAGCTACTACTACTGTATCTGGTATACAACTCCCCATTAGCAGAACTTTAGGGCTACCCCAAACCCCTTATGCACCATCATCAATAAATGGATGAAAGGCTCGAAATGGCTTCCAAAAAGATGTTTAAAAGAGGAACCAACACGTCTCAAGCACACCGAAACAGCTGAAGAAAACAGTTTTTAAAAGAAAGAAAGATTTTATTCCAAATGAGAATTATTAGTGTCTGTGGAACAGAAAAAAAGATCCCTTTTTGGACTACAATTTCCAGAGCAGAGAGAAACAGTCCTAGCTGTATTTGTGAGAGTATATTGGGACTTTTAGTCTAATTTTTTTCTTCATCTCTACTTGAGAGAAAATAAAAGGCACCAAGACTGCCTGGAAAGAAAGACACATTTTAAGATTTCCTTTTGTCTAAACTTTTAGCAGCAAAAAAATGGAGCCATCCTAGTGTGTAAAGAGGAGCATGCATATTTTAATTTCTCCGTAAAACACTTTTCTGTTGATCCTTCAGACTCCAGAAGATTAAAACCTACAACCATAACACAAAGGGACTGCCAATATGAGCAACAGGAAGGATATATATTTTATTGTGTGATACACACTGGCAGAAATCCTCTTTTCAATTATGCAAAAGGCTCAACTTTTTTAGCAGTGAACTGACACTAAGTTAAGAAACTTCCACAAGCATTACTTATTTGCACACCAAGTGACATGTCTCAGCACACAACGCATAAATGTCTACAGAGATTTCTTAAATTAAATTTCTTTTTTAAGAATTTCTTAAATTTCTCAGTGGAGGATTTGCACAGCAGTAAGAACCGCCATTCTTATAGATGTCTGGCAGAACTGGCTGGGGTAGGAATTGGTTAGACACATGTTTTCCTCTATCAACTTAAATCCCTCTGACCCCTTCCTATAGTACAGCATTCCTTGCATTCCAGACTTCTTAAACAATGGCTCCTCCATTCATTTGGGGACATGGAACAGCATTCAAGCAAGAGATTTCATTACAATTTCCATCCCCCACCTAAAAAAGAGTGGGGTGGGGGATGGGCAGGAGGAATGAGACAAGACTTTCCTTCCAATAAGAAACACATTTTTGTTTCCTTTTCGCTTTCCATTTTAGATTATACATCTTGCCACACTCTTCAATCTAGCTAAAACGGGGTATAGGGGGTGTGGGTGTGTGGGATGCTTTTATGTTTTAAAACCTTTGGGCCCATAGACTTGGGACATCTGCATCAGTGTAAAAATAACATGAAGATTACCAACTGCAAATACTGTGCATGACACTTTAAAAATCTTTTTTTTAACATTAAAAGGACAAAGCTCTGAACTAGAAATTTAAAGACATCTTGATTTGGAACAAGGCTTAGTCGCAGCAGACCTACTGAAAGAAATAGGATTTAACTAAAAACCTTCAATGGCTTGGATTTATGTCTTCAAGGGATCTGCTTAATTTGTAGAATTTACACAAAACTTCAGAATTCTCTTTCATGGTACAGAATCTAGACTGCCTGAATGTAAAATTAAATATTTTTGCAGCACAATGAAAACACCCTGCCCTGCTTGTAACCAAGGCCTTATATATTCTTATGTCCCTGTAATAGTTTGATGTGGTAAATGAAATGCACAGGAATTAAGCTTCTCGTTAGAAAAAAATGTTGGCTGTATTGCTGTGAAAATAATTTCAAATATTTTACTTCACTTTCCTCCTTAAAATGACTCAAGGTGACTTACATATAATGAAAAGACAGTACTGTATTACTGTAAAGCTAATACAAAAGAAGTCAAGGTGTAAAATAAAATGGAATGGAAAATCCTCCAGACAATTTCCATGGGACTTATTAACCAGACCTTTGTTGGCTTATTCTACCTATGGTAGAATGGTTAACCTGTTGTGTTGGGAGTTGGTTTATCCAGATGCTGGCTGCGGGCTCATGGTGTCCCCAATACAGAGAATTTCTCAACACCAATCAAATAAAGCAGGTCCGCTGATGAAGTTTGTTTTATGAGGTTAGGGCAATCATAATACAAATGTTTTAAAGGTAGCGGTCAATCAAAAGCTGAGTGACTTCCATCTTTGAACCAAGCTGTATTAACAGAACATCCCACACTTGTGTTATAAAGTTTCTGTGAATGCTGCTGTTCTGCTACTGATGTAAATATACAAATATACGCAAAGAAACTCATATAGTCTACCATGCTAGTCTTATTATCACCATGTTTTAGAAAACCAATAAACTAAGCCATAAGCAAGAGGGGCTGGATAACTCAGTAGTTTAGGTATCTTGCCAGAGTTTGGAAATCTGATTTGAATGAGTCGGCATATTCAGACATGGGCAAGCTGCACAGTCCCAGGGTGCACCCAAGAGAAGGGAATGGTAAACCACTTATCTGTACTCGTGGCGCTTATCTGCCTCGTGGCGCAGTGGTTAAATGCCTGTACTGCAGGTAAAACTGTGCTCACGACCTGGGTTCAATCCCCCGGTAGCAGGCTCAAGGTTCACTCAGCCTTCCATCCTTCCGAGGTCGGTAAAATGAGTACCCAGCTTGCTGGGGGGGGGGCAATGTGTAGCCTGCACACTGTAATCAAAATTGTAAACCGCCCAGAGACTACTTGTAGTGGTATGGGGCGGTATATAAGCAGAACACTTTGCTTTTGCTTTTGCTTTACAGCGGTACCTCAACTTAAGAGCAACTCGACTTAAGAGCAGAAAACTGTTGCCGTTTTAACTTTCGCCTTACAAATTTTTGATATGGTCTGCTCAATTTACAAATATTTTCATTTTTTAAATTTTTTAACTTATGTTTTTCTATTTTTAGATAGGTACCCTGACTTAAGAGTAGTTCGACTTAAGAGCATGCATTCAGAATGGATTAAATTTGTAAGTCGAGGTACCACTGTATTCTGTATCTAAGAAGCCTAGAAGGGGTTATTGTAAGTCAGAATTGACTTTACAACATGCAATTATCAAGGCTATAGAACTTTTGTCTTACCAGCTGTTGATGAAATATGGCGATCATATACAGTGGACCCTCATATAACAAACAGCTTGTATAACATAAAATCTGTACAACATAAAACATTCCGGAGATAGGGGAAATTTGCTTAACAGAATTGCCTATGAAGCGAATCTGTACAACATAAAAATGGGATTACTCTGTTTTCAATGCATTCCTATGGGAAATTTGTATCAAGGAAAATTTGCTTAACATAATTTCATTTGGAACGAATTAATTCCTTTATACAAGGTAGCACTGTACCTTGCCACAGATGAGAGCAACTACAGCTGATGGGACTGGAGTTCAATGGTATTTGGAAGACCACTGCCTCCCCAGCCCTGGCATAAAGGCTTTCTCCAGCATATTGGGTACTCTCCAGATGTCTTACAGCATGCTTCCCATCCTGCCTACCCAGAAGGCAAGCCAGGGAAGGATGCTTCAAGAAGAGGGTGCTGAGGTGACCTTGTGGGTAACCAGGTGATAAAAACCTCTATTCATGGAGACCGAAAATGTGGTTACTTTAAGATACTGTAAATAGCTCTAATTAGAATCTTTAGTAGTGGCCAAATTTCGGCCCTCCAGATGTTTTGGACCACAACTCCCAGAATCCCAAGCCTTTAATGCGAATGACAAAGGACTGTGAGAGTTGTGGTCCAAAACGTCTGGAGGGCTGAAGTTTGGCCACCACTGAACTAGATGATTAAAACCTCTACTAAAGAAGGCAAAATAACATGTATTTCCCTTCATCTGTAGTCAAGCAACAAGCATGTAAATTGTTACTCAGATGTTACTTTCTTTAAACAAGTCTGTACAACAGAGATGGGAGACTTTAAGTGTTTTGAATTATAATTGCTGGTATTTTTTGTCCTTCCCTTTTGCTGCACGTCCCATTTACCATTGGAATGTAGCTTCCACATAACAGAGTTTGTAGGTTTGCTGTAATAGCATACTAACAAAAAAGAGTATACACATATTGCCTCCTTCCCTATAGTTCTGAGATAATGACCAGTTGCCACCTCACACAGAATCCCTTTTCTATATAAACTGTGGGCCGTGGGCCAAACAGCCACCTCATATGTGGCCTCTTTTGTTAACAACTATCGGAAAATCCCAACATTACATGATCAGACATGTGAAGGTTGGCTTTTTTGTTTCGTTCATCTGGCTCCAACCCAACATGATATAGGCTGAACAAGCACTCCACGCAAGGCTGTTATGAACCCTAATCTCTTTCTTCACATAATAAGTATCAGTAGGATGGCTCTGGATCAGTCAGTCTCTAAATACAGTATGTGTCCCCCCCCATCCCACAATGATGTGAGTATGAATCCAGTTTAATTAAGCAGTCTTCCTCCTATTTTATAACCAGTACCTGAATTTATGCACATAAAAGAAAAGGCAGATTTGCTGGATCATAAGAAAAAAGCACCTGCCAAAATAGTTGCCTTGGGTCCTTTTAAGGAGAAAGGCGAGGTAAAAAACAGTTTAAATAAATAAATAATAAACTACTGGGTGGTATCTTTACGAGAATGAGCCAAAATGTTCCAAGATATTGAAAGGATCTTGTGGCACCATAAAGATGTTGAACAATTCATGGACTACAATTTGCTTCATTACATCTGTGAGGTGTTAACTTGAGGTACGAGCAGATGCACCACATTATTTTAAGGCAAAAATGAAAGAAAAAAGGGACAAGACAAGAAAAAAGTTGTGGCACCTTAAAGACTGCTATATTTTAATTTGACATTATAAATGGTCGGGTCATAGACAAAATTGCAAAAAATAAAGTATTGATATAGACTCCATTCACACACAACAGTAAACTAACTGCTGAAGTTTGAGAGTTTGATTCCTCCACGGTGCCACCTTAACAAGAGCTGGACTCAATCCATAGGGTCCCATGCAGTTCTATCCTGGACTACCCTACATAAACTATCTGCTGGGGCTGGGGAGGGTCCATAGGGAGTAGCGGCCACCAAAATGCAGACCTCTGGGCATTACTGAACTGCAAATCTCATCATTCTGATGAGAAATGCTAATTGTTGCCATGTAACACTTGGAGGACCATATTGTGCCCACCTCTGATTTAGAGAGTAGCCTAAGCTTTCATATTTTCCAGGACAGTTCGTCCGATACTATTACTAGAGGCAACTCAAATGTCACAAAACAATGAGCAAGCTTTTGTATTCTCTAGACTTTTATTGCTGCTAATAGTAATCTCATAGGGTGGGTTTTGGATTTCTTAAAGTGCCACATATGATCTTCTGATATATTTAACTATTCATACACAATCACAATTGCCTCCTATGTTCTCCCATTTCCCCTCAAAGTCAGTTCTCTTGTCCAAGAAGATTTGTGGGACAGAAGTTGTATAAACCCATCTAGAAGGGTTTTTCATTAAGAAACTAGTCTTGGTAATTTGTGGTAGCCCTTGAGTAGAAAGGGTTTTGCAAGGGAAAGTTCCTGAGTTTGGTAATCATCTCTAGGTAAAGACAAGAAAAAATGCTGAAAACAGGGAGAATAAAAATCAAAGATTTTTTTTAAAAATCGTGTAAATTTAAAAAAATCAATTTATTAATTTAACATCATTTAAAAAAACTGAGTTTAAAAGAATTTAACCCTAACCCTAACCCTAACCCTAATTTAACATCATTAAAAAACTGAGTTTAAAAGAATTTAACCTTGGTATAAAACCTTTGACAACTGTCACCAATCAGTGGAGATTCCAAAGATGGAAATTCTCAGTGATGTGCGGACACACTAGATGCCTATCCCCACATACCCAAAGCACTGGGAAGTGAACTGTTGCTGAAATCGAATGATGGGCTCCAATGCTCTCACCACTGGAACTTATCAGTTACTATAACAGCTTTCTGTAGTACAGTACAGTAGGACCGCTGTATCCACTGATTCAGTTATCCACTGATTCAGTTATCCAGGTTGGCGGGGAGATCAAATAAGTAATTCAGCAGCTGCAAAGCAAGCTACTGTCACAAACAGCAGCTGTAAAGCAAGCTACTTTCATAAAGCAGCATCCGTAAAGCAATATTCACAAATAGCAGCTGTAAAGCAGCTACTATTATAAAACAGCAGCCGCAAGGCAAGCTACTGCCACAAAACATAAGGTTTTTTTTTTGGGGGGGGGTGTTGGTGTTCTCTCTTATCCACAATTTTCATTATCCAGGGGAAGGCCTAGAACCAATCCTCAGCAGATACCAGGGTCCTATTGTACTGTACTAAGGTCCTATTTGTATTACTAAGCCAAACAGACTAACAGAGCGTAGTACTGCCAAGATGTGTTCTGCTCTATCCGAGATAGACACATTTTGAATGATGTGGAAAGGACTGCTGAATTTTAGTGGTATACTTCCAGCTGTGGCAGCGAGTGGGAAAACCCACAGTCCAAATATTTCCAATGTGTGACACACACCCAGTTCTCAACTAGGCAAACCAACAGTCTGACTTTGTGTAAGGCAGCTTCTTATGATCCTTGCTTACATTACCTTCTAACTGAACCAGCTTCAACTAGACAAAGGAAGTTCTTTGTGTATACTCCAGTTCCTTACTATTATAATGAAGGAAGCGGTTCCCAATCTTATGTCTATCGAGGTGTTATTGGACTTCAATTCTCCAAAGCCCCAGCCAGTATGACCAATGAAGGGGAATTCTGGGAGTTTTAGTTCAATATAAAGTACAATGTTTTAGAGAGGTAATAGTTAGGGCTCCGGGACTAAAAGAGGGAACATCACAAGAGGACGCTATTGAATATAGTCCTAGAGATGTTCGTAGGGGTTCCAAGAACTTCCATCACTATACAGTTCTGAGAGAGAAAGAAATGCTCCAGAAATAAATTCAGTCAAAGGTAGAAAGCAGGGCAGATCAGGTCTGCTGTTTTAATTGTCTATATCTTACTGTTACCGCTTAAATATGTCTGCAGATACAAGCTCAATTTGAGAACTGCACATTTTTCTGATGGTATTGTCTAGCTGAGTACTTGAGGAAACAAATTAACTCAAATTAATATATGTATAGATATTTATGAATCAGCACAAGATTGAGGCTCAAACACATTTTCCAAAATGGTTATAAGCACACATTGCCCCATAATATAGGATTGTAATTTATGATCCCTATCTCATAATGGGATCTTTGAACTATAACCTAATTCCAATTAAAGATACCATCACACTGGGATTGTTTTTATACTCTGATTCAGATCTAACACAGAGAAAACTTTTTCATGCTTTTGCATCAGCTGTGGCAGTAGAAATATAGGGCCTTTGGTTTTACAAGATTTTCAACCCTGTCTTGAGACAGTGCAAGTTTAATACATCTTATTGAGATTTGGAGAGGGGGATGGCTGACTCTGGGCGTTTATACACGACCCCTAAGCTGCGCTGCAAATGGCTCCCAGCTCCGGAGCTTAGAAATGTTTCCCCACCAGCTCCGGAGTTTAGAGAAAATTAAGTGCGACCACGCCCCCATAAACGCGACCCAGCGCACCTTTCATGTAGTTGCTCTCAGCAGATGAAAATTCCTTGATGCGGATAAGAGTGCCGGGCTCTCCTCGCTTGTCTGTTGTTTTTTTGCCTCCCGCCCCTTTAAGAGCCCCTTGAGAAGGAACCAGGAAGTAACGGGGCTCGTGGCAACTTCGACCGGCACCGGCAGGTTAGTAAAGGCTTCTTTTGTCCTTTTTTCCCTCCCTCCCCTCACGCCGACAGGAGCAGGAAGTGCTGAGGGGTGGGGACGCAGGAACAGAAACGAACCCCCAAGATCTCTGGTCCGAATTTAAGGGACCAGCGGATCTTAGGGGTCGTGTGAAAAGGCCCTTTCTGATCTCAAATTAAACCAAAGGTGCAATCTAATGTGAGTTGTATTACGTGCATAAAAGATCAGTCTTCCACCGTGTGTGTCATTCCTATTACTGATCCTGGTTAGATGAGTGTTAATGCAATCAACTCATCATTTGAATAAATACAATTAATTTGCACAGCTATCTACAGGGAAGCCAAAGAACCTGTAGTCCCTATGGTGGAGAGAGTTTAACTGCACTCTCAGCCTGCCAAGATCCTTACAAAAAATCCCCTGACTTTTGCTGTGGAAAAGGTGAATCCACGGGTTTCAAAGGGAGCTTCCCTTTAAAATAGCCAGACGTCTAGCAGGGAAATAAGAGGTAATTTAAGGGAACAAATATATTTGGCTCCTATTTTTAATACAAATCAGTCGGGTTAAAATACTGAACACACCTATCCTTTCAAATGCAGTGCAGTTCTAAACCTCCGCCCACAAGAAGCTACACAAAATGTGTACATTAGAGAAAACTGCATCTAAATTGCATCCATATTGGCAATTGTGCACAAAGTCAAAAGAAACTGCTTGTCAAAACCTGGTCTTGCGGGGAGAATTGCAAACCAAACATGTGTCTATTGGAGAAACTGTCCAAAAAAAAAAGTATAAATTTTTGTGCCAACTTTTGCCAAAAAACGCAAATTGATGTAGAGACAATTCAAGTAGCTTACGTTTCTAGCACACATGTGCGGGGGGGGGGGTTACCTTTACTTTTTTAATATTTCAGATAATTCTGAGGTTGTGGAACATGGTAAGTAGAGGTGGACTTTTCGTTTCAGAAGTAGTCAGTTTCCGAAACAAAACACGGGAGCCCAGCGGATGTTCGGAATCAGACAGGGAGGCGGGATGATGCATTTCCCTCCACAGCTCTTAATTGGCCAGGTCCAGGGAGAAGGAAAGATGACGCATTGCGCCCCACGTGAGCCCAGCACAAGGTAAGGGATTGGTTGATTTCATTCCTCCAGTTCTGAACGTCAACTGGGCTCTCGCGTTCCATTTCGGAAGCTGACCACTTCCGAAACGAAAAGCCCATCTCTAATGGTAAGTACAGACTGATTCCTTCCTTCCCACAGCCAATCCTCCATTACCCTGAGATCCTTCAGACCTTCCCATTCTATTTACCTAATAAAAATACAGTGGTGCGTCAAATTACAATTGTCTCTAATTACAAAAAAATCTAATTATGAAAGGAAATTCGTGGGTATAGGAAAATTTCAAGTTACACTGCTGATTTTTGTCTTATTCTTTTTTTTTAATTTCGTTTGCATGGGGGGCTGTGGGGGACATGCCTGCTAGTCTGCTATGCATGCTCTTTTTCTTTTTTTGCATGGTCTGTGTGTGGGAGGGCGGTCCCATCCCCCCCCCTCCGGCAGTTTGGTTTTAAATGTGTGAGCTGGTTGCTGTGGTTTTGGAGTTGGTCTGCATGTGTAATTTTTTTTACAAAATTTCCAGTTTGCTTTTCCATGTGTGCTCTTGCTTCTGTAGTTTTGGGAATTGTTTGCATGTGTAATTTTTTTTTTTACAAAAATTCCAGTTTAGTTTTCCATGTGTGCTCTTGCTGCTGTGGCTTGAGATGTTCAAGGTGAGATCTGACATCCACAGTGTGGTCAGGCAAGGAGAGGCTGTGAGTTTGGATGTTCCAGCAGCTGAGGACTTTGCAATGGAGTTCCTGAAGGCGACGAATGAAGAGGGCTACCTTCTGCAGCAGGTCTTCAATTGCAATGCAACTGGCCTCTTTTAGAAAAGAATGTCGAAAACGACCTTCATAATGTAGGAGGAGACCAAGTTGCATGGCCACAAGCCCATGAAGGACCATTTGACCCTCCTGTTCTGTGCGAACGCCTGTGGGGACCTGAAGATAAAGCCCCTTCTTGTCTACCACTTGGAGAATCTATGGGCCTTGAAAAAGCAGAAAGCAAAGCAAAAAGCAAGTGGTACCTCGACATACGAATTTAATCAGTTCTGAATGCATGCTCTTAAGTCGAACTACTCTTAAGTCGGGGTACCTATCTAAAAAAAATTAAAATATAAATGAAAAAATAAAAAAAATTGTAAGTTGAGTAGACCATATCTAAAATTTGTAATGTGGCAGTTAAAATGCCAACAGTTTTCCACTCTTAAGTCGAATTTCAATTAAGTCGAGCTGCTCTTAAGTCGGGATACCACTGTATATACCAACCCATAGTGTTTACAGCACTCTCTAGGCAGTTTACAACTTAATTATACAGGCTACACATTGCTCCCCAGGAAGCTGGGTACTCATTTTACCAACCTCAAAAGGATGGATGGCTGAGTGAACCTTGAGCCAGCTACCAGGAACTGAAGCCCAGGTTGTGAGCACAGTTTTAGCTGCAGTACAGCAATTTAACTACTGTGTCACGAGGCTCCTCCACAAGATCAACAAGCAGCAGTTCTGGCACTCCAACTCCAAGGCTTGAGTGACAGACTGGGTCGATCAGGTTTTTGGGCCTGCTGTGAAGCAATACCTAGTGGACAGCAACCTGCCACTGAAGGCTGTGCTGCTCATGGACAATGCCCTTTGCTTATCCTCCAGGCCTTGAGGGAGACTTGGTGGAGGAATTTGCCTTCATCAAGGTGATGTTCTTCCGTCAAACACCACCCCACTCATCCAGCTGATGGACCAGCAGGAGATCGCCAACTTTAAAATATGCTACACAAGGGAGCTTTTCTGGCGTTGTCTGCACATGACCGACGGTTCCAGGCATCACCCTGTAGGATTACTGAAAGCACCATTTTGACATTGTGAGCTGTCTTCAGCTCATCAAGGTTGCCTGGAATGGGGTCAGCCAGCAGAACCTCAATGCTGCTTGGCACAACCTGTGGCCAGACTGCGTGGTGCCTCCTGACTCCAGTGCACCACAGCTGGCAGTGTTGTAGGAGACTGTTTCCCTGGGGAGAACCATGGAGCTGGAGGTGAATGAGGAGGACGTCACCGAGCTTGTGGAGGGACACGACAGTGACCTGGTCACTCGGGACCTGATGAGCCTGCAGCAGGAGATGAAGGAGCAGCAGGGCTCACTTGAGGAGGAGGAAGATTTAAATCAATTTCATTTAAATTTAAATAAAATCTACCCCATCTTTGGAGCCTGCCATTTTACTTTTCTATACTATTGTCACCCAGAATTTTCTGGTCAAGGATTCTGCGAACTGCAGTTGAAAAAAGCAGTTCTTTCATGATCTAAAACACAGTAGAAAACCCAGGAAGCTGCAATCCCATTTAGACAGAGCACCTGGCTAGCTATACAGGTACAGCCCCTGGTTAGCTAGCTTTAAAGTGACTGGCTGTCTACACAGGTCAGACATCTATTGACCTATTCCACGGATGCAAAGCCCTATCTTTCCCAACATTTTCACTTATACTTCCTTATGAGCATCTTAAAGACTTGTCCAAGAAACTGATTTTTTTTTAAATCCAGGACTGTCTTGCTGTGGCAAATGTTAAACTGTGAAATAGAGAACATCACAAAAAGGGAGTCCACGTGTTTCCTGTCGTCTCCTTACTGTGTGAAGAAAACTAAGAAGCCTTAAATACCAACCATTTGCTTATCTGGTACTGGATACCTCCAACCTGAATAATCATGGACAAGTGGTCACATCAATCTCTATATCCATCTCCTCTCCCTACCCTACCCCCCCCCCAACCTCCCACAGAGGGTTTTGCTTTACTCTCAAACATATAGGGGTTTGATTCTCATCTGCCAAATCTCGCCAAATGATACTGCAGGAAAGAGATACAAAACAGAAATAAAATAAAGCCCAACACACATTGGCTGCATTCCAGCGGCAGGAAAAGGGACAGCACCGGCTGGCTTAACGGGGAATTTTGCATAGAACTGGCATACCCCAAGCGCGCGTGCACACACACACACACACACACACACACACACACACACACACACACACACACACACACACACACACACACACAAATGCAGGAGGATGTGGATTATGCCAAGGTTCACAGTTGGCAAAGGGATTTGTTAAGAAAGAGGAAGAAAAAGAGGGAAATGGGTTGAGAAACAGGGAGGGAGAATGAAAAGTCAATTTGCTGCAGGAAACAAATAAAAATAAAACGGGCATTTCAAAGACCCATGGTTGGAAGGGAAGAAGTAGTTTTATAGGGCAGTCTGAAATTGGCAGTTCAAAGGCCGCTCTCTGGCCTTCCGCTATAATACAAAACCCTTAGATGACTACCCCCTTACTCCTCATCGCTCCACTACTACATTCCTACCACCTGCCAGAAAATTAATTTCTCCTTCCCTCTCTCCCCTACCGCCATGCTGTGCAAACCTACCCTTACGTTATGCCAGCTGGACCTAGGATAGAATTGCAACTGAATCCTTTTATGCGGGCGGAACTCCAAGCATGACACCACTGGACTGGGGTATCTCTAAATCCATGTGTTGAGAAGTGCATTTGTAATTTGACTTGTAGGACCTTTGCTTTACCAGGCACGAACATCCCAGGCTCATTCCTCAAATCTCTAAGCCTAACTGGAGGGGAGATGGTGGGGTGGGGGGTGGGGATTCTCAGCTTGCAACCCTGGAATGCCATTACTGCCTGTCAGTGTCAACAAAACCAGGTTAGATGGACAAATGGTGTGACCCAATACAAGGCAGATTCCTGTGTGCCTAAGTGTGATGCCAGCATTTGCAGGATCTATGCAGAGGAAAATGAGAAGAATCAGGGGTATAAAGAGGGCGGAGTTAATCTAGGAGTGGTTAATTTAGATCATATCCTTCGTTCCATCTCTTTCCAAACGTACATACACAGCTATCATTGAGACCATACACAATTAGGGAACATACTTTCCTCATTCTCTCCAAGACTGCTTTTGTCATGCAAGAATTGTCTGAAAAATAGGGGAACTCATATGTCCTTGTAGATTCTCCAGGTGACGTGGGGGGGGGACTGGAGTTCTGGCTCATATGGACAGCAACTCTTAACAGGTTACATGGCATTATGATATTAATCTGATGATCTTCAAAACGTACTGCAGAATTCAAAGAAGAATGAGTATCTGGCTTCCGATTCCATTCTTTCTCCAATGCTGGGACCTTGCATATACTTCCCTAAGTATTATGTTCTTCCACTGCAAATGACCATGTACAGTTCTACATTTATATTCTGCCTCCCAGAAGTCTTCATCACTAGCTGAGCTGGCCAGGATTTCTGGGAGTTGCAGTCCAGGAACATCTGGGGACCCACAGGTTGAGAACCACTACTCTAGCCACTATGCTTCTTTTAATGATGTAGAGCATGTATCTTTTGCTTTTTATATAAACAACATTTTGAGATCCAATGGGAAGGAGAAATACAAAACCATTCTCCAAGACCAGAACCCTTGGTAAATCAGTTGAGCATCTCTCATGAACACTGGACAGAAACAGGAATAGAAAAGATGGTGAAGTGCAGAAAAACTGATGTGTTGGCAAAAAGAAATAGGAAACATAGGAAGAGAATATGCTCAGGTGGGAATGGAGAAGGATGAGGCAAAATTGAAAGAAGACAAATTAAATAGTACTTCAGTATACTGCAAAGTACAATACAGGGAAATAAAAAGGAAGGGTGTTAGTAACCAGTTTGATCTGGGGAAATGCAGAAATACTGGTCAGCTCTGATATATGAGCTAGCCCCATATTCTAAGTGTGGATGTTACCATGGAAAGTCAAATAAATAATCATCATTATTTTCAAGACCAGATGTAGGGAAAGGGTGTTCTGCGTTTTTCACTCGTTGAAAATACATAACCATACATCCAAAAGCAAAAGGATTCCCCTAACGTCTCAGCAACCAGTCATGACAGAGAAATCACTGGAACTAAAGTGAAGAAAAACAGTGCAACAGCTTAGAGGGTAATGCAGGCTTTATATGAATGTCAACAGCAAAGAGGTGAATCTAGAAATAGGTAATGCAAGAGGGTTGGCTATACTAGTCATGAGGTAACTCCCATGATTCCAAAGCAACCCTGCTGCTGACAGACTCAGGAAAATGACATTTTATGTTTAATTTGCTCTGGCTTAAGAAACATGAAAGTCTCTTTTTAACTTCTTTTAAAAAAACCTCAAAGTGGCTAACAATGAACTCCATATAATACAGCCTGACTAATGAACAGATTCATATTCAGGAATAATACTCTGGTACCCTGACTTACGACACGCCCAATGTGCAAGAAAACCGACTTATGAGCAGAAATCCGCTGGTGGTTTTCCCTGGCGCATTACGAGTGAAAGCCAGGGTTTCTTCGACTTAAGGAACCCTATCTTAATGTTTTTGAGCAACCGAGGCAAGCAGTAGTGGCTGCGACCGCTGCTTGCTTCGGTTGCTCAAAGACATTTTAAAAAACCTCTCCTTTCCCCGCAACCCGGCCGCTGGGGTGGGGTGGGGAGCGGGTTTTTAAAAATGTCTTTGAAACAAGCAGTAGGGGTGGAGCCGTTTTGTGACCACTGCTTGCCTTGAAGACATTTTAAATGACCCACACTTTCCCCCTCAACGCACCCGATTGGAGGAAGGAAGCGGTGGGTCGTTTAATATGTCTTTGAGCCACCAAGGAAGTGCTTCCTCAGTGGCACAAGGACATTTCAAAAGACCGATTGCTTCCCCTCCAAGTTGGGCGCGTTGGGGGAGATGCAGCAGGTCATTTAGAATGTCTTTGAGCCACCAAGGAAGCGCTTCTTCAGTGGCTCAAAGACATTTTAAACAAGCTGCGATTTTCCCCACAAAGTGCCTGGTTGGGGATGGGGGAGAAGCGGCAGCTTTTTAAAAATGTCTTCAAGCTACCAAGCCAAGCGGTTGCCTCGGTGGCTAAATACTACCTGCCGGGCGTGTTGGGGGGAAGAAGCAGCAGGTGGTTCAAAATGTATTTTGCCACCAAGGCCACTTCTCTCTCCCCCTCCCCACGCCCCCGGGGAAGGAAGCTGTGGGTTGTTTAAAGCGGTTTCCCATAGGAATGCATTGAAATCCGTCCCTCCAGAACGGTTTAATTGACTTTCAATGCATTCCTATGGGAAACCGCTCCCTGATTTACAAGCTAACAAACTTACAAGCATGCACTCGGACTGGATTAATTTCTTAAATCGGGGTTCCACTTTAGTTCATTTCCAGGAGTGCAAAAATTCTCAGTCTCAATACAATGCAGTAGTATATATCTGAATCCCACTTAGTCCACATTTTGAACAAAAATGAGAAACTTTCATCAAATAAATGTGTCTATATTTTGGCATGTACATTTTAGAACATATTTCTTATGATATGTATTTTACACTTTCTCCCCGCTGACTACAGTGGGTTGCAGACAGAATTTGGAAAGGTTATCTTTTAGAATTATAGTCCTGTCTCTCCAGCTGGCATAGCTGGAGGCAAAAAAAGGAACTTTTCTGATCTCTGATTTCTCCATTCTACTGCACTGAGGTGACTGGCACACAAAAATAGGTATCATCAACAGACACCTCAGGCTAGTTCTCCAGACAACCCCAATGAGCAGTCTGAGCAGTTTAATAGCAGAGGAGAGAAAATGGGATTTGGATAAAAATCTCTCTCTCTCTCTCTCTCTCTCTCTCTCTCTCTCTCTCTCTCTCTCTCTCTCTGTGTGTGTGTGTGTGTGTGTGTGTGTTAAATCAATTTAAAACATGATTTTGATTTTTTAAAGGATTTTTAAATTTTAAATTGTAAAAAATGAACTTTTTATTTCAACCATTAAAGCGTGACAAGTGATTTGATTTGAATCAAATCCAACCTGCCTTTTAAACACAACTTTCCATGCTGCTGTCTTTGCCCACCTTGTCATCACCTCCACCGCAGTCCACACCCAAGTAATATCCAAGTTCTTTGGGAATCTCACTTTTTGGGAGTAGAAGTATTCAAAGCCAATGCCAATGTACTCATTTTTGCCTCCACAGCATAAACTTGCTTTCTTCAACAGCCTATCTTGATCATAGAGGATTGCAGGAGGGGGAGCATCCAAGCAGATACAGTGGTACCTTGTATAAAGTAATTAATTTGTTCCAAAGGAAATTACGTTAAGCAAAATTTCCTTTATACAAATTTCCCATAGGAATGCATTGAAAACAGAGTATCCCTAATTGCAAATATTTTATGTGGTATGGATTCACCCCTTAGACGATTCTGCTAAGCCCATTTCTCCTATCTCCAGAATTTTTATGTTGTACAGATTTTATGTTATACAAATTGTTTGTTATACAAGGGTCCACTGTACATTTAAAAGAAGAAGAAGAAGAAGAAGAAGAAGAAGAAGAAGAAGAAGAAGAAGAAGAAGAAGAAGAAGAAGAAGAAGAAGAAGAAGAAGAAACCTATTAAGAGGCTTTCTACCAAGGGTAATCCTTTGGTGACACCAAGTGCCTCTCTCCCACTTCAGCCCCCCCCCCCCCCCCAAAAAAATTGTAAAAGGTGAACACAGCCCAATTTAAGGGCAAATGGGAAAGCTGCTGGAAGCTGCCTATATGGAGGCGGACAAACAGAGAAGCAATGAGTCAGCTGCAAGCAGCATTAATAGAAAGGATTGGAACATGCCAGCTGCCAAGTTCGTTTTCCTGGAGGCCATCATGCATGTTGGAAGGAGATAGGAGTTATGGCAGGCATGCTGCAAGAACAGCTCATGCCAGATTCTTATAGGGAGTTTCTCCTGGGCATAAGGGGCAGTGTTTCGGAAAGCAGGGTGGCAGCAAAGAGCCTCATCTGCCTTAGCATCCAAGGCTGCAAATTCCCCGCAAGAAGCCATGGAGCTGCCAGACTTGGCAGAGACTGGGGGAAGCCAGCTGCAGCTGAAAAGCGGGCACGTGCCCGTCTGCAAAGCCAGGCCACAGCACACAGAACACTGGGATCCCTCTCTCTTTTATGTCCATCCCCTTGTGAATAAATCGAAGTTCCTCCAAAGGGCGAGACAAGCCTCCCAAAGCAAAGACAGGCAGCTGCTTGGGGAAGAGCTTTCGGGTCTTTACGGGCCCTTTTTGGCCCCAAGGAGTGGAGGGGGGGGTCAGAGAAAAAGGCTTTTATCAATGTGCCAGAACGGATATCCTTGTTTGTCTTCCTCCTCTCCTCCCCCCCCCCCCATATCACCACAAGAGCTTTGCAAGGTAGATCAAGCAAAAGGGATGGAATGAAGCCCAGAGCAAGGTCAAGCAGTGAGTTTCATGGTCAGATGGAGATACAAAACTGGATCTTAACATTTCTTGTCCAATACAGTCCTCTAATCACTATGTCATGCCAGTTCTCTTGTATGAAAGCAATTGCCCCATCTGACCTCCCACCCACCCCCATTACTTGGGGGATGATTGGGCAAAGAGACTGTAGACAAGCTTGCCCTACCCCCAAGTCTTATGAGAATGAATAAGAATCCAGTCCTCCAGCATGGGTAATCCAATGCACTCGGAAGATCAAAGCATATGCTGGATACCACTTTAACTATCGTAGTTCTATCTTACAGAATCTTAGAATGTATAGCCCAATGAGATACTCTTCTAGTGATTTCTAATGGATTATGGCAGAGAACTTGTAAAATATCTGACTAAACTATTAATACCAGAATCCTGTATGATGGACCTGTGATAGTTAAAATGGTATCAAATTCCTATTACAACTTATTATATAATGACACTAAAAAAATCTATCTATCTATCTATCTATCTATCTATCTATCTATCTATCTATCTATCTATCTATCTATCTATCTATCTATCTATCCTTATCCACTGAAATTTAAATTAAGGCACAGACTAAAATTAATTTAAGCCATTATCTTTCTTCATGTTCAATTCCTGGGAATGACATTCTATAATCTACACCAGTAGTTCTCAACCTGTGGGTCCCCAAATGTTCCTGGACTGCAACTCCCAGAAGTCTTCATCACTAGCTGAGCCAACCATGATTTCTGGGAGTTACATTCCAGGAACATCTGGGGACCCACAGGTTGAGGCCCACTGATCTACACTTACAAATCATAGCTGAATTATAAGAGAAAATGGCCAGTGGGATTCATCTTCAAAATGCTGGAGATCCCAGAATTCCAGTGGTGGTGCTAAACCTTCAGAACTCCAGATGTTTTGGACCACAACTCCCAGAATTCCAAGCAGAGATTACCAATGACAAAGGACTGTGGGATTTGTGGTCCAAAACATATGGAGTGCTGAAGGTTTGCCACCACTGCCTCTTTAATGTAAATAACTTTGACCATTTTATGATCACTACTATGTGAATTCAGCAAGCACAAATTACACTGTGCAATCTACAGGTCCAAAAAAGGAGTTAAGAAGACTAGGCAATTTTTTAAAAGATATCATTACACTTTAGGTCCCTACATATAGAAAAGATGGCTGGCTATATGGTTTATATATCTGGCTGCATAGCAAGTGGTGGGGAGTTCAATTCCCACTGTGCCTTCTGTAAGCAGAGGCAGACTATATGGCCTTGGGCAAGCTGTACCGTCTCCGAATGCCTCTACTTTGAAAAACTCTGAAATGGTTCACCGTATGTCAGATATGACTTGATGGCACAAGCTGCTGCTCCTGCTGCTCCTGCTGCTTCATCGTCATCATAACACTAGTATATGCAGAGACATTAAACTGCTTTCGCATTAAATGCACTTTCTATCTTGATTTCCCAGTAATTTAATTCAGTACTTGTGTATCAACTGGTACACCGATTTTCCCTTGGGCTGCTCTAAAGTAGAGTTGACAACTTGTAGCTCAGTTCCTGTAGGTAAGCCTTAATTCTACCATCGACTGTGACAGCTACCAGTGATGGCACCTATGTCAATATACAATGAAAAAGCTTCATGTGCTAATTTTTACCTTGTTATCCTACTGCTAAAGGCAGATATACTGGAACGGATAAGGTGAAAGACCGGCACCCCACCCCCCAAAGGAGTAAGAAACTCACTGTGCCAAAACCAAGAAGACCAGTTCCCAGTGATGGTGAGGCCATGTTGCGTACCCACAACCATCTGGGACTACACCATGTTGCCACTCCAAAATGTTGTATCATGGCAACAGAACAAAACAGAGTAAAAACAAGGGCACATACCTTATTATAAAGCTATTTGAGAAACTGCAAGAAATATAAAATAAAACAACTTCTTGCCTCCTACTGCTGAGGCACCAAATTCGGTGGTGTAGCAAAGGGTACTACAAGGAGCAGACCAAGACTACATGTGTTGCCCACCTCACCCTAGAATATGATAGCAATTAATTAATTAAATGCCTCCAAGGTGATCCCAACCTCTATGGCCATTTATAGAGTCTTCCAGGTACAGAATGCTCAGAAAACGTTTATAACTCCCTCCTTCCTGCAGAAGGCTCTTTATTAATGATTTATTAACAGAAGTGGGGAGTTAAAAGTATTTTATCCACCATCCTCTCCCCATCATTTTTATTCTGCCTCATTACATTAGAAGGTATCACTCCAGACACTTGTTTTATTTCAAGGAGGGTAGACCAGACAGGATTGTCTACTATGGCAACATAAATGATACTGGAATGCCTTTTACAAAACTAGAATTTCTGCAGTTAGGAGGTATAATAGCTAACGGGGGCCTAAAATGTGTTCAATACATGCAATGTACATTTGTCAGAACAGCTAATTGTGTCTTGCTATCACTAGCAAACTGGGAATCATGCAAAGTAGTTGACATGGGGTTGAAAACAAGAGCCTTGGAGCGTCATCATGCTGGCTGGGGCATTCTGGGAGCTGCAGTCCAGAACAAATAATTTCTGAACATGGTAGTCAAGTGATATTACCCAGTTAGAGCTTAACAATGACACATTACGATTTACCATATTAGTTTTAAAACAATCACCACAGTATTGAAAACAGGTGTCAACTGATGCATCCTAAAGAATAACAAGTTGGAAACAACATTTAAATGTTTTAATATTATTTTCAGAACAATTACAGTGGTACCTTATATAAAGGAATTAATTCGTTCCAAATGAAATTATGTTAAGCAACTTTTCCTTTATACAAATTTCCCATAGGAATGCATTGAAAACAGAGTAATCCCTAATTGCGACCATTTTTATGTTGTACAGATTCGTCCCATAGATGATTCTGTTAAGCAAATTTCCCCTATCTCCAGAATTGTTTATGTTGTACAGATTTTATGTTATACAAACCATTTGTTGTACAAGGGTCCACTGTATTTTTAAAAAGTTAGAACATGTACACATTCTTCCTGGTTAAAAGAAAAGTTTCAGTTTTAATGCTACTACTTTAAGTTTAACACATTATTTCCAAACTATGAATTCATTGTATAAATCTGAGTGAATTCATGGTATAAATCTGCATTTGAAAGATAACCAACAGCCTTGCTGGCATACTCATGCTGCTTAATTCTGCTGAAAACAACCCCCTTGCTCCCCCCACCCCAGTTTAGAATTGGGGTAAGAACAATCAAGACTGCACTTGCTAGTTTGGAAATTCCAAGTACTGCTGAAACACTTGGCAAAACTGACAAGCCTCTATCATAGGTTCGCAGAAAAGCTTTTCTGAGTCCTCCGACGTGCCTAGAAAGGCCCTTGGAGGCCCCAAAAGGCTTTCAAGTGATCCGGATGTCACTCCTGTTTTCCGGAAGTCACTTCCAGTTCGCAGGGAAGCCCTTTTGGAGTCTCCAATGGGCCCGGGAAGGCCCTCGCAGGCCCGTTCCCGGCAGCACCAAGCCTGGGGTAAGTCTAGGAGGCCTGAAACAGGCCTTTCCAGCTTACCCCAGGAGGCTTTTCTTTTTCATATACTGTGGTCCCGCAATATAGCGGGACCGCAGCATATGAACCACGAAATGGCAGGGAGTTAACTGTATAGCGGTACCTCGACATATGAATTTAATCCGTTCTGAATGCATGCTCTTAAGTCGAATTACTCTTAAGTCGGGGTACCTATCTAAAAAAATTAAAAAAATAAGTTAAAAAAAGGGAAAAAAAGAAAAATATTTGTAAGTCAAGCAGACCATATCTAAAATTTGTAAGGGGGCAGTTAAAATGCTAACAGTTTTCCGCTCTTAAGTCGAATTGCTCTTAAGTCGGGACACCACTATATTTGAATTACTGCAATGTGCTTACAGTTCAGAAATCAGAAGATGTATAGTGCTTGGAAGAACAGTAATTATCAGTATGAGTAACATCTGGGAGAATAAAGACATCAGCCTCCCAATCAAATGCAGACTAGTTAATTCAATCATATTTCCAATAGCTTGGTATGGTTGCAAAACTTGGACTTTGAGGAAGACATAGGAAAAAGTAGTTTTGGAGTTGACTACTTCCCATCTCATGGACAGCAAGGATTACCAACAAGGAAGTCCTACACAGAGTCAAAACAAAAATATATCTGCAAGCCAAGATCAGAGTGGCCAGATGTCCAGATGGGTGGGGTATACATATAATAAATACCAATACTGTACTAATCATGACCAAACAAAAACTGACATACTTTGGTCATGTTATGCAAGCTGGCCCATTTGAAAAGACCATGATGCTGGGAATTGTCAGTGATTTAAAAAAGAAAAGAAAAAAGAAGGGGCTGCCGAACGGCTCAACACCATCAGAAGGAACACTGGAATGACTTTGATGGAACTAAAAGAAGCTGTAAGAGACAAAAAGGCATGGAGAGCATTGATCCACAAGGCAACCTAGAATTGGACACAATCAAACAGAGAAGAACCTTGTAAACAAATCATGCCATGCCACAAGCACTTCTTTTCATGGTGTCAAGAACCTGATACTGAATACGAACCACTGCTCCATTCAACAAAAAACATGAATGAACTGTTATTAGTAGTTTGTTTTCAACAACTGGAAAAATGGTTTTACTTCACTTGTCAGCTATGTATGTTTGGCAGCTATATTTTTAAACAAATCCAGTTTCCTGTTTTAATAGACAATTGAGTCTGTTTATCTATTTGTTTAGAATGTTTATATCTACTCAATACCCACAGACCTCAGGGTAGATCACGGGCAATAAAAACAACTTACACTAATCTATGCAATTTAAACAATTTAACATAGCCAGGCAGAATAAAACATACAAAACGATGAACCTTCCCATTGCCTTGGCAAAAGCTGAGATTCTGTTATGATCCAGGGTGAAAACAAATCAATTTCTTTACTTATATTACCTTTGAATCAAAGCCTGCAAGATGATCCTACATAAAGTTAAGTGTGATCGAAATGCATTTTAGACTGATCATCCATGTAAGCCCTATGGTTGAAATCAAATCTCCCATGCCTAAGCTCAATATCACATCTACAGGGTTGCACTGTTAAATAGCAACTGTCAAACAACTTGCTAACTTCATGTCTTAATTATAGGGTGCATAAAATTAGTGGTTGCTTTTTAAATCAAACTGATTTGAAACAAAACAGGATTTTTTAATTTTAAAAACTGTAATAAAAATAGTTTAAAAACTTAACTCATTATTTAAATCAATTTGATTTTAAAATTGTGATCAAATCCATCCCATGTAATTACAATAATATAAAATATAAAATTCATGTCTAATTGACCACTCATATTTGCACTCAGAGCTTTGAAATATTTCACTTTTGGACTACAATGTCCAGAACCCCCTATAAAATCTGCTGTTGAAAGGATTTTGAGACCTACAATTCTAAAAATTACTATATTCCAAGTGTCGCTTGCATCTATGAAACAACTAGATGGTATGTGGATTCTTCCATTTTTAATTTTAAAACTGAGATTTGACTATGACCTCATACAATGTACAGTACTGTATAATCAAGTTCATGTGCCATTCTAGGAACATAATGTGATCAGGGGACGTATGTTCCCTTATTTAACCAAATATTTATAGAATGTATAGTCAATCTATAGTAAATGACTGCAGAGTGGGTTATGGGCAAGAAATCATCTGGGGTGGGGGGAGAGGGTCATTCCCCATTTCAGAACATGTCCCGCCCCTGCATCAAACAGTCTCAAAACGTCACTATCTATCGGATATACAGGCCACTATTCTACATGAACGCATTAAGTAACTAAACTAAAGGAAAACTATTCTTGTTATTCAAGGATGTTAACTTTTTCCCAACCAAAAGGTTTAGAACTGCTTTATCTAGTTTCCCCAATAAGCTGATAAAATTACTACTCTAAAGAAGAAAAAAGCTATTAAAAGGCTAGTTAATTCATATTGGCTGCAGAGATCCTCTTGATGGTCAGCAAAAACAGTGTGACTGACTATCTAAGTGGTTTTTTTATACAGATTGTTAAGGTAAGGTTTTGACGTTGCTTATGGGTGGGTGGGGGGTTTGGCATGGTATCTGTTTGATCTTTTTTTAGTATTTGTATGGTTGCTGCTGTTAGCTTTATACTGTATTGTCTTTTAATGATGTACGCCACCTTGGGTCCTTTTAAGGAGAAAGGCAGGGTATATATATATATACACACACAGAGAGAGAGAGAGTATTAGACTTTTCACAAACTATTGAAAAGAACTGCTTTCTAACAAGTGGACTTTCAGAGATGAGGGTTACTCCATCCTCACTCCAGCAGCCTATTTAATTTTAGCGAATCAGTGTGAGCGCCACCCATTTTTGCCAGATTACCATATATACTCGAGTATACGCCGACCTAAGTATAGGCCCAATTTTACCAAAAAAAAAAAACTGGGAAAACGTGTTGAGCCAAGAGAAGTGTTTAGAACGGGGAAATTAAAGGTAACAGTGGGGGTGGGGTGGAGGAGACATCAAGGAGGATTTATTTATTTTATTTTGAGGGTTTAAAAATGGGGGGGTCATAATAAAAGGCAGCATCTTATAGATGGAAAAATACGGTAAGTCCCTAGAGACTGTCAGATTTCAATTCCCAGGGATCTCAACAGTCAGGGATTTTAGGAGTCAAGTCCTACAACATTTGGAGAACAGCTCTTGGAACAACTTGGACAAATCTTTGCCTGATACATGTGGGATCTTCTGATGGTGCCGAAATCACTCCAAAAAACCTAGAAAACACACAGGCCTACATTTGAATAACAGATTCAACCAGAGTAGACCCATCACAGCATTTATATAAAGAATGACTCAACATTCCCAGCAAGCAACTGACTCACTGGCTGAAATCCTGCTGCTTAGCATAGTACATCATAGCACAATAGACCCATTTGAAGCAAAAGAACCTACGGAGAAACTGATTCACCAAATTTTGGAACCTGAGATTGGCCCCTTAACACATGTTTTTTATGTTTACAAGCATGCACCTCCCCTATATCCCTCACATTGCTTTCTGTAACAAATCCTCACATTAGAGAACATAAAAAGGCACACCCATCTCATGTTACTCTGACTTCATCAGCCAGCATCCTAACTTAAAATCATCCTATGATCAAAGCATTTCAAACTGTCCACCACCCAGGTTAGTCAATCTCCAACTTCCATCATCTTGCTGTTCATCTTCTTCAAGCCAAACCAGCATTCCTAACTCAGCCAGTAAGGCCACCGTGATGTGTAGTTAAAATAAATATAACTTTGCCAAGCACAGCTCCAAACAGAGATTGATTGAGACGGAATGGGAGATCATTTGAAATGCATTTTTTACCAAATATAATCCAGTCGTCACTGATAAGACTGTTCAACAAACGGTTGTACTACATTTCAGTTTCCCATCACAGGGATAAATTTTATCTCCACCCTCAAATTTTAGAACTTTGAAGTAAGGAGCTACAAGGCATATACAGTAGCTACTCATAAAGAGTTGCACTTTTAATATGAAGAATGCAATGAAGCCACATTTTAAAACTGACACATGCAGTTCCTCCTGATGCTTAGTTTTAACACCTTTCCTGAAATCTTCTGGTATGAGTCCTCCTATTCAGACCAGCAGAAAATAAAGCTTGCTCCATTTTCCACTTGACAGGCTTTCAAATAACTAAAGACAGCTCTAGCATCACCTCTCAATAATCTCTTCTCCATTTTAAACATACCCAGCTCTGCAATGTTCCTCCACAGCCTTGGTTTTATCACCTTGGTCACTTTCCTCTGGACATACACCAACTTATCAACACACTTCTTCAACTGATGCGCCCAAACTGGTCACAGTATTTCAGGTGAAGCACTGAAGCACTATGTTGTTGTTGTTGTTCAGTCGTGTCCGACTCTTCGTGACCCCATGGACCAGAGTTCGCCAGGCCTTCCTATCTTCCACTGCCTCCCGGAGTTTGGTCAAATCCATATTGGTTGCATCAATGACACTGTCCAACCATCTCATTCTCTGCTGTCCTCTTTTCCTTTTGCCTTCAATCTTTCCCAGCATAAGGGAGTTTTCCAAGGAGTCCTCTCTCCTCATGAGGTGGCCAAAGTACTGGAGCCTCAGCTTCAAAATCTGTCCTTCCAGTGAACATTCGGGGTTTTCTTTCAGGATGGATAGGTTTGATATCCTTGCAGTCCAGGGGACTCTCAAGACTCTCCTCCAGCACTACAGCTCAAAAGCATCGATTCTGTGGCGATCAGCCTTCTTTATAGTCCAGCTTTCACTTCCATACATCACTACTGGAAAAACCATAGCTTTGACTAAGCACTATATAGCGGTACAATTATTCCCCTGAGCCAGACTATTGGTTCCTAACCCTTTTTAAGCCACATACACTATTTTATAAAAACCAAGTAACCTATGACACCCTCGTCACATTTGCGTACAAAGGCATTTTCAAATGGGGTAATGCCGTCCTTT
The DNA here is from genome assembly GCA_037367245.1 of Phrynocephalus guinanensis. Taxonomy (NCBI): domain Eukaryota; kingdom Metazoa; phylum Chordata; class Lepidosauria; order Squamata; family Agamidae; genus Phrynocephalus; species Phrynocephalus guinanensis. Next base: position 20,408,158 of record CM074743.1, read on the forward strand.
CTCAGAAAACAGAGGTTCTCTGCCCCAAAGAGCACATTTCTCATAAGTACACACACATGCTAACTTGAACATCTCACTCTGAAAAGTCAAGGAATAAATTATTTAATAAAGCCTACAACACATACAAGGTGACCCACCTATCTCTAGAAAACTCTGCAACCCCCTTGGGCGTCAAGATGAGCCCTCAGCTGGGAAATACTGATCTAGACCCTAAATGTCACTCCATGTAGAAATTGTTTCTTTTTCTTTTGTTTCTCAGAATTTGCTTGGGGACTACAAAGATCCCTAGATCTGTTCTATACTACTGCAAAGACAGTATGCCTTAAGTGTCATATAGCCTACATTTCTCCATCAGAATTTCCTTGTCCAAATGCATTTTTCCCCAGTGGAAAGCATTTTGCCTATTTTGGCCCAATTCTTCAATCTATTATGATCCTCTGAAATCCTAGCTATATCTTCTGAAGTTTTAGCTCTCTCCCTCTTTGATGTCATATCAAAGGAGCTTATATGCTATGAGGAATGGCTGCAGAATGCATATGGAAGGTCCCAAATTCAATTCAATTTGCTGCTACAGTTCAGGAAAGCACACCAAAGCTCAGAATATCCTGAACACCCAACATTCAACTACAAATGTCAGGGCTCCTTATGGCAGAGTCATGACAATTAAAGTGCTATCAGGCTGCTCTAGTTACATTCAAAGACCTTATTAGTAAACCACAAGTTCCAGAATAAAACCAAGACCTGTCTATGCTTTGGTCTATAGTATAGTTCTGGCTCATTAAAGCTATCAATACCAGATTCTGTATCATCACTCCCAGTGGCCCTGTCTGCAAGTTAACACTAAACCAGGATTTAAAACTGTAAGTGGATTAGCCTCTGACAGCTAAAGCCAGTGCCTTGGCTTGGATATTCACTGTCTCCTCTACTACACACAATTCAGTTTGCTTTTCTATGGTGCTATACTCAATCCGAAACACATGCTTTCAAACAAATTCCAGCCCATTTTCAAACCTACTAACTATGGATAATTGTGGTGGTTTAATTAATCAGCATCTGCCATATGCAGTGGTCCCTGGCTGGTGTGTAATGAAAATAATCTGAAATTGTGGACACAAAAACCGAATCTCGGTAAAATCCTTCTCGTGGACATACAGAAGGATTGGGAAAGGTGAGAGCCCAACTCTTGAGTCATGCTTACAGAGCTCAGCTATTCCGGGCAAGAGAACAGCTGGTGAGATTATAGATACCATTTGTATAGTTTTGGGCTTATGTTGTACAGTACCAGCAGGATTTCCAGCTAATACGTTTTCTAGAAAGCATTAAAGAAATGAACCCAAAGCCTCACCTATTTACTTTTCATGGACTTTTGGACCTCACCATGACCTTCAGGAAACTGATTTCACTTCCCAACCTTTGGAATTAAATGGGATGCAATCCATTATTAAGCCAAAAAACTCGGGGGGGTCTTATGCATGTTTACTCAAGAGGTCTTACCGACTTCACTGAGCTTACTCACCATTTGTTTACATGCTGATTTGAAGAGGAACAAGGTGACTTCCAGCCAAAAAGCCAGGACAAGGGCTCTGAATTCAGACCACCAAGGCTCCAGATCTTCTCACCTCCAGTATACCATGAAGAGGCAGTTCAGTATCACCTATCTCCTTGGTTTAGGACTTGATGGTGCCTCCTGGATATCACCCTCTTTGTTTTATGAATGGGGAACTGGGTATGGTGAAACAGTGACTTGCCCAAGACTATGTCATGACTAAGCATCTGACTCAAGATTTCTCAATTGACTACTCCATGTAGCTTGAAGTCAGCTCTGATAAACACAGTTAATGGATTTGCATATGATAAACTAGCCTCAAGAAGGGTTCAGCACAAGGCTGGGTCATGACAAAACTTGTTTTATTTAATTCAGTTTGTTTTCCAAGCTTTGTAAGAGGCATTTCTCTCACTTGCCCTTCACTTTGGCTGGGAAATAGCATTAAAATCACTACCAAAAATGCTACATTTGTTTACTGACTTGAAGAAAAGAAATTTGCATGAATCCACCCTAGGATCAAATCTAATAAGCGGCGTACTTAAATTCTACAGAAAGAAATGAGACTAGCCAATAAATGCAGACGTGAGTCTTACCAATTGAAAGCCACAAGGGTGGTTCACTCGTTAAGAAGCTGGTGCTCGTGAATAAGATCCAGTAGGAGGTCAAGGACCCTCAAGAGCCATGGTGGGGGAGTGGCTAGAATGCTGAACTCAGGGAATCGTGATTCACCTCTTGACTAAGCCATGAAGCTCAGGAGGCCAGTCACCCTCACCTCACCGGACAGCTTGTGGAGATGAATTGAGGAGAAGGAGCCATGAGCATTGCTTTTAGCTCAGTAAAATCAATAAATAAGATTGTGCATCCTTAGCTTTCTTTGCAACGTGTCCTGCTGAACAAAGATCATATCCAACTGGTGTCATTCTGTCAGGAAAACCCTCTTTCTTTCAGTGGAGGCTTCCATCAGCAAAGTAAAGAGGGGACTGTCCCCATTCTATTATGCTACTCAGCCCTTCAACCATTTCCCATGTATTTGAAGGGATCCATCAACATTCAGAGCAGATTTGGGGTGGGTGGGGAAATGCATTGGAGAAGAGGAATATGTTCCAATTGCCCCCGTCATCCTGCTCATGGCAGTCCCTACTGGATCAAAGAGAACAGAGACCACAGAAGTACAGCTGAAATCTAATGTGAGCTTAAACAGGTATTTGCCTAACTGGATTCCAGCATATCAATTCTGGGACAATCCAATTAAATGCCAATTAATCAAGAATCTAGTGTATCAGGCATGGGAAATTCTTACAGACCCATGTTAGTGTATGTTTTACATACATCTGAATAGCCAGTTCATCAACCTCAAAGGAAGTGACATTTTTTTTAAATGAAGGTACTTCCAAACATCTCTTACTGGTTAACATCCCATCCAAAGAGAAAGGTGGGATAAAATATTCAAAATCAATAAATAATCGTTTTTCTCTTGTTTTAACATATCATATGATCCAGTAGTAATAGAGTTTAGATTTGCTTTTTTGGTCAATGAACCTTAAGAATCTTCCATGTCAAAATGGTCAGCGGCCACCTGACCTAAGCAATTTTGGGAACCATATTTCAAAAACTAACTTTTCTAGACTATAAGTAATAGTGAGGTTTCTTCAGACAGAAAGCACAGGAACCCCCCATTAGATTCCAGAAAAAAAAGAAAAAGTTTTACTGTGTGTTGACATAAATTTGTAGAATACCTCAGATACATTATTCTTGCAGTGAAGTGCAGCAAGCCCAATAGAAATATATGAGCAGACAAAGAAATACTATGGCAGACAAAGAAGGAGACAGTCATCCCCCTCCTTCACACACATACACCCAAATATTCCCAGGACCTATATTTCTGATATATTCAGTTAGTAGTTAAAGTCAAGTGGAAGGGATCTAGGATTCTCACAGTCCATGTGCCACATATAAAATTGAGACATACAACATTCACAGAGGGAAGTCAGAGGGGTACCCAACATCAGAATGTTTGTAAAAACACCTAAAACACCTAAAAACATTCTTCTTGAGACCCACCAGATAGTATGATTGTCAACAAAAACAGAACATGGACAATGATAATTTACATGAGCACAACAGTAGATTTTTATTACAAAATTCTGCTAAGAAGCTCCCAGCTTCCATGATGTTACTGACACAGAGAGATAATGTTTAACTACCATAGTTCTATCCTGCTTTGTAGGATTTGTAGTAGAGATGTAGTTAGAATTCCAATGTGTGCTAATTAACTCCAGCAAAGGAGCTCTCAGGCAGAGAATTCAAATGGCCAAGTCCAAAAAGAAATAGCCAGAATCCTATAGGATGGAACCAACACAAAATGCTATTACTGTGCTGCATAATATACTGTAGATACCCTCACAGTCATTTTCAGTGGAGAGTCTGCAAACTTACGAGAAGGACTGCAGATCCCTAGGGACATTTTGAAGTTCAAATCCCAAAACGTTTGAGCAGCAAAGCAGTGGTAGGGGATTATGGGAATAGTGACTGAAAACACCTAAAGAGCCAAAGATATCCTGGCCCAGATAGAACTTGTCTAATCATTCAGTTTCATCTTTTCTACGAGATGAATGTTCTAATTTGAATCACTCTCTTCTAAAAAATTTAAATTTCCCCACATATGCTTTTTGTCTGATATAGAATTAAATTGACATTACCCATTTTATACTCAAAAGAGAGGCGGTCCAATCTGATGCATGATGATTCAAAGCAAATCCCATAATGTACAGTAGTGCTTACTTGCAAGTAAGCATGCAGACGATTAGAACTTTATTGGTGTCACTGAAGAAATACATTCAATTTATGAATTCAACAGGTATTCCATGAGGCTTATTATCAACCAACATCACCTACTAAAAGGACCTGAGTTTTATTCATCAGATGTTGAATTTGTTGTGTTTTTCATGAATCTTGGTCCTGAAACTTTGCTAAATGCTTGCTGGTGGAGCTCTAGAAAACATCAGCTTTTTAAAAAAGAGAACTGAGAATGTTAACCATGCAGCAGTAATTTGTTCTTTTTAATTTGTTTTCATACCAGCCAAAAAAACAAAAACAGCTGCATTTGTTTACTCTCTGACCATTTTGTTTTGTTTTTACATTAGTGAATGAATTTCTCCCATTGAACATAAGCAGGGGGGGGGGATATTGTCAGTTTTTCCCTTTCTCACATTCTTCTGATCAAACCAAAACAGGTGCTTGAGATTCCTCCACATGTTGCATTCTTATGAGCCCTTACTTATAAAAAACCCAAACTGAATATAATGCACCGTACATCTGTGTAGGACTGCAGTGCAATTGTCCAACACACTAAACATACTATTTTTTAAACAATCAACCCCAAACCAGAAAATGATTCCTCATAAATTCAGATTCACCTGAAGGGACCAGTTTCACAATAACACTTTCCCTAATCCATGAAGTCCCTGCATGTGTAAAAACTTGGTAGCATGAGCTCAGCAGAAATGTGTGTGTGTGTGTGTGTGTGTGTGTGTGTTGTTACAGTCGTGACCGACTCTTCGTGACCCCATGACCATGGAGTTTTCTTGGCAGGAGTACTGGAGTGGTTTGCCAGTTCCTACTCCAGGCGCCTACAGCAACTGGTATTCCCTGGTGGTCTCACATCCAAGTACTAACCAGGGCCGACCCTAATTAGCTTCCGAAATCGGGTGAGATCGGATGTGCTTAGGGCATCTAGGCAGCAGAATTAAAACCACCTATTTCGCTGGTGGGGCCCTCTATGGGCCTTTTCACACGACCCCTAAAATCCGCAGCAAATGGCTCCCAGATCCGGAGCTTAAAATTGTTTCCCCACCAGCTCCGGAGTTTACAAAAAATTAAGTGCTACCACGCCCACCTAAGCGCGTCCCAGCGCACTTTTCAAGTACCTGCTCTCCGGGGGTGAAAAATTCCTGATGCGGATGTAATGTAGTGAATGCCGGGCTCTCCTCGCTTCTGTTTGTTGTTTTTTTGCCCCCTGCCCCTTTAAGAGATACTGAGCAGAGCAAGACGGCAGAACGGAGGTAAGCCGGCATTCTTTTCTTCCTTTTTTTTCTCCCTCTCCTCACGCAGACAGCAGCCAGGAGTGTGGAGGGGGTGGGAACACACGAACAGCGACAAACCCCCAAGATCTCTAGTCCAAATTTAAGTGGCCAGTGGATCTTAGGGGTCGTGTGAAAAGGCTCTATGTGAAACAACTGTCTTTGCATACACTAGTACAGTGATGGCGAACCTTTTAAAGACCGAATGCCCAAACTGTGACTCAAGATCCACTAATTTTTCACAGAGTGTTAATACAACAATTTAACCTGAATACAAGTGGCTATGAAGGAGCGATATTGGGTGTCGACAGAAAGGGCTCCAAGTGCCACCCTTGGCACCTGTGCCATAGGTTCACCAACACTGCACTACAAGTTGAGGAGCCGTGTAGCCATCACAAAAAACAAATACAAAAGTGGTACAGGTGATACCTTTAGGCTATCACTAGTGCAACTAAGCACTGGTAAGTGCTGGTTTTCTGCCTTGGAAAGAGTTTGGGTTTGATGGCTCCTGGAGTTCCTTTCAGCTTTACATTTCTATGATTCCTTCACATTAACTTTTCCATTTTTGGTATCCCTAAATATGTGCGGGAAACTACTTTTCAGATGTATCTTTAACTCATTCTCTACAAAAAGTTGTGGGTACACAGTATTCTGCTGGCTCTCTTGTTCCTAGATTGGGAACAAACACTATGTCTACACATAAGTTCTGCTTTAAATGTTCCTAATACTTGCTTTAGTTACTTGGCTTTTTTCACAGCCAAACACAATTCAGAAGACAAACCATTTCTACAAAATAAGAAGCCAGAACCAATGGGTCTTTCTGCAAAGACCTATGTAGAAAGCAAGAAGAATAAGCTACTTCCAAAAGTATGTTTAATGCACTTAAGTGAAAGTGCATGAGGGAGGGAAGCTAAAACAAGCCATCTTTTATTGATGGTAGTAGTGATGATGCAAACAGGTACAATGCTAAATTGTTGCAGGGAGACAAAATGACATACTGTACAGTATATGAAATGATTCTGTAGATTCTGCATTGCTATACTGCTATCCACATATATTAAGGAGTAAATCTTACTGAACTCAATGGTGGCCATCTTTGACTCTGACAGTATGGAATTCTGTAATTTTTTTCCGTTGAGATTTAGGTTGCAGTGCTATGAACACTAAGTAAGGAACACAAGTTCCTGAAATCAATAGGATTCATTTCTTGAGTTACCTGTATATGGACTGCACTGTTGATTGCTACACTTACCTGATCTTCAGAAAAGCATATAAAGCAACATCAATTTAGACATTTAGACACACTGTATTCTGTTACAAAGCACTCCATATTTCTAACATAATAACAGTCATGATGCTATGCATGTGCTGACTAGTACACGATTCATATCAGATACCTTAAACACATCTTATAGAAATTTATCAAACCTTTCAGAGGGTGGGGGCAGGGACTTAGGGGGAAAAAACCAAACAACCAGTAAGTGTGCCAGTTTTGTAGACAACAAAACTTTGAAGTATACCTGTTGGTAAGTTCTCTTAAGACTCTCCATCTATTAGAATTTTTGGCAACTGAGCCATTGTAGGGGTCCCCCCCCCCCCGTTACTCAAGTTTCATTCTCTCTAGGCTAGTCACTTCCAGTCTTCATATTTGGAATGTTTTCTTGATGGATTCACTTAATTTCCCCTCTGCTCGTTTTCATCCATTCATGTTTGTCCTTCTCTCCCCCACCTCACAATTCTATCCCCTTCAATCTTTTCAGTCTCAGACAACCCCACCCCTAACCTCCAAACATTTCTTAACATTCTTGAGTTCTTAAAACATCTTCCAGGTTGTTTTAATTAACCCTTTCCACTACCGGCTGGAATTTGCTGACTTTTTCAGGAACAAAATTTCCCCAATAAACTGATAACTGAAAACACACACATGCTTTGCTCTTTCTTCCTCTTCTAAACCAATATATTCCTCTGCTTTAAATCAGAACACATTTTCTTGTAAATAAGTTCCCTTCCAATTAATGGGACTTTTAAAAATAACTTGAAGCTCTAAATCTAAGTAATCTGAAAAAGCGTTATGACACCATGCTTATATCTAAGTCATCTGTTTATAAGCAGTTCAATTTTTCTAAATCCCAAAGTCACCAAAGTATCAATACATATTTAAATTTTTAAGAAAAAAACAAAGCATGAAAATAGGATTTCTTATAATGAGTCTTGATTGAAATCACCCACACTGTTGGTAGAGATAAACACCCTAAACATACATGTAATTTTCTCATATGTCAGCCATATATTTATCTATTTTAATTATTATTTAAGACAGACATGTGGCATACTATGAACAATAAATATACCATATCATTATCACCAAACAATAAACTACTTTACTCTAGAAAGAGACAGATTATATACTGTGTTAATGCAGCAAGCTGAGTGTAGTTTTATACTATTTTATTTTAATTATTGAAAGACAGAGATTAACAAGTTCCCATTCCACAAGAGTTTATTTACAAACTCTGCTGAAAAGGTGGCAAATCTTTACAGATATGGGAATTGAAGTGTGTGTGAATCCTTACTAGCCACAATTAATTTAGAACATGCTTATCACATTCAATTAACTAGTTCCCATCCTGAGTATCACTTCAAATATGACAATGAAGTCCCTACAGTAGTAATAGACACATTTCTTGTAAAAAGTCAAATCAAAACAGTGTGTCGAAGTTTTTCTCCATAGGAAAATGGAATCTGGAAAAACACGCTACACTTTCTTGTACTAAAAACTTGCCAGAAAATCTCAACAATTTCCCTTGACTGCTACAGAAAGAAATGCAAACTCTCTGTAAGGAAACTATTTAAGAAACTTGTATCAAATATCCTCAGCACAGGGTTAAAAATCTTAAAGGAATCCACAAATAAAATCCCAGTATGCATCAAATGGCATCAGATTAACTCCTTTAAGGCAGACTTTGGAAACATGGCCACTGTGGCTAGTAAGAAAGTGGTTATTTTTGGGCATATGGAATTCCACATTTTTTAAAATGTGAAAACTTGCTGGATTTCTCTAGAGAAGTGTCACTTTCACGTCTACTGGCAGATTTAATCCCCCTACTTATAAACATTTTACTAACTACAATAGGTATGCACTGCAACATTCTTCCAGTGATTAGTCTATATATGGTTGATTCTATCACTACTTAAAAGTCTTAAGAGAATAAGAACTTTGTAATCACTCAAATCATTATTCTATACAATTACTAATCAAAAATCAAAAAACAAAATCAGCACTAAGGGGAAAACAAGAATAATCAAATTTATTTTCTCTTCCACCTACCACCTAACAACCAATAGTCCCCTCAGTATTAATTATGCTTTTTTAAAATCTGGCACTGCCTTCCCAGTAACTTTCTCCCACTTGTCATTTAAAACCAAAGCTACCTTGTGAGCCATGCTAGGAAGACTGTTAACAAGGACTATTGATCACCCACTGCACAAATCATGCCTTGTTGGTACAATAAAACAAATTAATCAAATAGATTTTGGGACCCTTCCAATCCTCAGAAGGAGTTGCAGGAAGCCATGGGTGTTGGGAGGAGAATCTTGATCAGCACACTGTGCTTCAAACTTTGAAAGTTCCAAGTTTTTCTTTTTTAGAACAGAATGAAGTTGTGATTACAATCACAAAAACAAGATAATGTATCGTATCAAAGGGCACTTGGTTTCACACACACCCTTTACCTCCATTTTTAAACCTCCTGCACAGAGACACATGTTCATACTGAAATCTAAGTCAAGAAGACAAAAAACTGCATTTTGTGTGCACTTTGCAGATTTCATTTGAAAAGTGCTAACTTTTTAAAAAAGAATATGGCTCTTCCCCACCTCGTTTATACCCAATGCTGCCAACGTAAACTGAGGCAACCAAAATACTGAGTAAAAGTCTATATACATTTAAATGCCAAAATACTACCTCAAGACCATGGTTAAAGAAACAAATCTCCACAAAATTACAACATTTAGAATATTCTCAAAAACAATAAATGGGAAAGCAATCCACTCATTGTAGAAAACTGGGCCAGTAAATTCTCTACTTGCTTAACTTAGCAAGAAAATTAAAACAAAACATAGAATGATTGGCTTTTTAGAAATATATCAGAATAATATATTGTCTTGTCAGGCATAAATTTATTTGGACAGCAGACACTACAACTTAAACAATGAAGCCTCTACTTCCACTTTTCAAATTTTTACCAACTACACCATACAATTTATTACTTTTTTTACTTAACCATTGCTTTTCAATATTGACAAATTAAAGAAATTGAAAGATTGCATTACCTTTGCTTTTTAGGTACCGAGTGTTCAATCTCGAGCTGTTTGCCATGCAGCTCCACTTTGCCTACAAATAAAAGTGTCTTTTTAAAAATGTGTAACAAGAAAAATGAGTACCAGTTCCCATGAACAATCCAATTCTACATCCACTTGTGGTATTTTGATTCAATTTCATTGGGGAATTCAGGTGGATTTCACCAGTAGTCACAGGGCCTGATCTCCCACCTTCCTTTTATTAAAAATAAAACCAAAATTTAAATTGAGAAGGCTCAACAATTGGAAGGAATCCAAGGCAGGAAGGCTTTCCTCAAGCCATACTTTTGACACATTTGCTTTCCTTCACATTTATATCGTGGAAGATGGGTTTCACCAAAGGGGAGGCAAAATAAAAGAATGGCCGGGCCTGTTTATTTGGCTTATTCCACACCACCTTGCTTGGCTTTCAGAAGGATTCATGTTTTTTTTTTTTAGGAAATTAATTAAAACTGTAAACGAGAGGAGAAAGGGGATTGTAAAACAGAACCATGAGCAGGATCAAAATCCAGATATGTTCATTTATTTTGATTAAGGGGGAAGGAAAAAGAGGGTTGCTCTCAGCAAAAGTCAACACGAGGTTTGTTCGTTTCCCCTCAGCCTCTCTTCTCTTAGCAGCATGGCGACCTTCGCGCTAATACCTACATCACATGCCCCACCAAAACCCAGTTTAAAACAAAATGGACAAAGTCCAAACATCTCCCTTGCTTCCTGCTCATCTCTCTCCTCCCCGCCCCCGAAAGTACAACATTACCAACGTACAAAAACACACACACACAACAAGGCATCTGATCGCATGGTATCTTGAGAGATGAACAACTGAAGAGAGGAAGAAAGGCAGGGTGGTTCTCAGAACTTGGGTTTCAGGGGGTGAAGAGTCCCTTTTGTTTTGAGCCACTTGAACACCCTTTAAAGCAGAACTGGGTTTGAGGGTGAGGGGTGGCCAAAAGGAAGAGACCTCCTGGGAGCAATCTTTTCGTCCATTTTTGTGGGGGTTTTTTCACCCCGATGAAAAAAAAGATAACTTGGCCCCCTTTCATTCTTTTTTTTATTTGAAAGGAGAGACCTGTTCGATAAAGTGTCGTGAAATCACAAGAATCCTAATAAGAGTCACCTCTAGAGTTGGGATTAAAAGTCGGGGAGGGGGAAAAGAGGATAAAAAAGACAAGAAACCAATTGTCTAGAAACCTCCAATGGAAGTTGATGGGCGCTTCTAGGCCCTGTGAGTTATTTTCACTATTACGCTTTACGAGGCTGAGGGCAAGATTAGAGTAGTAGTTTATTTTCAGGATCGGGGAAGAAAAACAGGAGCTGGGGGGGGGGGGTTTGAACACAAAGCTGCACCCCACAACCTCGACTGGTGGGAGTGGAAGGAACACGAAACGAAACTGAACTTTCATTGATGACACAGAGGAGTAGAGAAAGAAACAGGGCGGAAGGAGCACGAGAGCAGAAGTCTCGCTGAACGCATCTTTACAAACCACGTTTCACGGCTCTTTCCATGCCCATGACCATAGGCGTATATGGATGGTCTATTTCTTTTTTTTTAAAAGGTGAGTATTGAAGAACTGGTGTTTTCCTGGAAAATAAAAAGGGAAAGCCCACGATTGCAGAAAAGGGAAGGAAGAAAGGAAAGGGAGAGAGATCCATTTGGCTTACCAGAAAAAGTTTCGATGGCTTTCATGGCCCATTGGTCATCTGGGCAATCGACAAAGGCATAGCCAGATTTCACCAAGAACTGGCCAGAGAAGGAGATTTTGTGGTCGTTGAAGACTTTCTCCAGATCCGCCGGAGTAACGTTCTCGTTGAGGTTCCCAATGTACAGCTTGTTCATGGCTGATGCGTTTTGCACAAAATGTTGGGTAGGTCCAAAAAGGGAGGGAGTCTCGGGAGGTGGGAGGGCGAGAACGCGACGACGGGGGTTAAAAAAAAATCTCACGCGCCGGATAGGGAGGGAGGGTGCTGAAACTTTTAGCAGATTCTTAAAACCACGGCCAATAAGAAAGTTTCTTACCCGATCTTGATGGCCAAACAAGTAAAACAAAACAGAAAGGCTGTTAATTCGGTTGTGGGAAGGAAAGGAGGAGGGGGGGGAATAATCTTAAAAGGAAGGAGGGGGGAAATTGTGCCCTGTTTTTGCAGAATCAATGGGGCTGGTGGGTTTGGTTGCAACTTGCTATGGCGGGCTTGGGAAAATGGCTTTTTTTTTCCTTTCCGAGGCCCCCCAACTCCTTTTGAGTCGCAACTCATGTGTTACACTCACCCACACACACGCACGCGCGCGCGCGCACACACACATGCACTCTCACACACATACGTATAGACACACATACACATACAGAGGACGTCTCTAAGGCTGAAAGCAGACTTTGGCACCGCCCCTAAATAAAATCGACCTGGAAAAATGAGTGAAAATGTTTGCAAGAGGAAGCCACGTGGTGGAGCCAAAAAGGAAAAAAAGAAGAAAAGGGACCACCCCATAAGGGGAGGGGCGCGTTCACACCCATACAAAAAAAAACTTCCACTCGCGATGAGAAGCGCTACGGCATGTTGGCTTTATTTGTTTATTTTCTCACAAATCTTCCGATGCGCTTGTATTTACTCCACCAGCCCCCCCCCCATCTTCTTCTCCCGCCGGAAAAGTAAGCATCCTTTCGGATCGGGTGGAATTCGCCAGTGAAACCCATTGGCAGGACACCCAACTCCCTTCTTTTCCGCCACCACCACCCCACCCGTTTGGAGCAGCGAGGACGGCTTTGCAACCCTAACCCCAACCCCCCACCACAATCCCCTCCATCCTCCTCGCCTCCGCCTCTGCTCTCCCACCCCTCCCCCCCATCCCCATGAGCGCCTTAGGAGTTTGAATGAGATTTTCTGGGTGTAAACTCAATCAAAGGGAGTCCTGCTTCCCAAAGAGTGACGAGGACGAGCAGGAAGCGGGAGGCGCTCCGGGTGCCCGTGTGAGACCTCGAGAGCGCTTTTGCACCCTTTGAGGGTCCGTGCGAAGGGAGAGGGAAAGGATAAAAAGCGAGAATGATTGACCAAGTGTAATTGGGCGTGAGGGTGGCAGAAAGGTGGACGAGTGCCATCTTGGATCTTCTTGTCCGGAATGAGAAGTTCTGAAGACCCGGCTGGGGGTAGAAAAATGACTTTTGCCTCTCCAAAACTTAGAAAGCATTAACAAATGTGCGGGCGCGCATGTGAAGTGGCACCCGGTTCTTTGCCTAGCCCTGCCAAGCTACCCAGGTGGGAAAAGGGAGGCACGTGGGCAGAAGTGTAAGAGGGGTGTAACCCCTCTCGACCGTTTTTCTCCCTTGCCCCAAGGAAAGCCCAGAAAGGCGGAGGGGGGACATTAAAAACAAAACCTGGAGGTTTCTCCCCCATCCCGGGACATCTTGGAGAACAGAAAAGAGAATTTTGGCCAATTTTCACCCTGTTCCAACGCCTGATCAATTGTGGCAAAATAAGTGGCGTGAAAGGGAGGTATTGCCCCCTCCTCAAATGGCCAAAGGCAAGGGGGGCAGAAATGGGTACGTGGTGGATCTCCTGCTAGTCTGGACGACCCAGGAATGGGCGACAAATACGAGCGTCTCATCCATATTTATGAGGACTGTTTCTTCCCCTTACACTGTATTTTAGGCGTTATCTTCCCTCAACGCCACCCAGCCTTTCTTCACCGGGTAACAGAGGCAAGCACCCAAAGGGGCCGAGAGGAGGTCTAGAAAAGGCGGAACAGGGCTTTTCCAATATAAGAGACCAGGCATTTGGTTCCATGAATGGGCATCGGTAGGAAGCCCGCAAAATTAAATATATATTTCTCCAGCCAACCAAAAGAACGGCGAGGGGAAACTACTTCCGTTTAACCCCTTCTCTCGCACGAGGCAACATGTGCGCTTAGCCCTAGTCCATGGATGCTCTCCTCGAGAGGAAATGGATCGTACCCTTAAACATGCATCCCTTTGCAAAGTAGTTGTGGAAGGAGAGGTTGGGATCCTTTCTTTTTGGTTGCTCCCTAGGAAAGGGGGGCGGGGGGGGGAAGCGGACAGTGAGTCAAGAAGCCGACTGGAATATTTCGGCTTCAATCTGCCTTGGGCGACTCCCGATCCTACATCGTGTTGGCGCAGAAGTAAACCTCCCAATGTTCAATTTTCAACACTTAACAAGTGCCTTGGCGCCTGCAGCCTGACTAAGGTGCCAATGCAGAGTCTGCCGGCACTCCATGGGGTTTATGTCTAAGTCCATCTCTGTGTCATCTTTTAAGCCGCGCGTTATAAGACACCCAAGACAGGAATCGACACGATCCTGATGGGAGAGAGGGGTATCCGATCCTGCAGCGCGGCGTGGAGGGACAAAGAGGAAGATGGTGGATTCAACTCTTCCACCACCACCACCCCCTCCCCCAGCCTCACTTAAAAAAAATGTCCTTCGAGCTTCCCAAGGAGGGAGGGGGGAATGCAATGGACGGGTTCGCCGGCTCAATCGCGGAGTTGCCTCTGAAGAGGCGCCAATGGTCCCTCCGCCGCGTTGGTCTGTCCCTGCCATTATCAAGCCGAGATGGAAATCTTTAAATGCATGCCAATCACAAACCCACCAATCCAGAGAGCTGCGGGGGGATGGGGGATTGGGGAGGGCGGCGGAGGGAAGGAAATTGCCAGCGGGGGGATGGGGTGGGGATGGGGGAGGTTGCATCGCTGGAATGTGCTGGCCCTTTAAATGGCTGTTGTATGAGTGTCAGCATGGAGATGGGGACGCGCGCGCACACACCAAACCTCACAATTCCCTACCCTGCTACATATATACAGTATAACAAAACCTGTTTCATTTGGAATCCCGGTTTGTAACAGGTTTTGTGAATGGAGGGGTGGAGGAGATTATCACGACCATCATCACGGTTCTAGATGTGTGCGTTGTGTGTGTTTTAAAGCACAAAGCAAAGGGGGAGGGGAAACGCGCACAAATCGCCCTTTCAGAAATACGTGCTGCGGGCGGTGGTTTGGAGGGATCGATTCTCTTGATCGAACAGGAAATTTGAGTCACACAAGGCAGGAGTCTTGAAATTCCGTTCTGCTTTGGAGAGGAAGAGAACGGGCGCCCATTCTTAAAATGTTAACTGCCAGGAGCTTTGATCTTTGCAAACCTTCGGGGCGGGGAGGGCTGATTAATAAGCTTTCTTTGTATATGTAGATATAAGCAAAGGTAATCCTTAAATGTCACATGTTTTCTTTGCATTGAAATCTGCCCACGGCCATGGATATATTTCTGAACTTTTAAAAAAGTTGGAGTTGTCTGCCAGATCACGTTTCCAGTGTAACATAAGCAGTGAGCCCAAATTGAAAATCTTTTACTTGTAAATTTGCAATTGAAAAAAACCCACACAGAATAAAAACAAAATTTTGATAGTTATATGTGCGTGTTTTGAAAAAAACACACCCTACAAACATGTAACAATTGAGCAACTCCCATAAAACTACCTCACATTTTAAAAAATATATATTAAATAGAAAAAAAGCTAAAAAACACATATACAATTTCCAACTTAATCAGAAAAGGAAAAGTAGAAGAATTCAGTTTTACATTTTCACACAAGGGAGTAGAACTTTTCAAAGGTAAACTAAAAAAATAAAATAAATCTGTATACTCTTTAAACAAATTCCTTTTCCCAACTTTATTCTCTTGATTATTTTTATGTACCATTCTTAGTCCCTTTCCTATCAGAACAGTTGCTTATAATTAAGAGGTGTTTTATGTACATGAATGTTTGTGTTTTACACTGTGTAATCAAAGGTGCCTTACATTGCTTTTGCCAAACACAGGTTGCAACCTGGACTTTTCAAAAAGAGACACCAGGTTTTGAATATATGAGCAATTTTTAAACCATCTTACATATTGTTATACATTTAAAATGTTTGAGAATGTGGTTGTTTTGGTTTATATAAATACTCACAAAGCATGTACCATGAACACTTTCAAAGTGTATGTAGTATTTTGAATTCAAATAATCTAACCTTTTTGGCTCAAGTTGTGTCTAACCTGTGGTTTTTTCCCCCAGTGTGTGTGGGGCGGGGTGATGGTGGGTGGTCAGAGAGACCAGCTCGTAAAAGCTAATGCCACATCAGGTTTCTTCTAAGAGGTGCTCCAGGACTTGTCTTTCCAATCAAAGAGGAAATACTGAAGTTTAAAGAAATAAAAAATGTCACCTCCAAATGCATAGTATTAAGAGAAAGAGAAGGCAGCTTAGAGCATGGTTAGGAATGAGGCCAGTTTGACCTGCATGCATGCATTCCTTTCAAGAAAGTGGCACAGGAGAAAATGAGAAGAGTTTTAATAGTTGATGCTTGCTAGTAAAATCTGTATGTCTAGACTTCATTCCTTTATCCCGTTTCTTTTTTTCCTCTTATTGCTATTTTTCTGCAGCTGTTCCAAAACTCCAGTTTTTGGTTGTAAACAACAACAACATATTATGAACTTTACTGTTGTCCTCAGTTTCATTGTCTCTCTATATTCTTCCATGTTTCTTGGAAGTAGTTACATTATTTAAAGCCCCCACATTTATGTTGTGTTTTGTCATAGCCAGCTACCCATGCTGCCTTTATGGTCACTATCATAAAAAGATTTTTTTTTCATATTCTCTTTTCATCAACCTATTAAGTGTTTGTAATAAACTTGCATTATAAATGTGAATGTAGATACTCATTTGTTACAAATCAATACTTCCTTGTGCTTGAACAGTATTTGAATGTATTTTCCCAAAGAATGCTGCAAATGCCAACTTATTTTATATAACTTTAAAATTGACTGTTCTTTTCAGAAATAGCAACAGTTTCTCAAAATATCTAACTAATTATTGAACATTTTTCTGAATTTCAGAATAAGGTGTATATTACAGCTAGAGTATCTATGGTATAACTAATCTATGCATGTTTGTTTGCTTTATTGATACTTTAAAGTCATTTAATTATCAAGGTGGATACCAGTATTTCATATAACCACAAGTTAAAATGGTTTGTATTTTGTATGGAACTGAGGAGTTAGAACTTAGAATTCACAAACCACATCACTTTATTCTAGACATTTGCAATGTACATTCATTGATCCAAAACAGACTTAATTAATTTCCCTAGATTTATTTCTAGGGAGGTAATTTTCCAGATTAGAACTTAAAATTTTTGGTTTTTTGTACTCCAACTCCCAGAATTTCCCAATGACTACAGTGAAGCTGGCTTGGGGATTCTAATAGACCAAAACTAATTTAAATTTATTTATTTACGGTAGTTGCTTCATTTGGTTTTGACTGTTTTCAACATCACACCAGCATGCTAACAAAATTAGTCCAAATTGTTCTTGAGGACAGGATTTACACACACATATGCAAACACATAATATGAATAAAAATTTTAAATATAAAAATGGATAGCTGTTTAAACGAAATTTTGAGCTCCTTAATTTTTTGTTGCTAACTAAAATATTAAAATGTTTTAACATTGAAAGGAAGTGAATATTCAGCAAAGTTTTTAACATCTTAAAGAAAGAATGCAGTAGTAAAAAGTTCTGTTTTCCCTGTGCAGTCAAAAACATTTTGCATTCTTCACTTTTCTTCACTAATTACAGCATGTTTGTTTATTATTTTTAATAAACTTTTAATTGTGCTCAGTATCTTTGTATTAGTGGTGGGACAGTTTTGGCTGGGTTGTCCATAAATGTTTGCCAAAAATGTGGAAGAAAATATATTACATTGCATGCATTGAGGTTGGGAAAGTAACTTTTTTTTCAATAACTCCCAGGCTCTCTCAGATGGCTGGAAGTTTCTGCAAGTTACCAAAAAAAATTAACACTTGTATGCATAGCAGGAAAGTTCATATCACATGACTGCACAGCACATTTATCATTTTAAAAAGAATATCCCAACAGTAAGTTTTAAAAACATTCCCTCACATAAGGATCAAACAGTAGGTCAGGACTCATAGGTTTGATATGCCCTGCCCCTGACCTCTGATTGGTCATATTGGTGATACTTCTCTGGCTTTCCTTGATAGTTCCTTTGCATTCTAACAGAGATGGACAACAAGTAAATTCCTAAGGGCAAAAGAAGACAGGGCTTCTGTGCCACCCATAGTTTTATCTCTAACTGTAGCAGAAATGATTTCAACAGGTGTAGTTTTTCCCATTCCTGTAGGGTAAGCTGAACCTGCTGAAATTATTCTGCACAACTGTTCACATTGCAGGGGTACTAACTTTCTGCATCTGTTCATTCTCAAGAGAATGATTGACATATTTAACAAATAATTGAAACCGGATGCCATGTGGTAGTCAGGTTGGAATTCCATGTAGGTCCTGGGTTTGTTGAAATCAAAGACTCTTCTCTGACACACATGTGAAATTCCAAAGTGTGAAACCCTTGGCGCACAGATGTAGAATGCATCCACCAAGCTTCTGGTCCTCATGGCCAATGCCTTGAGAAGAATGCCCATAAGTGCCTAGTCTTCTGACTTCACGTTCATGCAGTCACCCTTCATTTAAGCAGACTGAGGAAATTAACTAGTGCTAATTGCTTGTCGTGATCAGAGATGGGGAAATTGGGGTGTGTTTGTTTTTTGTTTTTACCACGGCTCCAAAATTCCACACCATTATGGCTATGAGATTGCATAGGCTGTGCCTCCAGCCATAAGAAGTCCCTTTTGTCCATCTGTGAGACAATCTACACAGTAAATTTATTATTCTGGTTTATACCCCAGAAAACTGTAACTAAAACAGATGCATCTTCTCATATAAGTGTTTTAACAGCTTTTTCACAAGGAAAGCACAATGTGACCAAACGTAAGTGGGCAAAACCTTCATATTTGAAAGCCATGTGTCCATATATAGCATTGCTGACACATGGAAGATCTGATAAGCTTCTAAAGGTAGAGAACAATGCTTTTAGTGGCTTTACTTAATAGGTCCAGTATGTGCTTCCCAAGAGATATGCTGCCTTGTGTGATGAGTTTATATGCTTGTTTTACAAGCAGTCCCCTTTCATTTCTGAGAGGTTGGGAATGAATCACAAAATGATGCACTGTCACGTCTACTTACTGCTCTTACTCCCCCTCCCCTCCCAGGACTACCTGAATTAAAAGGAGAGAAAGGAGAAACACCTGGATGTCTTAAAAGCATCACGAGAGCCTCCCTTCTCCCTTGGCCACGTCTGCACATTAATCGGGATCAGCATACAGTACTTTCGCTCATGGGCTTCACATACTGTAAAATGCTAGTGTATCCCTCTGAGTGAAACAGAACCATTTGACCAACATTTTGAAAAACGTTTGGACTACAGACCTGCAGCCGCACACTGCCCAAGCCAGTTCCACACGCGGCAAGCTTTAGAACTGAAGCTTGTTTCTGAGGGATGAGACCATATTATTGTTATTATAAAGAGGCTAGCATGGCATGGTTAGATGACCCCCCCCCCCAAAAAAAAGCCAGCCAAAGTATTCTGGTTCTCAAAGCAGCAAATCCTCCAGATCTCTCTCTTCTTACTGGGCAGCAAAAATATAGTAGAAACGCATGGACCAGTGTGAAATCTGTTGCTCTTGCTGAATACCCCAGATCTGCTGACATGTGCCTGATGGACTAGATCAGTGGTTCTTAACCAATGGGTTCCCAGATGTTCCTGGACTGCAACTCCCTGAAGCCTCCACCACTTGCTGTTCTGGAAGGGATTTCTGGGAGTTGCAGTCCAGGGACATCTGGGGACCCACAGGTTGAGAACCACTGGACTAGATTTAGGCTTGAACCTGGAGGTTCAATGAAAGAGCAGTCTACTAAGAAATACACTGATGGAAAGAACTACGATCAGCCTGTCATGTGGGGTGGAACAATTTCATTCTGTGCCGTCCTAACAGAAATTCTGTTTCTGAAGCACTTAAATTGCAATCTCAGCTAGAACCAAAGGGAAACTCTCTTTTGCAATGAAATGTAACTTCGCATTAGAAGTCTTTGTGATTGTGGGTGTTATTTAAATTGTAGGAGTCAAAAAATTAAACATCTCTTTCCCACTTATCTAATCCCAAGGGTTTTCTTTACTGATTTTGTATTATTATTTACATTCATTTTTTGTACTTTCTGTGATGAACTGAAGTAAATGGGTCTTTTCCTCACAATTTTTAATCTCATAATGACAGCCCTGTGAGAAAGGTAAAGTAGAAACAAGAGAACAAAAGAGGTGGGTCTCCATATTCCAGTTCATTATATTAACGATCACACCATACTGCAACCCCCCCTTAGCTGTTATTTCCATTAGCCCTTAAACATAGGGCTTTATTCATCCACACAAATAAGGTCACACTGAGTTTGGATCTCAGAATCCTCAACCTGGAAAATCACACAGGGCTGTTCTTCCTTGGGGGTAGCATTCCAAAGCTCATCATTAAAGATTATCTTATATTTAAAGTGACCTCAACCACAACAGTCCCTTCATGTTTTTTTTAAAGGAAGCATGCTAAGGGGAAAGGCTACCGGCTAGTTGTGTCAAAGTAGGAAGTCGAAAAGAAGAAACATCCTCTGCAGACGTGGTTCTCCTGCAGTCTGCAGGCACAGAAGGTTATTACACCATCTGATTCTCTTGACTAGGCACTTTAGAATACACCAGCAACAGGCTGCATGGTAGCTCACCCTCACAACTCCGTTTGATGTGGCAACTGTCCTGCTAATTGGCTGGACACGTAGTGGAGATATGATTTGAAGCCAAGTTTGGGATTTTGGTTGTTTGTTTGGTAGAACTCCCAGAATTTCCCCAGCTAGCATTGTGGTTGGGGGATTCTGGGAGTTCCCTTCCCCCCCTCAAAATCTACCAGGTTATGGTTTCAGAGCCAACAAAGGCCCTTACTTCACGAGGCGCGGCGCTCCGCAGCGATATTGCCTTCGATTTGAATTCGGAGGCGGTCACGTGGCGGTCATGTGTTCTCGCTTCGCTCCCGCCCCTGTTTCTCAGTACTCACGAGCTGCAGTTTTAGGACCGATTCGAGCACAACCTCATGTGCTCCCTTCGCATTCGCATGCCACTTTTCAACGTTCGTTATTTCCCATCCGTCCTTTAAAAAAATTCCTACCGATGGCGTATCGATGCACTGATGCTGGACTGTCAGTTGCAATGGCTCTACTGATTTCAACTGTTTCCTGGCATCATTGGCAGCCCCCCCGCCGCCACTACTCGGGGGGAGCCCCGCATGGCACAGCCGCCCGCCCTCCGCCGCTTGCACGCTGCCTGCCCCGGGTGCCCTGCTCTGGCTGGGCGAGGCGGCAGCGGCTCCTCCTGCTCCCGCCGCCGCCGCCGCCGCCCCTACTCGAGCGAGGAAGTAACAGCGCAAAGCGATGAAACGATATAGCGATGCATCGATATCCCTGTTTGAATATTTTTTAAAAAAACTTGAAATAAAAGCCAAAAATCGAGACCACCCGTCACGTTGGGAGCGAAGCAAGATGCGAAGCGAAAAGATTCCCGGCAGCAGCCAGGGGAACCACTCGCCCCGCTTGGAGCACGGTAAAGGGGGCGTGGTCGGGGTGGCATCGCAGCCAAAAAGGAGGAGCGTGCGGACTGAAACGATCGATTCGCACAGAAAAGAAGGCTAGCCGCGAAGCGAGCGGCTCGTGAAGTAACGGCCAAAGAGAAGATATATAGGGTTAAGTGGAAGGGCAGGATGAACAAGGGCACATCAGAACAGCCACCCTGTGAGGGCAATACTAGGGCCGGTCTACTTAACCCAGAATTCAAGATGAGTAAACAGGATTCAGCCTTCCACAAGCACAAAGACAGAACTCATCACCTGCTGTGTGTTCAAAAAGAGCACATCACCAAGATATTCAGTAGTATATTATTCATAATCTTGTTAATTTATCGCTTATGTCAGGATGATCACTTACGCTTTCCCTCTGCTTTGGCACACTCACTTTCATGTCTGCACTGTTACTTTGACTATATTAAGTCTGGCATGTGACTTGTTGTATGCCCAAACACTCAAAGGGCAGCTGATAGGAAGGTAAGAACCCCTGTGTGGTTGCCTTATATGCACAGGTTTTTGTTTTGTTTTTACTAGTTAGATCTTGGCCACGTTCTTGGAAAATGGAAATTCTAGTCAGAATTTCTGGTCAAAATGTTTTTAATCTTCATGTCTTAGAATAAAAATACTTAAAGTTCTTTGAATTATGGGGACATTTTCTGACCCTAGTAACAACATATATAAAGTACCCCATGTCTCAATAAATATTTGTGTGTGTGGAATCAAGTGCAAGCTATTCAAACACCCAGAGTCAGAAAACGGAAGTCATGACAGCAAAGTTTAAAGTACACTACAGTACTTGCCTTGTGTACCGTACCATCTTCTAACTAAAATGATTCTTGATGTCTTAGACAGCACAAAGAAATTTTGATTCCCCCTTCAAAGAAGCCAGCTTTCTCTGGTATGTCACTTCTGGTGCACATTACTTCTCCTTTGCAGCTCCAAGAATCATAGAACAGAGAGAGGTTTAATCCTGTCCCGTGATACTAACCTGGTCCCAAATCAGAACTTTTATCCATCCCTGCAGTTCTTTTTGAGAAAAGAAAAATATGTATAAAATTCTAGTCCCTCAACTTCAATATAACTTGGAGGGCTAAAATAGAGAGAGATTACAGGTAAAATGTAATTTTAGCTGAAAGCATGTTTGTGTTCCAGAAACCTGATTTCAACAGATCATGATCAATCATAACTGCAATTGACACCTGTGGTCACCTTCCAGTGACTGATTGTGAAAGAAAGAAAAAAGCTAATTTGTACATTACAGGAGACATGAACAGCTCCAGCAGTGATGTTCAGAATTCTCGGCACTGCTCAAAATGGCACACTAGACTGAAGGTAGGCTCTTGTGATGACATGGGGCAAGCTGTTGTGGTATCAGATACTGTATATATGGCAGGCAGTAGTTAATTCTACTTATTCTGGAAAAGGGCAAAGGTGTCCCACTCCTATTCTTGTTTCAAATGGCACAGTAGCTGCAAGTACCGCCACTCGTTCACTCTTTTCCTAGTTTTATGTAGTGCACTGACACTAGATAAACACAACAAACACATAAAACCCCTTCAGTGAGTCCTGGATCAACTGGGATTGAAGGGGGAGCTATGCTCAAGCTTTGAACCCTTCTGGCACACAAAAATCAAATTTCCTTCCCCTCCAGTATCACTTGACTATGATATGTCTACCTGTTCTGAGAACTGGAGAAGACAGCAGTTACCGGAGACTTCAGCTGTCATCCCAATATCTCATCTAGCTGGTGGCTTTGGATTAAAAGAATGAGTGTGTGAATGAGAAGTCAGAGAGAGAAAACTTATATAATAATTTCCTGGGAAATTTTAGCTTCAGACTTGTTGGCCCCCACAAGCCATTGCTGTGGTTCAGCCATCTTAGTACTAGACCATTGGTTTAACAGGTTTCCATTCTACCTCACCAGCCTTCCACAACTTGGTGCCCTCCAAGTACACTGTTATCCAACTCCCACCATTTCTGGCTAACTGAGGGTGAGCGAGCTGGAGTCCAACATTCATGGAGGGCACCAGTTTGGGGAACGCTGTTTGAATTCATTCTCATGTTATTCTGCCTCAAGCACCACTGAACTCACCTCTAGCAGATGGACTGTCTCCTTTGCAAAGAACTATGTGTGATGGGAAGTGAGAAGTTGTATTTGCAATGGCTTATGCGCACGTGCGAGTTGTCTGTTAATGTTGCAGTTGCCTGCTAATGAATTAACATGTGTGAATGAGCTGAACATCTTCTTGAGGAGACTTTCGCTATGTTGGTGGTTCAGTGGAACCATGAACACCCCAAGGCAAGTAGAAAAATCATCCATCTTTCTCTACAGTTCTCTGCAATTCAAGCTAAAAATAGAAGGAAAATACCAATAATCCTCATCAGAGTAGTATTTAGTTTGGTGTAAAGCCAAACACTTAGAGACTGCCAATGTGCTTTCCATCCCTGTGGTTTTTGCATAAAAAGGGTCTGATAAGATGTTAGAGCAATGATGCTTTTACTAGAGCAAATCCCACCCCTCATCAGATAGGTTGAAAGGGCAAGAGATTGCTCAAAATGGCAAGTCTATAATGTTGCAGGATATTTACTTCACACTATTAACTACCCATCATACAGAAGCACTTAATGAAGGAGAAACGAATGTGCAAGTAGCACTTTGTGGAAATGTGATATGATATCTTGCTTGCCCTGGGGTGCAGGCAATAAAGTCCTTGGGCTAAAGAGTTTCCACTAATTGATTACCAACCCTGATTACAGTCCCCAGACTGACTATTTGCACATTTCTACTCTTTTGTATCATGGCCTTGTTCCTATGTCATTCAGCTCCTTCTCTACCTCTTTTAACAGTAGAGTGGCCATGAAAAGTATAGAGTGGTTCTCTATTTAAAAGTATCCTCTGTTTATAGGGCTGTACAGTCCAAGTTCAAATTAAAGACAAAGAACTATAATGAGATGAGAAAGAATGAGTCTTGAAGCTACACATTATTTGTTCTGAACAGGTACAACGATTCCACACCTTAGCAATTTCATATGCAGTACATCTCAAAGAGTCCCAGGAGGCAAGAGAGTAGCCTGTGACACCCTTCTGGTCAATTGTCAACATGTGAGAAACTGTCTCCCAGTACTTCTTTCTGGAACTGTGTTGTTGGCACTGGAATCACTGAGACAGTATTCTTAACACCCTGCCTGTTCAGCTGGTACAGAAGGATATGGTGGTATTAAAAACCACTGAAATTTCAAAGAAAAACAGTGAATCACTTCACCACCCCTCGCTCAATTAAAGATAATTGTTACAATGATCATATCTGATTAGGTGCTTGTCTGAACTCAGGTTGAGATGGGTCTAAGTAATTAGTATCATTAGCAACTACCTGCAGAGGTATCATCACAACCCAGTTGAGGTGTTTGGAACTTCCCCTTCAATGGCAGTAATAATTAAGAATAGGCAGTATTTCTCAAGAACCATACCTTCTTGGATGGGTTTAATTAAGAGTGGCTGTAATTACTACCTCTCCTTAAGGACCACAGGCAGTATCATTCATTGATGTGAAGTAAAGGATCCTTCATCATATTCTGGATCCACTTGGCCATACCCCATCAATGAGCATCCAACAGTCACTAGGGAGTAGTACATAGTCTGAGGTAGAGATTCTCTGCCTCCTCTGGCAGCTGTTACCCTTATCCATGTGGATTCTTTCTTCTCTCACATCATTCTTTCTTGCACTCTCTTTGGCTGCTTTTACACGACCCCTAAAATCCGAGGCAAAGGGCTCCCAGATGTGGAGCTTAAAATTGTTTCCCCACCAGCTGTGGACTTTAAAAAAAATTAAGTACGGCCACACCCACCTAAACACGCCCCAGCGCATTTTACAAGTCCCTGGTCTCTGGAGGTAAAAAAATTTCCGATTCGGATTATAAAGCTGTAGATGCTGGCTCTCCTCACCTTCTGTTTGTTTTTTTGTCCCCGCCGCCCCTTTAACAGCCTGGAATCCCTACGGGGCGGGTCTGATGGCAGATGGAGGTGAGCGGAGGTGAGCCTGCATTCTTTTCTCTCTTTTTTTCTCCCTCCCCTCACTGCAGACAGGAGCAATGGAGTGTGGAAGGGTGGGAATACAGTAAGCAGAACAAACCCCCACAATCTCTGGTCTGAATTTAAGTTGCCAGCGGATTTTAGAGGTCATGTAAAAGCGCCCTTTGTTTTCAACCTGGTCATCATGGAACAGGGGATTCCCACAAATGTCTATGCCCTACTGAAAGCTAATTAGTCCAACTGAGTCTCAGTAAGTATCTATTCAAATACGGGTTTCTTGCTCTCCGGCACGTGTGACTCTGCATCCCTCTGCACAGCGTTCCTCCTCCCAGTGTATCCACAGTGATTGTTTTCAGCTCCTTTGGTTCTGGTAGTGATAGAACCCCATGTAAGGAGGCAGAATTGTGCATGGGAGGGTCAGAGCCCCACCAGCAAGACTGACAATTAGAGGGGAAGTTACTCACTATTTTTATTTTGAAAGTCTTTCCACACAAACAACCCAAAAGGATTGTGGGACAATTGATCCAGAGATGCAATTGATCCAGCACTTTCAACTTGACAGACCTAATAACAATCCTTCATGTTTCATGTTCCTTACTGTTTTGGAATTCCTTCCAGATAAGCAAACAAGTAGACAAACAAATGGAGTTTGTTTTGGGGAGACTGGTTTTTAGTGTCATCCAACTGAACACTCTATCAGCTGCAGTAGCTCTGGAATGTCTGGAGGCTCCTTGTGCTGGCTCATATCAGCTACACCAAGAGAACTGGATTTGCCAGCAGAAGGGCTCTGGTGGCGGAGATCATCCGGCAGAACTGCCAAAAGGGAGGAGGAAAGTGGGGGGAATGGAGCTTCTGACTGTTTCAGAAGCCTTTCAAACCAAAGCAACCAGTCAGATAACCCGCAAAGGGGGCTCTGGGGACACTGATTTTGAACCACAATGAAACCCGTTATTCTTTTTAGGGTGCAGCTACATTGGCCATTTACCTTGCAGATCATGCAGGATGTGGCATGGATAAACATCAAAATAAAAAACAGCCATTACAAAACATAAAGTTAAGTGTGAAAAATAGGGATGGGCAGGAAACGAAAAATGAAATGCTGTTTCGTCATTTCGTTATGTAACAACAAAATGAAATGAGGAAGCAGCATTTTGTTATAGGTGAAATGAAACAGTCGTTTTTCCATTCAAATGAACAATTTCGTTCCATTGTTTTTGGGCTCCTGCCAAGCTGTCAATCGCTGGAGCCCTTTAAACCTGGTCCAGTCGGTACCAGGCTGGTACTGACTGGGCCAGGTTTAAAGGGCTCCAGTCATTGACAGCTCAGCAGGAGCCGTTTAAAAATGGATCCCAGAGCCCCGGGCACCAAATCTGATGCCTCTAGGACCCAGGGGAGCCATTTTGTTTTGTACGGAATTTTTTAGAAAATTTCATAAGAAACGAAACAAAACAAAATGGGGTGAGCATGAAATGAAACGAAACATTATTTTACTGTTTTGTGCCCATCCCTAGTGGAGAACCCTGGTGTTCTTCATTGGGGAATTCTCTCTCTCTCTCTCTCTCTCTCTCTCTCTCTCTCTCTCTTTTAGCTGGCATAGGGTAGTTCATCTGGCTGTGATTTGACACTCCTTCAGTTGTTTTCTGCTTTCTAGCATGCATGATAATCCAGTCTGGTGCAAAGTGGTGAATACAGAGGTGTCAGTAGGCTCACTGATGCATCAGATCCTCCAACTGAGTGTCAAGGTGATCAAAGCTGTTTACATCTTTTAACAATGCACAAAGTGAGACTAATATGAGTATAGACAATTTGTCTCATCTAGGAACCTATTTAGTTGGGATATCACCATGAATTCCAGCACCTTTACCAGTGACAGAATATAGGAAACTGGTCCTGTTTGATGGTACAATTCTGAATTTGGAAAAGTTACTTTTTTGAACTACAGCTTCATCATGCCCTAGCCAACTGTGCCATTGGATTCTGTGAGTCGAAGTGTAATAATGTATGTAACTTTAAATGAGAACATACAAAAACTGCATGTCTAACAAATTTCCATTTGTCTTGATTTCAGTTTCATCAATACTGTATGAGTAAAAAAAGGACTTTTAGAGGTCAAAAAGAAGAGCCAATATGTTTCAAAACATCAAAAAGAACATTAAAATAGTAGAAGATTTGTATTAAATAATATAACTTTGCATATCATAGTACCTTGTGCCTTCTGAAAATACAAAGGCCTATTTTATGCTGTAGTTGCAACTAGAATTTTGCCTTTAAAAAACACTACAATAGCCAGAAAAAAAGCTCAAAGTATTTGGGGCGTTCTGGTCCACAAAAATGTGTTTTGCAGTTCCAGTTACAATTGATCACTGGATGTTCTAAATGCGTTGCCACACCAACCGTAAATAGCATAGCATATGGCAGGCGTGATCACCGTTTAGTAGCTTTACAGGTAGCGACCCCAATGAACATGGTGGTAATAGGGGAACAGCTGAGATGCAAAGCAGGTTGTGATCAAGACAACTTGTATGGGCATCATCCATTGGGGTCTGTTAATTAACAGCAGAATGGTTCATGGGGAAATCTGGATGGTTAATGGCTTTAATTATAGAAAATGCACCGGATCTTCATTTTAGCAACACAGCAAAAGTTTAATTGCCATGAATGCAAACATGCTCTAAAAGGGCATTTCCATGCTCCAAAGGTCAGCGAACCTATAGATGCTGATCTAAATTGCTTTTAATCTGGTTTGATTAGGTGCAGGGCTTCCTGTTTTGCTTCAAGGAAATGGCTTTGCTTTGTCACTCCCTTGGGTATATAAGGAATCCTCTGGGCTCTTGCTGGACACCAGATTCTCTCTGCTCTGCAACAGCTGCTTTGAACGATACAAAAGGTAAGATCATTTCAACTATCTGAGGGCAGGTATGGCAAAACCTCGATGCATCAATTCTTCCTAAATGGACAGGGTATAACTGAGAGATGGGGAGATCCATCCATTTTGTTTCTCCTGGGTTCAGATATTTTTAAACCTTATGTTCTTTCCATGCTGAATGTGAAGAAGCTTGCAATTGTTGGTAGATTATTATTTTTTAGATGAACCAGGGCAAATTTCTTTTTCATTTGCACCAGCTAAATCCAACACCTATAGCTATTAGGCATGGGACTTTTGTTTCTTTTGGATTGCAACTCCCAGAATTTCATAGGAATTTGCCCAAAACAGTCATTTAAAGCTTCCCGCTGCCAATTCCATGTGGGCCTCTGTCATCATCAAATGAATACCTGGAAATGACAAGGGTTCGCAGAGGACAGGTAGTCTTACTGCCTAGTAGGCTCTTAGAGGGATGCTCTCAAATAATTTCTTAACCCACAAACCCTTGAACCCTCGCACCAGTCTGAGGCATCAGGGGGAGCCAATTCCTTCTTTCTAAAAGGCCTGGGGCAAAAGAAACCCATGTGGAAGTGAGAAATACTCCCTTTAAACTACTGTTTTTTGAGCTGCATCTCGCAGGATTCTGCCTGGAGGAATTCCTATAAATTTATAGGATTTTTGGTGGAAATGGCATGGGGGGAAAAAACCCCTCCCTGATGGGTATACTCAGTTATTGAAAGAAACATACTGTACTGTATTTGCCTGCTAAGAAATATAAGGCATTTGCCTCCTAATTAGGCAGTAAGGATGAAAGAGAAGCGAAGAGATGACAACAATTCACCTTTGTTGTGGTTGAAGGTAGAGGAATTCAACCCAGACTTTAAGATGCAAACATGCTAAGCTGAAGACCTTCCTAGATGGACAGCCCCCCGTACCTCTGTTTTTAAGCTCTCACATCTTTTTATATGAAATATGAACAAATTCAAAAAAGTTGGTAAATTGTTATATACAACTGAACTGAACTGAACTGAACAGTAAACTGAACACGACTATCATTTAAACCATGAATAATCCAAATGGTAGCATTTTGCAGCTATTTACTGTGTGCAGTGGGATTTTGATCCCATGAAGTCCATCAGTGGTCATGCTTATCTGAGTACAGTAGGACCCCCGTATCCACTGATTCAGTTATCTACGGTTGGCAGAGGAAAACAATTAAATAATTCAGCAGCCACAAAGCAAGCTGTAAAGCAAGCTGTTGTCACAAACAGCAGCTGTAAGCAAGTTATTGTCACAAATAGCATCTGTAAAGCAAGTTACTCTCACAAACAGCGGCCATAAAGCAAGCTACTATCTCAAAACAGCAGTCATAAAGCAAGCTACTGTCAGGAAACAGTAATTTGGGGGTGGGTGGGCAGGAGTTCTCTCTTATCCACGGTTTTCATTATCCACAGGAAGGCCTGGAACCAATCCCCAGCGGATACTGGGGTCTTACTGTACTGTATATCTTATCATTATTACCATCTTTTCCAAAAAATTCTAAAAAGATCAATATTTGTACGTACACATCATTAGCAAAATAAATCCATAAAAGAAACCAATACATAAGGAAATCTGTAGTAATAAAAATTCATATTTCAATTATTCATAAATAAACCATTTTGTATGACCTATGTATCCTTCTTTACCCTCTTTACAATATGCCAATTGAGTTAAATATGCTATGTCTCATACCTGCTTATCATCATCAATAGACAAGCAGAACATAGAAGGAGCATCGACAAAGAGCTGAAAAACTTTATGAGTACACTTGGGTGTCCCCTGGGCAACAAACATGCATCCAGCCAGCCCTTCACTGTCATGATTCTTCAATCTGTCCAAAATTATATATTTTTTTAAAGAAACTTGAAAACAAACAACTTAGAGACTATCTGTCAAAGAAACTATCACACTGAGTTCCTGTTACAAAAAACGGTCTCTCTCATGCTCCATATATTATTTTTTGAATTACAGAATTCAAGCTGCAAACATGTGCTTTAAAGTTCTCTCCCTCCTTCTGGTCTCTCTCAGCTTTGTGATGATGAATGAAAATGGTACCAGGTAAGTGCATGAATACAGATGTTTACGAGAGTCCACCTTTGCCAATCGCAATACGTAGGGGCTCGTAAACCAGGCTATTATCTGCTGGACGCCACCGTTCTTTAAGAGTTGCAACACTGTTCTCAGCATTTAAATATATCATCTTATGTTTAAATAATACCATATATTGACTATGATTTTAAATGTTTGCTTTGAGATGAAATAGAAGATAGGCTAGAATGCTAATTTTGGCACAAATTTTGAAAATATTCATTTGCAGAGGAATTAAATGAGATGGAAGAGAATTCCTATGAGCAAAAGCATGCAGAGTTGAAGTGACAAAAACCGAGTTCCACTTTCTGAAACATACATAATATTTTAAAAATCCAAGTTCTTTCCATCTTATACCCAAGAAAATATGATTTTTTTTTTCAAAACTGAAATGAAATTCCCCTACTTGCAATGGCCAGGTTTAAGACACACATATATTATTAGAACTAGGTTTGCAGTTGCTTACCATATAGATGCTAAATATGAGGAGTCTTTAAGATTTTAAGGACTGGACTCTAAGAACCTTGAGGTTGGATGGGCAAATCTGTCCATTTCAATTTCTCTCACATCTGATTGTGTTCTTTTTTTTTTTTTTTTTTGAAATCTTGAATTCTTTCCATCCCCAATATATTGAAATGTCCTGAAATTCAATAAATCATTGTTAAAAATAAACTTAAATGAAATTCTCACTGAACCCTACAGCAAAAATAGCATAGATCAGAAGCATACAGATGTGTACATCCCTTCCCATGTACCAGAAATAACACTGGGATTGTACCACAGGGTCATAACATGTCTTGTCTCCTAACTTATTAGTAACCGTTGATCTCTTCTTATTTAGCACTACATGACATAGAAGTGTCCTGTAACACAATAAGGGACAAACAGCATTACTTCTATGGGAAATAGTGATTTTAAATGAAGCCTGAAAAGAATTTCCTTAGAACTTAAATCAACTATCTTTGCTTATAGCTCTTGAAAAATTCATATATTTTTCCAGCATTGTGCTGCAATGTTGCACAAAAGTCCAATTAAAATGAAACAATGCAGGGGGTGGTCCCATAGCAATTGAGGTTGGGTTCAATCAATTGTCTCAAATGTATATCAAAGACTCAGGAATGAGAGGTACTGGATATGACATCCTTCTTCCTCATCTTCTTTTTCCCAACAAACAAATAGAAGATAAAATTATGTTCTTAGTTAACTCATTTTTGTTTTGTTGTTTCCATGTGTCAATGACATTTTACAGAAACTACAGCTAGCCCTCCAGCCAGGACCATAAACCACAGTTTGATATTTTGATATGGAATCCTTGTCTGAGAGCAGACTCTGGGTCACATAAGCCTTTGTAGGTTGTTTTTAGATAAAACAACAAATGATGGTTTTGCTGCATACTAGAAATGTCTTTTAGCCTTTTGTTTCTGTCCATGGGATGTTCTTGGCAGGGATACTGGGGTGGCTTGCCAGTTCCTACCCCAGGAAGTCTTATTAAAGGAAAAGGAAAAGTGGATGGCAGAGAATGAGATGGTTGGACGGTGTCATTGATGCAACCAATATGGATTTGACCAAACTCCGGGAGGCAGTGGAAGATAGGAAGGCCTGGCGAGCTCTGGTCCATGGGGTCACAAAGAGACAGACACGACTGAATGACTGAACAACAACAAAAAGAAATGTCTTTCCCCCCAAATCCTCTATGTAAAGGTGGAAGAAGAGAGAAGAATGACCACCTGATTTGAGCATAAGTGCTTTTTAAAAAAATTAAATGCAGCCATATCCTCAATATTCATCTCCTTGCCTTTATGTTTTCCTCTTTGTACTTAGGGAAAACACAAAGAACCCCAGGTTCCTACAGAAGCGTTATTCAGAAGGAACACTAGCAAGTGATTATAGTCGAACCTTGGACAGCATGTTGAAGAAGAACTTTGTGGAGTGGCTCTTGAACAGGAGAGAGCACCGGATTGAGTGAGTCTGTAGCACCCATGTATTTCCCCCCTGTTTATCCTGGATTGGTGGTGAGAGTGAAGCTTATTACAAGTCTAGGTGAGAAGGAGATCAGCAAGTAAGAAGGTAATAGTTTTTTTTCTTGAACACATCTGCTCTTACCACAGTCTTCTTAAGCATGGATTCATTTTGAAGCACAATTTGCTTTATAACACTCAGCAGCTCCGGTGAGATTTCAGCCTCTTGCCTTATCTACAGTTAGTGTCGTGTACCTTCAATTTGTGAGGCAAAATTAACAAAAACATTATGCAAAAAGAATTTATATTCTAAAAGTAATCAGATACTGTTACTAAAATCCCTGTAGAACTTGGAACTCTTACACAATAATCTGTCTTTCTTTTCTTTTCTTTTTATCTCCTTCATGGTCATTACATGGATTAATAACAGGTACTTATTTCCAACAATTGCTGGAAATAATTCTTTATGATGGAGAAAGGCAGTGGGTAAGTTGGGACAGAAATGCCAGTCCCAAAGTAGAATGTACAGAGAAGCACTTTCAGTATACAGCAGCCTTCACTAACCTTATTTTATGTGTTTTATTTGATTTGTTTTGTTTATGTGCTGTCTTTATCCTAATAAGGGGATTCAAGACAGCTATAGGTATGTCAGTCTAAAGCTATAGGTATGATATTGTGTTGTCATGGATAGAGCATTGAATTTGATTAACTGGGTTGACATGGAGTGTATCTACATTTCAAAGTTAAAGCAATCTGATACTAATTTAATTACTACGGTTCCATTTTATAGGGATTCTGGAATTTGCAGATTTTTCTATTGTAATTCAAGGAAATATACTATAGATCTCTAACAAAAAACCAAACCAAACCAAAGGACTTCTTCAAACTATAGATCCTGCAGATTCCTTGGGACAGAACCATGGCAGTTAAGAGTGGTGTCTATAACTGTTTTAGTAAATAACTATAAATGTTTGAGTAGACACACTCCTGGATTCTTCCTGGGACTTTTAAAAAAATTAATGTATTTATTTCATTTTGAATATTTTACCCCAACTTTCTTATTGGAAAAGGACCAAAGGTTGCTTACAATAATGATGGGCAATATACAGCCTGGAACATTTATGGGTGGTATTACATGACCTCTAAGATCCGCTGGCAACTTAAATTCGGACCAGAGATCTTGGGGGTTTGTTGCTCTTCCTATGTTTCCACCACTCTGCACTCCCTTGTTCCTGTCTGCCTGAGGGGAGGGAGAAAAAAAGGGAGAAAAAAATGCAGGCTCACCTCCGTCTGCTGGTTGAAGCAGTCCCGAGCGCCGTGTAGTGATTCCTGTATCTTAAAGTCTCTTAAAGGGGCAGGGGGCAAAAAACAAACAAACAGAAGGCGGGGGGCACTCACTGCTTTACATCCGCATCAGAAAATGTTCACCTTTGGAGACCAGGTACTTGAAAAGTGCGCTAGGATGCGCTTAGGTGGGCGTGGTCGTACTTAATTTTTTTTCTAGTCTGGAGCTGGTGGGAAAACAATTTTAAGCTCTGCATCTGGGAGCCCTTTGCCTCGGATTTTAGGGGTCGTGTAAAAGCGCCCACATATTCAAGTTAAGAACAGGGAATTAAAAGAGGCATTTAAGAAGATTAAAAGATAACAGTAGAACTACAAATAGCATGCAAAAGGAAAAGAAAAATCCATTATGAAGGGTGGAAAGTAACATGGAAAACACTGGTGTTCTTTAAGGGGCTGTCTCAACACAAAAATTGGGGCATAATGGACATGGGTTTGAAGCATTATAAAGGAGTTTGGGAAAGTAAACTATTCCTATACCTAGCATGCCCACTGGGAGCTGAAAGTCAAAATAAAGTCATTTTTTCCAAAGTGTGTATCATGGTACTTCTTAGTGAATCTCAGAATGACATCTTCTTGTTCATTTTCACCCAGCAACAGCCTTGACCCATCCAAAAGAGAAGCTGAACCCCCAGTGTTAGGATCAAGGAAACAAGGGACTCTAGCTGGATCTCAGGAGGCAACCGATTTCCTAATCTGGATTTTGCAAAACACAGGGAACCAGAGGTGAGAACAATGGCACTACTTATCTGCACTGCATGTAGATTCTATTTCAGCCGCAGGGTTGCATTTAAATTCCAGGCGGTAGCCATATACAGACAGGCCAGGGCTCCTAAAACCTGGCAGTCACTTGGATTATTTTGGAATCTGATGGTAAATGTACATTGAGAGATTGGAAATTAAATAGTTGGAATTAAATTAAATTATTTAGAGTAAACTCTGAGGACATCTGATTTGGCACAGATGAAATCGAAATTAAAAATGGTAACATGATGCAAAACAAATTACAGGGAATAGTCGTTTTGTGAGAAGTCACCTTTTAAAAAAGTTCATTCAGCAGGGGTGGGCCAGGGGCCTGCTTCATTTTGGCTAGCATAACTTTTCACCACTGTCTGCCCCGTCTGATTCCCTGAACTGATGCAAAGGAACAGTTGGGGTTGTCAGTTTCCCTCAGCTGAGTGCCTGTTGTCTCCAAAGAGTATTTTGAAAAAAGAACATTTCAAGTTGGTACTGATCAAGTATACAGTCTGTCACCTTGGATAAATAATGTGTGTGTGTGTTGTGTCGTTACAGTCGTGACCGACTCTTTGTGACCCCATGTCCATGGAGTTTTCTTGGCAGGAATACTGGAGTGGCTTGCCAGTTCCTACTCCAGGTGCCTA
This sequence comes from Phrynocephalus guinanensis, assembly GCA_037367245.1. NCBI lineage: Eukaryota > Metazoa > Chordata > Lepidosauria > Squamata > Agamidae > Phrynocephalus > Phrynocephalus guinanensis. The sequence continues at coordinate 20,443,380 of CM074743.1, forward strand.
CAGTACCTGGTATTCCCTGGTGGTCTCCTATCCAAGTACTAACCAGGGCCGACCCTGCTTAGCTTCCGAAATCAGGCGAGATCGGATGTACTTAGGGCATCTAGGCAGCTGGATAAATAATATAAATCTATAAATAATAAAATCACAATTCCTCCCTCATTCCAACAAGAGAGAGCCTAGGAGAGAAATTGGCTGAGCAGCGCAGTGGTTATTCTGCTCACTCCCTTCGTATGGGTCCTACAAAGGAACCTTCCAAAGAACTAAGGGTACAAACAGCTCAAGTGATAGTCACCCTGCCTCACAAGTGTTGCTGTCCAAGGAGGGGAAGGGAAGCAAGACAGGGCACAGGTGTTCAAGAACACCTGAGGGAAGGACTGCAGAAGGGGGCAAGGAGGCAAGCTGGGCTGGGAAGGAGGTTACAGTGAGACCTTTGTTCCAACATGAAGAACAGGCAGGCAGAAGCTGGTGGGCTGGGACTCAATGAGCTGGAGGGCTCCTCACACAGCTGCCGTCTCCTGTCCCTTTCCAACCCAAAAGGGGTTGCTTCTGCTGCTTGCACTCTTCAGAGCTTGAAGGAGGGAGATGAGGGTGGGGTAGGGGAAACTCAAGCTGGCATGACATAATATCCCCCCCTTCTGTGTAGACTCTTGTAACACACGACTCGACACAGAGCTCAATATTATTGTCCATGTGATTGGTTATAGTGATTTCACCAGCAAAAGTTGCCATGGAGGTGGTAAAGAAAACATTGAATCAAACTAAATTAACTTCCCAATTGTAGTTGCATCGTTAGTGAAAGCAAAGGCACTTTAGTTGGTCATTATTAACTTAAGTACCCCTGATTTCATTGGCTTTACTCTTATGTATGCATAAACCTAGATGCAACAACATCTTCTCCATATGGTTTACTAGAGTTGTGCTGGTGTCTATCCTTTTAGTTGTCGCTCTGGTTCGTACATTTTCTACATCATGTAGGCGGAAACCTATATCAGGCATGAGGTTTCTACAGAATTCTTTTAGAGGGATTATAGTAAGAAAAAGACATTGGTAATTCCTAGTTGCCAGCATCACATATGTAGTTGCCTAGGCAACCAGACATCCTGAGATTTTTTACACCCAGCCTCCCTCAAGCTACAACTCTTTTACAACTTTCCTTCATTTCCCATCTCAAACTCAGCTCCCACTAGTGAGAAATGTCAACCTCAACTAAAGCCTCTCTCTTGTAGTATTGTTCCACCAGAGGGTTCAGATGACTGGAAGGCCATCTTGAGGCAGGAATTTCTGTCATGGCTGATTTCTGCTGACCTCTGCAGGCCAATGTGAGTGAACTGCTTTGTTTGTTTCCCTTGTTTCTAATGATAGTTGGCTGAATCATGTCCTCAATCCATGCCGTGATTTCAGTTACATTATTCCACGTGTACCATCTTGATGAAGTTGTATGTTATTTGAACCTCCCAGCATGGACTGATTCATGCCAAACCATTACACATTTATCATATCTGCTCATTTACTGTCAGATACTGGCTGCTACTGTAAAGACAATCAAACAAATGGCATTTTAGAATGAAACATCAAATCAATGTACTGTATACTAATACTAGCAGTAGACCCACAAAACCATGGGATTCAGATTAATTGGAACTAATATAGGTCCTACAGATTTCAGTGAGTCTGCTCTGAACATGACTGAGCCTGGATCCAACCCAAAATGTTCACAGAAAGTTTTTGAAGATAGGTTTGCCTGAAGAAGTGGATATATCCATGTATGTTTGTATTAAAATGTTACAATACAGCTAGTCTTTAAGGTGCAACAAAGTCTTTGCTTTTTTACTTCATTTTTGTCTGGATATGTTCACAGCAACTGATGGTAATAGGAATAAAGGTGCTGAGTCTAAGATAAATCTAATAATACAAATAATACTGATAGCAATATTTAGAAGCAGCTGCTGGGAGTCCTAAGTACTGTAATGGTATTAAAGAATGATTTATTTCAAGATGTTGAAGAAGACTATACTTCTCCTCTGTTTCCACCTCCCATTTTTGGAATCTTTCCAAACTTTTTATTTCTTCACCATCCTTTTTCTGTTTTTCCCAGGACCCAGAAGACGACAGATTAACTTCTGATTGCCTATCCTTATTATGTGCCTTTTGTTCATGATTATAATGGTGAGGACACCAACAATAACAATAAAACAGTTTATTCTCAATGTAATATATACTTCTAAATGTTATTCTGGAACAACAAAAATGGGATGAATGAATTGCTGAAATCATGAACCTCACTGCTGATGTCCTGGGTTAATTACTTAGAGGTAAATTTACTCTGGGTGAATTGGTGAACTAGTATAATGCGGGGGATCAGTTCTTGGGAGAACACAGGCTTCCACTATCCTTACCAGGTAAAGGTAAAGGTTTTTCCCTGCACATGTGTGCTAGTTGTGTCCAACTTTAGGGGCAGTGCTCATCTCCGTTTTCAACCCAAAGCGCCAGTGTTGTGCAAGTCCATGGCCATGTGGCTGGCATGGCTGCACAGAACACTGTTTACTTTTCCACTTTTTATGGTGGTATCTATTTATCTACTTGCATTTATATGCTTTCAAACTGCTAGGTTGGCAGGAGCTGGGGTTAACAGCGGGAGCTAACTCCGCTGCATGGCACCCGGGATTCGAACTCCTGAGCTGCCGATTTTGTAGCCAACTGTTTCAGCGCTCTAGTCCCATATTAATCTACATACTCAGAAAATGGCCTTGAAACTGTTTTTTAAGATTTAATTATTTTTTTCCAAAAGCAACAATGTAACTAGGAAGACTACAACTAGCAAGAGGGGTAAAGCACACAAAGAGGTGGGGGGGCAAGAAACCCAGTGTTAAACTCTAGCATCCTTGAGCTATGTTGCGCCATGATGACCATTACCTCTAGCCAGACTAATTGGGAGAAGAGGAGTTACAGTCCAATATATCTTAAAGCTATCTGGGGCTGGAAAAAGTTGATCTGTTCTAAAACATAACACGGATGGATGGGTAGATGGATAGATATAGATACCATATGTGTGATTATGTGTGTGAGAGATACCTGTGTTTACTTCCAAAGGAGTGCTATAACTTAGAAGCCATCCTTAACAATACAGTACATAAAGGAATTGATTTGTTCCAAATGAAATTATGTTAAGCAAATTTTCCTTTATACAAATTTCCCATAGGAATGTATTGAAAACAGAGTAATCCCTAATCACGACCATTTTTATGTTGTCCGGATTCGCCCCATAGGCGATTCTGTTAAGCACATGTCCCCTATCTCCAGAACTTTTTATGTTGTACAGATTTTATGTTATACAAACCATTTGTTATATGAGGGTCCACTTGTACCTTGAAGAAACAAGAAAGCTTTTATGTACAGTAAGCATAGACTTCCCTGGGAAGTGAGTCTCCAAACTGGAGCAGCATAATATAAATGCTTTTGTTTCATGCAACAAAGTCTGCTCAGAGAGAAGCTTCAATGAATTTTACAGCAGGACATACTCCAGATATATAGTTATAAGACTCTTAACTTTAAGGTAGTGATGTTGAGTCACAATATGCAGCAAGAAGAATCTAGTTCTAGTGTAACATACATGGCAGCAGTGTGATACCTACTGCCCACGTTTTGGAGTATGGCACCCAGAATCCCTTATCATAGATTGTGTGTGGTTCATAAACAGAGGTAGAGGTACGTCCTCCCACCATTTGAGACAAGGTATTCTATAAACAAGTTGAAATTCATTGCAGCTGGCTAGCCAAAGTTATCCGACCAACAGCCTTTATCCTTTAGCCACAATTTGTCTAAAGTGAGCAGGTTCTCCCATTTTGTAAGTCAGATATGTAGACATTTCTCATGGTTGGGGAAAAAAATCAAACTTCATGGGGACACAGAAATAGGAAAATCCAAACCACCAAAACACATTGCAGCACCAGTAGGGATAGATAACTCTGATATGTAGTATACCACACAAAACAATCCTGTAGACATCAGAATGTCAAAACCTACTAGGCCTTCTTCAGACTTGTGCCCTCCAGATGGGGTGGACTATGCCTGTCATTTCAAGCCATCAACCATGGTCAGTGGGAATGATGAGGGTTCATAGTTCACCAACATCTGAAATACACCTGATAGGGGCAGTGGGCAGTAGATGCCAGAAAATGTGTGAATTCCAAATGCTTCACAGTACTACATGAGTGGGCAGACATAGTTATATAGTGCCTGAGAAACCTATTTTATTTTGTTATTAGAACCTTGAAAAACAGCAGTTACTGCCAGAAGCAAACATGGTCATTCAGAGGACTACTGCCCACCCAGCATGGCCCTTGCCTTGAATTACAGATGAAGGTGTTTCTAAGCACCTGCTCAACCCAGAAATTGTTTTTGGTGTCAGAAATGAAGTCAACTTGTCCTTTCACACAAAGAGATTTATGTCTTCTTTCCCCCTCCTCCTTAATCAGATTAATCTGATTTGGAGAAAGGGGGGCATTTTAGTTGTTAGTATGATTAACTGTTAAGAATTAAGGTATGGCACGTCCACTTGCCGATTTATGGCATCCTATCCTGAGAAATGTACCAGTTAGTACCTATCTATCACCTGTGCCCCATAACAATATTCAGCCTGGCATATTACCAGTCATTCACTTAGAAGCATTTAGAAAGTACGATTCACCATCAAGTACTGTACAAATAAATTGGAGATGCAATAAGAGGAGTGCTCCTGCTTGGTGTCTTGGGTGCCCAACAGAACGCTTTATAACAGGCATGTCTAAATTTTGTCCCTCCTTATGTTTTGGACCACAACTCCAAGAATTCCAAGCCTATATTTCCAATGGCAAAGGACTTGTGGGAGTTGTGGTCCAAAACATCTGGAGGGCCAAAGTTTGGGCATGCCTGCTCTATAATGTTGCCATGCAATGGTTTTCAATCCTCTTCCCCTACAGGCAATCTGTATTCTGGGATTACTTTATCACATATTGCTTCATAAGCAATTAAAATTATAACCTTAATAACAGGGAAGTACTACTATCTCTACTAGTAGCTCAGTAGTCATTGGACTATTTTTCTGGATCCCCGCTCCCCACACACTTTAAAAAGGGATAGTTTGTACTTTGTAGGAGCTAGAAACCAGTATAGTTCAGTGAACTGGAGCACCTAGTCTCTGCTGCATAAACACACATTCAAGTCAGGGGCCAGCTGAAACTACTCCAAGTGTATGCAACTGATGGAATTAAGTGCCCTGCCACTTATGCAGCCTTCAGCAAGCTGTATAGCCCCAGGGCACTATCAGGAAGAGGGAAAAGCAAAGTACTTCTGAGTACAGTGGTACCTTGTATAAAGGAATTAATTTGTTCCAAATGAAATTATGTTAAGCAAATTTTTCTTTATACAAATTTACCATAGGAATGCATTGAAAAGAGTAATCCCATTTTTATGTTGTACAGATTCACCCCATAGGCAATTCTGTTAGGCAAATTTCCCCTATCTCCAGAATTTTTTATGTTGTACAGATTTTATGTTATACAAACCGTTTGTTATACAAGGGTCAACTGTACTTTATATTGTAGCTGGGATGGCTGCCATGCTATGAAACTGACTTGACAACACATAATTAATAATCCTTTGATCCCTTAAATCTGTGGACACCTCACAGAATTGTAGATGATATTATGACTAGATAAGCAACATGACTTGCCTCTGAGGAGTAGGAATAGAAGGACTTATTTGGCAGTCAATACTAGGCGTAGTATGGTGGTTGCTTTAAGATGTGGGCTGTGAATTTGGCACCCTTCAGATGATTTGACATTTATTACTGGTAGCTTACATCCCAGCCTTCCCATATTGGTAGATGGGGAAAACAATTGCTTTACAAGGGGGACAGTAGGGACTGATGTGCCACTAGGGGGCAATATATCAGCACATTTAACCAAGTTTCCCAGCAAATAAAGAAGAGAAAAGATGAGGAGTGTAGCCCGGATCAAGTTCTAAACTTAATCCTTCCTTACAGGTCACAACTGAGTCACTGGTGTGCGTGCGTGCGTGCGTGCCTGCGTGTGTGTGTGTGTGGGGGGGGGACTAAACAAACCCGAGTCCAGTCCAACTTGAGTCACCTGTTGCAACTTAAGTCCAAGTTTACAGCAAGTCTTGTGACTTGATTCCCCATCCCTGGATGTGGCCACGTAGTAAGTGAGTCATAGTGACTGCATAAAAAGTGCTACAGTGTTGCATGAGTCAACCCAGATTCCTTATTAACTACAATTGTGTGACATATGGAATGAATGGAACAACTATGAACAGCGAGCTCTCCAGATGTAACGGCTGCCATTCTCATTATTTCTTACTCCTGGCTATGCTGGCTAGGGCAGGTGGGAATTGTGGTCCAGCAATATCTGGAGGGCCACAAGTTGCTCATCGCAGAAGTGTACAAGGCTTGGAAACAGGAGAAGTCAAAGCAAACACAATCTCTCCTATCAAAGCAACTAGGCAGCTTTTGAAATGTAAGGAGACCTACATGTTGGTTGTCATACCGACTTATCTGCAAGCAAGCAAACAAGCAGGAAGTACCACAGCCGTATGGTCCATATGCAAAATAAAAATATAAAACAAAATTGGGCAACATCTAGGGTGATTCAACATTACCCTATCTCCAAAGTTTCCATGGTAATACTGTACTCCTGAAACAAGTTACTGAAGTGCAGAGCTATTAGCATTTTCTTGAACCTGTGACAAACACAAAGGAGGGTTGATTTTTATCCCCATCTACATGGCAGCACTGGTTTGGAACAAAGGCTCAGAGTGGCAAAGTTCCACAACTTCCCAATCAGCGGAGACGATGGCATCCCCTGCCCATCTCAGGCTCTCTTTATGCCTCTGAGCTTATACTGCAACCCTCGCAGTAGGGAGGAGTTGCAAACTATCATTTGTTTTTTGGGGGGAAATCCGGTCTGGAATGTGCAACTGAAGACCCACTAACTTTACAAATGACACACAGTACTCGTCATTTATTGATAAGGGCTGATCCAGCTGCCCTTAAGGGATCGGGGGACGACGACTATGGAAACTACAGTACCACGATAATAAGCATGGTATCTTTGCCTTCACACGCCAATCCCCAACCTAAGACTTCCTTGACGTAAGTCAGAAGAGTAATCGGATATAGGTACCGGACGGCAACACCCCCATCCCACTGACCCGCCCACGTGCTCTCCGAGGGACCTAATTAATTCGCTTGGAAAAGTAATGGTAGGGGAGATGAAGAAAGAGACAAGGCTCGGTCACACTTCCTTCCTGTCGCACGCTGATGACGTACAGCGGGGAGGCTTTCGAAGGTGGTGGCTTCCCCCAGCCCGCCCGCCCGCCCCCTCCTCCCAGCCTTCTTCGATAAACCCATAGAGACCTAAACTTCGTCTCTCGTCTTCCCCCCCACCCCAAACCCCGTCTCTCCTGCAATGATGCATCGCCGGGGGGTGGGAGCTGGGGCCATCGCCAAAAAGAAGTTGGCCGAGGTGAGCTGTCCTTTTTTTCCTCCTGTCTCGCCGGATGATCTTTTTCCATCCTTTCTCCCGCAATCCTAAGCAGGCAGGCAGGAGGGCTTCGCGTCGATCCAGGACAGATGCCGCCTGGCAGTCGCCCTCCTCTCTCAGCTACTCCTCTGCCTGTCATCCTCGGTGGGGTTGGAGTGGGACGAGGGTGTAAAATGGCTCTGGCACTTAACCTCAGAAAAAAATAAAAAAGAGGGGAGGAAGCTTTGCCCCTTTTTAAAATCAGCCCTACAACCACCACCACCACCACTTGTTGTTATTTACTCTGCCTCTTATATGGCTCTGCTGTAACTTAATCTGCTTTTGCTTCTAGCCCCTGAGCGATGGATCCCGCAAGTGTTTTGTTTTACCCCCTACCCGGAAGTCATAGAAACTGAGACATTTTAAGTGTTGCCTAATTCAAGCCCCTGCCAATGTCGGGAACGACGGCACGCCCACTTTTTTCGGCACCTCACTGAGTGTCCCTACTCTAGAAGAAGAGTTAGGTACCTCTGTGCTGCCCAGAGGCTGCACTGTTTACTTTCCGAAGAGAACAGGACTTGGGGAGGGACCGGGCTGGAACTTCTGAGAAGACTGGAAACCCAACATTTTTGGTGCCTTTAATGCTCCAGTATTTGCTGACACATCACTTGGAGAAAGTGCTGTGTACTCTCTTTCCCATCCAATTCCTGCATCAGGGCACAGTCAGAATTCTGAAGGACAGCTCCGGCATTACTGTAAGCCGCCTTGGGTCCTTTTCCAAGGAGAAAGGAGGGGTAAAAATAAAATAAATAAATACATAAACTCTCAAGCTGGGAAATTTGGGTGCTGTACTGCAAAAAAGTGAAGTTTACAAGCTGTACCATCAACATTTATATCTCTTATATTTCCATACTTAAGAAAAAATGTAATTGCTAAAATCAAAGCTGTGACCTATATATACATCTGGTTCCATAATGTTGTAATAGTTGCTTAGCATTTGCCCTCAAGTATTAAGAGCAGTGCACCTCCGTGTCATTATGATTATTTTAACCACCCAGTTAGGCGGGTGCACAGAAGTAGGAACACTGAGCGTAAGCTTCATCTATTCTTAGGGCCCATCCGCTGAGCAGGTTGTGGATTTAACGTGTTGGGCTGTCCCAAATTTTTTTATTTTTTTATTATTTTTTGCTCCTTGAGGCAGAACACAGAATATTTTACATCTCCATTCAAGTCAAAGTAGAATATGCCAAAAAGAAGTTCCTTTTGTATAGGAGTTGGAAAATCATAGAAAGATCTCTCCCCACTTTTCTGTCAGCAAAAACATGACAGCAAACAGACTAAATAATTGATTATGACAAATTTGTGCCTTTTTCTTGACGTTCAAAAATCTGCTGCCTGAGGTGCTTACCTTATTCTTCCTACTGGGAGGTCCTGTCTTGGCAATGGGATCTGACCACATAGGAAGAGATGGAGGCCAAAGATATCTCTCTTTATGTAGAAAGTGTATGCAAGGAAACACTCAAGTAGGGCAGGGTAGAAGGTGCTTTGTGTGAGAGAGAGGGAGGAGGGAAGGATAGGTGGTACCACATTCATACTTGGGGGTGGGGAGTATGTTTGACCCTCTTACAGTTAATTGCTGCCATAAATGGCCTAAAGTTAACATCAATCAGCAAGGATGAGGGGTCTTGAGAAAGCAATGTGTAGCCTGCACACTGTAATTAAAATTGTAAACTGCCCAGAGACTACTTAAAGTGGTATGGGGCGGTATGTAAGCAGAACACTTTATTGTAAAAATTCCTCAGCAATCTTAAAACTGTTGTGACATGACTGGAAAGCACTATATATAAGAAAACATGCATAGCTCTCTGAGGGTTTAGAATGCCACAATGATTGGAGAAGGCATAATAATGAGGTGGAGAGTTCCATAGTTTGGGAATTATAGGGGTATTTACTTGAATCCCGAGTGCTTGCCAAACAAACCTCTTGTGGATATTGGTACTCTCAGGCTGTAAGTACCTTAGAAATAGGCCACACATATCTGGGAGGGGAACAATGGTATTGATTTCAGGCTATGTCATTACATTAATAGTATCCAACTTTAATTTTCTTTATAGGCCAAATATAAGGAGCGTGGAACAGTTTTAGCTGAAGACCAGTTGGCTCAGGTGAGAGGGGGAAGAGTCCAATCTTGCTCTTAAAAGAATGTCTTCAGAATATGTGGTAATATTAGGATGTGATCAGACAGTAATATTTTCCTGTGCGTGCATGATCTGGTCTCAAGTGCTTTAGCCGAGCTCTAAAAAAAGGTAGCCCTGCTGCAGTACCAGAAAGGTCCACGTTAGGCATGGAGCAGGGTCAGGTCATCATCAATTTTCCGTGGGTTGTGTAGTCGCTGGAAAATAACCGGAACAAGACTGTCCCATATCCTGTCCAAATGCAAGCAATATCGCTGACTGATTGCACACTCAGCTTCTTGTTTTGTTAGCATAAGCATGTGTACGCAACCCTTGTGGGCTCTAATAACTTATGGTGTCTTTATGATTGTAGATATTGGAATGTCTTTAGCATTGGTTCCCAATCTTGGGCTGCAGCTCCCATAAGCCTCAGTATTATCTGCGCTGGCAAGGGTTTCTGGGAACTGCAGTCCAAGAACCCCTATTTCCTGTGTTTGTATGATTGGGCAAGTTGCTCTATGAAATGTGTTGTATACCGCCCAGAGTTCCCACAGGAAAATTGGGCAGTTAATAAATAAATAAATAAATAAATAAAAATAAATAAAAATAAATAAATAAAAAAAAAAATAAAATAAAATAATTGACAATTGATACAGATACAGGTGACCTTCCTATGATAACTGGTCCCTGAAGGTAACTGGATGGTGGTCAAATGAACCATGTGTTTGTTTGTTTTCTGAAATTAAAAATGAATGCACAGTTTATTTGGAAACATTACCCTTATCAGCTGTGGCTCTTGAAATCTGCCAGTTAGCAGGGCCAGCAGCTTTGTAGGCCAGGAGAAATGAAAACTGGAAAAGTTCATTTGGCACGCGCTGGACCAAAAAGGAAACATAAACATAATTGTTTTCTTCAGAGAATTGACATCAGATGATTGTCCCATGTGAACTGTTAGTCTTTATTGGTGTTAAAGCTATAGCTGAAAATATTTGCTAATATTTTAAGCTAGTTCATTCTCACTGGTTTCTCCTTTATCTTCCCTCATTATTTTACAGATGTCCAAGCAACTGGACATGTTTAAAACTAATCTGGAAGAGTTTGCCAGTAAACACAAGCAAGAAATCCGTAAAAATCCCCAGTTCAGGGTCCAGTTCCAGGACATGTGTGCAACAATTGGTGTTGATCCACTAGCCTGTAAGTGAGGGGAAATATAGGGGTTGTTGTGGGGGATGGAATGGGACTAGAATTCCCAGCAGACTTTTTCAGTCTTCCTTCCCTCTTTGAAGTCTGTGTTGTGCACAATGACAGCTTGAAGCAAAACAAGTTGAGGAGCCGTGTAGCCATCACAAAAACCAAATACAGAAGTGGAACAGGTGATACCTTTAGGCTACAATGACAGCTCCTGGCCCTCCAGATGATGTTGGAGTATAACTCACATCAACTGTAGCCATCATCTTGCAAGCGCAATTTACTTTGTGATCAACAAGGAGAATGGGAAGAAGGCAAAGAAGAGACTAGGAAACCTGGAGCCAGAATGATAGCTATTATGCACCCAGGATCTGGCTGTCCAACTGTTTAAGCTTGGTTTCAGTATACATGGGGAAAAGGATAGAAGAAGGGGAGGAAATACCTGGATCCAAGTGCATGATGACCATATTATCTATCTATCTATCTATCTATCTATCTATCTATCTATCTATCTATCTATCTATCTATCTATCTATCTATCTATCTATCTATCTATCTATCTGTCTATCTATCTTTGAGTATTTTTATTCCACCTTTCTCCTTGGAAAAGAACATGGAGTTGAGAGGCATCGAACAGCATTAGAAGGCAACCTTAAAGCTAAAAGAGAATGTAAGCAGTTAAGAAAAAAAGTATAAATTCCATGTAATCATATGCAGTAGTAGACCATCTAAAAGTTATGGGTGATGGGAACTAACAATTGATAACATAGTGTCAATGTAATCACACAAGGAGATATATAAACAGAAAGTGGTTATAAAAAAGCAAAAAGCAAAGCAAAGTGTTCTGCTTATATACCGCCCTATACCACTACAAGTAGTCTCTGGGCGGTTTACAATTTTGATTACAGTGTGCAGGCTACACATTGCCCCCCCCCCAGCAAGCTGGGTACTCATTTTACCGACCTCGGAAGGATGGAAGGCTGAGTGAACCTTGAGCCTGCTACCGGGGATTGAACCCAGGTCGTGAGCACAGTTTTACCTGCAGTACAGGCATTTAACCACTGCACCACGAGGCTCATAAACACAATGTCTGTGCATCCATGTGTAGTAGATTCATATGAAAGACACAATAGGTAGTCCCTCATTCATGGAAAGCTTGCCTGAAGAGGAAGGTCTTTGCCTGCTTCTGGGAAGACAGCAGAGATGGGGCAGTCCTGGCCTCCAGCAGGAGGGAGTTCCAAAGTCTGGCAGCAGCAACAGAGAAGGCCCTTTCATGTGTTCTTTTGAGACACACCTGTGAAGGTGGCAGGATGGAGAGAAAGGCCTCTCATGATGACCTTAACACCCAAGCCAGTTCACACTGTGAGATTTGATCTTGTAGGTACCTAGGACCCAGGTTGTATAGTGCTTTGTAGGTTAAGGTCAGCACTTTTGAATTGTAGCTGATTGACAGCCAGTGGAGTGGTTTTGCTATTCCTTATACCAGGAAAGAAAGACTGGGATGTGCAGGTTTTGTGCCTCCCTGGGAGCAAATACCTGTGGGCAGGTTTGCTCCCCACTAGCAACAAACAGTGTGTCTTCTAAATATTGGTGCTCTCAAAGCCACAAACAGCCTGCCCTAAGGCAACACTGCCTGTTGTTCTCCAAATGTCGTTGGAGTCCAGCTCCCATCTGCACTGTTGCTGTAGAATAACGTGAGTTCTAGTTCAGGAACAACTAGAGAGGCACTAGGTCTTCCACCCAACCCCGTCCTTGACACAGAGACAGACACCTGGGGCATCTTGTTAGCAAAGAAAAAATCACCCTGGAACAGTCTTTCGATTGTAGCTGCAGAAGTTACTAATCTGTGCCCTATTTTGTGCCAACCTGCCAGTAGGCTATTATTATGAGTTTTTATGCTGAAGGATTCTTCTTCTCCCGTGGCCTGCGAGGAAATGCAGGATGCCAGCCGTTCAACAGGGTGTGATCTTTTTTCGAAAAAACTCTACCCTATGTGCCTGCATGGAATTTCTCGTTAGCTGTGACTACTTGGCCATAGTCAAATACGAGGCAGCCGAGGATTTCTTATCCTCAAAATCACGGGCAGCACAGGGGACGGAAAAGGGCTGGAGAGTGAAGCTTTGGTGTATAACAAACGCAAGTCCATCACAATCTGTCCTTTGGATTTTGACGCTTGTGAAACATGAGTTGTGTCAAAAAGCAAGCTGTAAGAAGAACTTTCACAATGAACTATAACAGTTAAAAGGGGTGCCCCCCCCCACTTTTTTTGCTAATATTGTATCAAAACCTGATTCTCATTTCTTTTTCTTCTTCAGCTGGCAAAGGATTTTGGTCTGAAATGCTGGGTGTTGGAGATTTTTACTACGAGTTAGGCGTGCAGATCATTGAAGTCTGCCTGGCTCTGAAGCACAGAAATGGAGGTGAGGTCACCATCTTCTACATCATTGCTCTGGATTGTATGTCTATGATGTGGTGTGTTCTACTGCTCTCCTTAGTGCCTGCACAGGAACCTTCCCAAGTGCCCTAGAGCAGTGGTTCTCAACCTGTGGGTCCCCAGATGTTCCTGGACTGCAACTCCCAGAAACCCTTTCCAGCACAGTGAGTGGTGGAGGCTTCTGGGCGTTGCAGTCCAGGAACATCTGGGGACCCACAGGTTGAGAACCACATCCCTAGAGGACATTAACTACATTCAGTCAAACTTAATTATAGGCTTTTTTCAGACCTTCCAGATCATTCTAGGAAGGTTGGGGTTGTGGGACAGGCCAGTGAGCTCATCCTTGTGTTCCCTGCCCATTTATGGTTTAATGATGCCTAAACAGAGGTTGAATTGTACTTAGCTCCCATTGAAGTCAGTGGGATTTACATCATAATTGACTTGTTCCATTGACTTTATTGGATCACTAGACAACTGAATGCAGTGTGTTGTTCATTCCTGTTAATCCAGAATGCTGGATTTAAACTATAAAGTCCTAAATTTCTTGAGCCCCAGCTATCTCAGGGATTGCGTCTCCCTTGATGGGCCGGCCTGGGTATTAAGATCCCCAGAGGAGGCCTTTCTCTCAGTCCCACCAACTTCATGGGTGCATTTGTTGGGGGTATTGGAGAGGGCCTTCTCTGTTGTTTCACCCCAACTCAGTTATTCCATCCCACCAGAGACAGGATGGCCACATCTTTGCTGTCCTTCTGCAGGCAGACAAAACCTTTTTTCTTCAAGCAGTCTTTATTGACTCTCTGTCAGAGAGAGGTTTTTAAATGGATTGTTTTTCCTTGTCACTTTGAATGCTTTGCGTGGATTTTCTTGACTGTTTTAGTGGGGGTAATTGTTTGGTTTTGGTTCTTTTTAAATATTTGTATACTTACTGTGTTTAACCTTTAAATGTTATATTTTACTTGGTGTAAGCCACCTTGATTTCTTTCAAAGGAAAAAGGCAGGATGAACATATATTTTGCCCCCCCCCCAGTATCAATGTTTGCTGAACAATTGAACCCAGCACTGTTCAGTAGGACGTATTCCACAGGTAAATGTCTGATGGTGCAATTCTATACGTGTATACTCTGAAAGAAGACCCACTGAGTTCAACGCCCTTGTACCCATGGGCACATGTGTATAGCAGAGGGAGAGAATTTGTGCTCAGCCAGATGTGGTTGGACTGCAGCTTCTGTCTGCCTTCACCGTTGGCTATACTGGCCAGAACTGATAGGATCTGTAGTCCACCAACAACTGGACGGCCTTGTGCTTCTCTACCACCTTAGCACAGTGGTGGCGAACCTTCGGCACTCCAGATGTTTTGGACCACAATGCCCACAGTCCCTTGTCATTGGCAATGCATGCTTAGAATTCTGGGAGTTGTGGTCCAAAACATCTGGAGTGCCAAAGGTTTGCCTCCACTGGTCTAGCATATAAGATTTGCAACTTCAGTCTCTTGATTCATTGGGTAGTTCTCAGACTTCTCATTATCTATGGCTCATCTCTAATATACTTTCTCTTGCCTCATTTCCACCAGGTTTAATCACACTGGAGGAACTCCACCAGCAGGTGCTCAAAGGAAGAGGGAAATTTGCTCAGGATGTCAGCCAGTAAGTACCATGGTCAAGACCACATGGGCTCTGGAAGAAGTACCATCGCTTGAAGAATGAATGATGTGGCCTAGGTTACTGTGGCTGCAGAATTGTCATTGGCTGGGCTTAGGGCAGAAGCAGTCCAGGGTGACAGAACACAGGGCTGAATGTGGTGATCTCTTCGTGAATCCAGGGTACCTCAGGATGGTAGGGTGGGTCCTATCCAGGGGCTACTGGTTTACAATCCCTATCTTGTGGAATCACAAGTACTGCCACTTTCCTGTTACAGGAAAGTGCCTGGGTATGTGTTTAGCATCATGTCTGTAAGACTTAAATGTAATTTTTATTGTTTGACTTAGCTTATTTTGCTTCTGCTAGCCATACAAAGGGCAGTGATTTGAGTGCTGAAATCTATCCCAAGCCACTAATAAATAAATTCAGTCACCTTCTGAGATTTCTGCAGATGTTACATACACAGGCTTCTGCACATGGCCAGCTCTACCATGAGGCAGAGTCAGGAAGGGGCTTCCAGGGGCAGATGGTGGGAAATAGTAGTGACATGCCTGCCCAACTATTCTCTGTTGTGTCTCTCAACGAGCTTGCTGCTCTGAGAGAAGACATTATTTTGTTGCTAGTGTTGAAGTAAAAATCATTGATCAGTGTAGTTAGCTTTTCCACCCTAGAATACAGGGGGAAAGGGGACTACCTTGTGCATTTCCTCAGGCAGCAAAATCTCTTAGGCCAGCACTTTCCAACCCTATTTACACATCCATAAAGATTAGAAGCATGCATTCATGTTGTCTTTGTATGCTTGCATCTTAAAGGAAGCGAGCCGTTCATCCGGTGCTTTGTCCTGCAAGCTGTTCTTTGTTTCCAGGAAATGGTCCCACTCAAGGGCCATCCTACGCATATCTACCTCACCCCCAGGCCTGGCCTTAGCTTTTCTCTTTTCCCCTTGACTTCTCAGGGATGACCTCATCCGAGCAATTAAGAAGTTAAAAGTTCTAGGAAACGGTTTTGGGATTCTCCCTGTTGGTGGGACTTACCTGATCCAATCTGTGCCAGCTGAACTGAACATGGACCACACCGTTGTGATACAGCTCGCTGAGGTAACTTTTTTTTTCTGAGGCGGCAGGTCCAGCATGAATGCGGACTGTCTCTTATGTCCTTTGCTCTCCTTAGGAAATGTAATTAACTAATTTACTCCATTTCAGAAAAAGGGGTTTGTGACCATCAGTGAAATCAAGTCAAGTTTAAAGTGGGAAGCTGAACGAGCTAAACAGGTTTTGGTAAGTAGAAGAATCCAGAGGAATCCAGATTGGGCAGTCTGGAAGCACCTATGTAACAATATAACTATGCAGACCGAAATATCATTGAATTTCTCCTATTTATTTTCTTCCAATTTGAAAACCTTTTGCCATTCCAAAGTTGTTTAAAACTAAAATGTCATTTCTTTGTGAAGAATTTTTGCTCCATTGTCTGTAAACTTGTTAGTGGCTTTGGGGTGAATGCTGTAATGATGGACAATTGATTTGTGATGGGAACTTCCATGAATCAAAAGTTAATCCATGGAGAAGAGCTTCCTAAGAGGGCCACTGTGCATGGACATGTTCTTATGGTACCCGTTCTAGAGACATGCCACTTGTCTCATGTATCCAGCTAATGGCGTACTCATATAGCAATAATCCAGAGCTTTGGGAAACTACTTTTTTTTTAAAGTACAAATTTCAGAAGCTTCCCGGTCACCACGGTCAGTGGCCAAATTGGCAAAAAGATACCAGGACTTACAGTCTAAAATAGTTACTTTTTCAAGTTCTGCTTGGCCTTTATAGGATACCTCATTTCAAAAACCTCAGCTTTCATTTCCTTGGTGGCAGGGTAGGTACAAATCAGTGTGTTTTTTTAAAGATTGATTTAAAACCATGATTTAAAACACAATTTACATTTTAAAACATTATTTTAAAATTTAAACTGTCAAAAATCAATTTTTAATAAAGGTTAAATTGATTTAAATCAAATCCATCCTGCTTGGTGGTAAATATCACTAAAAGCTGCTGGTGATGGGAGAATCATTTTATGAACTCATCAATTTGGGACAGAAAAAAAAACCAGACAGGCAGCTCTTGTTTCTGCTAATTGTTTTTGTGGCCTTTTATAGGATCATTTGTTGAAAGAGGGTATGGCATGGCTTGACACCCAGGCTCCAGCGGAACCCCAGTACTGGCTTCCAGCCCTCTTCACAGAGCTTTACTCTCAGGAAATCACACCAGAAGAAGCAAAAGAAGCCTTACCTTGAAAACAAAAAAATGGGAGACCCAGCACTCTGAAAAATCTTCCCTTAAGCAGAATGGCACAATGGCTGGCTGTTAATGAGACGAAATCGAATGGTTATCAACGGACTTTGCATTTTTGTTACTGTCTTTATAAAAATGTGTCTGCGTAACCAAAACTCAGTGGGTTCATATGAAATGGGAGGTGTCTGCCTGTTGGAGATTTTGTTCTAAGGCTTCTCATTCTCCTAAGGGTGGTTGATACCCCTAGAAAGCTATGGATGCAGAAGTGACTTGGATGAGGCTCAGGCAGGTGAGGTACTGTTGTTTCTTTTCCATCTGTGAGTTCCACAACTAGGGATTTTATGACAGATTTGGTTCAATGTATATTGGGCCCCTTCAGCAGTACGGCTTGTACTTTTACCTCACAACGAGGGAAAGTTTCTAATCCTGTGAAGACTGGTCTTGATTTGTACAGGCAGTGCTTGGTGCAAGCACAGAATTTCAGGGCAGGGTGCCACTAGTTGACCAGTTCTTTCTTTATAACTGAAAGGAGAAAGATCATGTGTGTCTCCGCAAACTGAAATCAGGGTGTTTGCTTTTATTCATGTCGAGCTTGGGAAGTGTCAGGTTTTTTTTTTTAAACTACAGCTCCCAACATCCCCAGCCAAACTGGCCAGTGGCCATGAAGGTTGGAGGACTGTGAAAGTTGTAGTCCAGAAAGTAACTTTTCCAGGCTGTTTTAGCTTAGTCCTCATGATAGGAGTATGGATAATTACTTGCCTTTCTCTGGAAGTGCTTTCATCTGCTTCTCTACAGCCTTCTTATTGTGCCCAGGAAATCGTAATGTTCTATTTTTGTACATGGCCTTCTCATTTATTTTCACAAGATCTCAGCAGAGATTGTTCTAAGAATCAGGCAGGAAAACAAGGTTTATATGCAGATGTGTTCATTTGGGACGAAGAATGCAGATTGGGGGTGGGTGGGAGAAGCCATTTCCATAGCTGGCTTTGCCAACTCGGCTGTGAGTGAAGAGGAATCAGTTCCATTTATCTCATCTGGACCGTCTTAGAGCAGGAAAGCCAGGCAAGTGTTTAGTGGTCAATAGCTGCCTGTATCTGTGTGCTGTATGTAGGCAGAGCTAATCTTGATATCAGGATAGATGCTTCAAAGGGTACTTTGGGGGCGTTATTAGAGCTACAGGTCAGCTGCTCTGACCTATCAGTTGTTTGACTGTAGTGCCCACGATTCCTCATCATAGTCTGTTTTCTAGGGCTGATGGGATTTGCTATCCAGAAATATCTGGAGGGTCATAATTTCCAATTCTGCGTGAAGGCAGGCAGACTGCTAGGAAGCACAGTAGCCTCTGTGATGGGTTCTTGTGCATAATTCCCATCAGAAAGAACAGGAATGAGTCAGGAGCACTGCCATTACAATGACTTCCCATAAGAAACCCCTGCCTCTGGGCAGGCATATCTCTATGTCTCTTATCAGACTTTTATCTGATAAGGCACCTAATTGTCTTAGATCAGCCAAGAGATGCCATGAGGAGGGCCATTGGCTTGTCTGGGACACCTTTGGGTTTTCAAGTTAGCCTTGGATATAAGAGGACTGCTTGAGCATTTGGGCCCTTGATTTTGGCAAGCTGGTGGAGGGCGTAATCAGGACTTGGTGGTCCTGAATTCCCACAATTCCTCACCAGTGCCTATAATGAGTTGGGTTGATGGGAGATGAAGCCCATCATCTGAAAGATCAATATTCCCCATCCCTGTGGCAAATTTATGCAAGAAATTAGCTATTCAAGGATGAATGGGCGAGGCAGTCCTTTCTCAATAATGTATATCATGTCTGCAGGGGCAAGCTGGTGCTCCCGGGATATCGAGAACAACTCCCATAAGCCACCATAGCCAGTTACAGGAGATTTAGTGAGGGCAACACGTTGCCTGCCAAATGATGCCAAGTCTCAAGCATGGTTTGGAACACCCACTAAGTTGCAAAGTTAGCTGGGGCTTTGGTCTGCCAAAAACTTTGCAGGTAGATATAAGTCACCTGCCTTTCCTGCGGGAGTTCTTTCAATCTCTGTAGCACATATTCTAAAAAAATGAGCAAGTAGAACATTGAAACACATTGGAGTCCTGCCAAAACAAACTTTATTGCACAAAAAAACCCTTTATGTACAATTGTATATAAACAAGGTTTCTCTATTTAAAGACCCTTGTGCATTTCTTTTTGTTTGTTTGTTTTAAGCTTGTCAGGCCTAAAATTCTGTCACTAAGCATTTGTCTAGATCAGTCATCTAGGATTGTCACTTTTTGAAATGGAAACATTCAGAAAACAGATGACGATGGGCAGCTAGAAAACCATATTTTTTTGTTCTGTTTTGTTTTTCCTTACATCCACATGCGAGCTGTGTGAAAAATAGACAACCACATAAGGCATTTTCATGTTCTGTTGTGGTTTGTTTTTTTAAAAATAAAGTATAATGGTTCAACAGCCAACATGCATTGGGAATTAAGCTCTCCAAAATGACCAGGGAGCAATTTGTAGCCCCAGTGACTATAAGATTTGGGCTGGGAGTGGGGGCAAATTTATAAAATTGGCACAGTTGAGAGAATATAAGGCAGTGGTTCTCAGCCTGTGGGTCCCCAGATGTTTCTGGACTGCAACTCCCAGAAGCCTCCACCACTTGCTGTGCTGGAAGGGATTTCTGGGAGTTGCAGTCCAGAAACATCTGGGGACTCACAGGTTGAGAACCACTGATATAAGGCCTACCTAGCCCACTGATTTCAGCGGGACTTCAAAAATAACTGTGCACTCACGTCCCTTTGATTTCAAGAGCTAGGAGGGGGGATAAGGACACCTGCCTTTTGCAGAGCTGAACCCCAGGAAATTAAAACGATCATGATCGGATTAGTTCTGTCTTGTCAGCGGTTCTTCCACGAGGCATCCAAATGCAACTGTGCATTAGAAAGCTTTTTTAAAAATTTGCTTTCATCTGCTACCCATGAGTCCCCCCCCCCGCAATTTTATGGTCTTGATAGTGACCAGGAGTGAAAAAAAGAGGGGCAATTCCATTCCACTCCCAAAATCGGGGGAACAAAATTTAGTTTTGCTAATAGGAAAGCTCCACACATTTTTTAAGCAGCAGCGGTACTCCTCCCTGCACCAAAGAGATGCAAGAACAGCTGGAAGATGGGATGCCTGCAGATGAGGACGGTGCACGCTAGCATCTACTACGGGCTTTCAGGGAAAGGAAGGAGGAGTGGGCAATATGAATGACTTCTGCCCAACTTGCCCAGAAACTATGTATCCGTTTGCAAAACATTTCCTGCACCCCCAAGACTTTTGGGCCAGAGAATGCATTTAGAGGACACAAATGTTCTTCCAGTTTTTAGATGGTTTAAAGCAGTTTCTAGATGAAGAAAAAAGAGCACTCACAAGGCTTCCGGACATTTCCTACAAAGAAACAACTAAACTTAAAAAAAAAGCCTTACCAGCTAGGAGGTAAATTACATCGCAATTAAATTCTCTCAAGGTATGTCCTTCAGGCTGCAGCCTTCTCCCTTTCTCGTTGTTTCAACAGAATGATCAGAGAGAAAGGATTTATGACAGATTTGACAAAAAGGGCTACACATGTGCAAGATCAGATGCCCTTTCAGCAAAGGATTTGCTCCAAGGAGATCAAGTTCTTTTGCCAAGCATTCCAACAGTTCTTTTTCACTGTTAATGTGTTTCCTTTTGACATCACCCAATAATCAGAGGCTCCGGTTCCTTTCACAGCAAAGCCTGCCACTGCATCAAAGCTTCAGAGAAGACCACCAGGTGTATTTTTCTTTCTTGCTGTAATTATCTATATTGGCTCTCTTTTCCTTCGAAGACCACAAAATGGCTTGCCTTCGGCCGCTCTCTCTTTTCCTGGATGTAGCGCTAAGCCGTCCTCTCAGCAAACCACATCCAGCTTGTAAGAACAGTGCCTGGTATTCAGAACGGCTGAAAATAATGTTTAACGTCAAGCAAGGTAATACGGACTGGTTAGTTGCTCAATTAAAGTTGAAACATCTCAAATTCAGGATCTGGTCTGTTTTTCCGTTTTTCTCATTCATTTATCGACTAAATTCCGGTGCATGTGTGTGTGACAGAGAGGGCAACAGAACTCAGGGATTGGATAAAGCTTTGAAATTTTTATAAAAAAAAATGCAATCACCGTAAAGCCGTTCTAGCAGAAGCTCCTCTTTGGTCTGTCTAGGACAGGCATCACCAATCCGATGGGGAAGCTACGATGAAACCACTATTTAGGTGGGGGTGGGGAGAGAAGAAGAAAGTGGGGCTTCCATTATATACACTGTCAAAAGTGCTTTAACAGACTTAATGGCGCAGAGCCCATCATGGCATGGAGGCAAGCTGGAAGGGGGATGCTGACACCAGGCAGTAGGTTTTGAAATGGAGGCAACGGAACAAAACACCATGCTTGAGCTCATGCTCTTTTAGAACTGAGAGCTGGGAGGGGGGGAGAGAGAAACCCATCCATCACAGGTTCTTCCTGAATGCCTTGATGCCATAGGCTCGCAAGGCCTCCCCAGTGAAGGAGAGGACCATTTCCGCGATGCAGCCTGCGTGACAAGCCCAGTTCGGTTTTTAGCCTCAAATCCGCTTTTTGTTTTTAAACAGCAGGTACCAGAGCCCCAAAGGAGGCAAACAAGAGATGCTTCTCCACTCGTGTTCTATCCACTCTGGAACCAGGCGGGTTCCCAGGTCAGGGATCCTTCGCAGCACCTGGAGTCAGAAGATCCCACACCCTACACGTTGGGTTCCCCAAGCAATCCGGAGGGGAGGCTCCTTAGGCCTTAATGCTGCCTTGAGTGTCCGTCTCTGTTTCAGAGGAGCTGCTGTCCGAGTCTATGTCTGGGTTCTCCTGTTGGTGTTTCTCTTGCACCTTCAGCCGGATTCCTTGCAAACGCACTAGGAGGGATTGGTAGTCAAAGTGTCCTCTCTTCTCTCCAAAGGGATCCTGGGAGCAAAAAGAGACAAATAAAACCAGGTGCGGCCCAAACAGAGATCTCCAGCTAGCTGCATTTTTGCCAAGCATCAAGGGACAGCAGCAACAACGACAAAATAACCCTGCCCCATTACACTGCAAAACTGAAAAACTATAGCATAACTTGAAGTGGATTTGTCACGGGGGAGCATGGTAAGCATCATTCAGTTCTGGAAAATAAAAGATTGTGGGCTCACACTCCCCCCCCCATTTTAAGTGTACAGTATGCCTTTTTGTCTTTGGAGTTCTAGTAAAAAAAATCAAGTAAATCTCACAAACATGAAATCGGCTCAAAACTAGAATAAAGAACACAAATCAAGACTCTAGGGCTACTGTGGAGCCATGTGAGAAAACAGGATGACAAATGCCTTCTTCTGTTAAAACTCGGGTTTGTGAAATACTAGTCATGTTGGCTGGAAATACCAGGAGCAACAGTCCAACAGAGCTGGAGGTTCTAGGTTGGGTAAGGCTACTTTGACTGATAAATCATGCTGGGAAAGGTCAAAGGAAGCAGGAAAAGAGGAAGCCCAAATGTGAAATGGATTGAGTCCCTAAAGGAAGCCACAGGCTTGAGTTTGTAGGAGCTGAGCAGGACTGTTGAGGACAGGGCACTTTGAAGGTCTCTCATTCATAGGGTTGGCCATAAGTCAGAGATTACTTACTGGCACATAAGAACAACTAAACAAACCCACGAATGCCACTAAATACAATAACTCTGGTAACATGTTTCACATGAGTAGAGATGTATGTAGCTCTGAGGAGAGCAGAGTTCCATAACCGAATGCTCAGTATCCATGCAAAACCATAATACCAAGGGTCCTGTGAAATAGATCTCAAAAGCAAATACAGTGGTACCTCAGTTAACAAATGCCCCGTTTAACAAAAACAAATTTATGGGAATAGGGATGTTTCAATGTAAGAAAATTTTCAATGGGTTTATGTTTTTCTATTACGCATTTTGTTTCCCATGCATTCCTATGGGAAATTTCCAGGGACAGGGATGTTTTGATTTAAGAACATTTTCAACGGAATGCCCTGGTTTACATTTTTTCCATTCCACATTTTGTTTCCCATACACTCCTAAGGGAAATTTCTGGGAATAGGTTGTAGGAGCCGACCTATCCCAGCAAAAATTTTGAGTTTAAGAAAATGTTCACAATACGAAACAGCTCACAGAACAAATTAATTTCATAAACCGAAGTACCACTGTAATATGCTTGCAAGACAGATTCAGCTGTATGCACTCCTATAAGCCCCAATGAGCTAATTCAAAGAAGCACTAGATTTGATCATATCTGTTCTTAGATTATGTCACTCCAGTCCTACCTGAAGGCACTTCCAAATTATTTTTTATAGTCCACATTGATGGGAATATACATGCATATAATCTAGACATACCCATCCTCACTTTCAGGCACATGGAACAGCAGCACGCCCAAAAGGTTGACCTAAACCCTTTTAACACACCTTGTTAAATGTTGTGTTGGCAGGGACTTGACAAACATTGTTTTGAAATGTTCGTTTATATGAAAGGCCTCCCGCACCCAACTTGAAATTGTAGGCTGTGTTCCCTTACTGGATGATCTCTTCCAACTGGAAGGGGACTGGTTCCAAAACGAAACATGCCAGCACAACTGGCGCTCGGAACGCAGCCCCACCCTCCAGAACGAAATCAACCACTGTCTTACCTCGCTTTATGTCACGGTGGGCAAAAATCCAACCAGGAAGCAGCCTTGGATGCATCATCTCTCTCTCTCCCTAGCCATGGCCAATCAGGACAGGGAGGCGGAATGATGTATGTCTTTGCACAGCTCCTGATTGGCCAGCATCAGGGAAAGATGACGCATCGGAGGCTGCTTCCTGGTTGGATTTTTGCCCAGCAAGGGCAAAGGGTAAAGCAAGGTAAGACAATGGTTCATTTTGTTCTGGAGGGTGGGATTGCGTTCTGAGAGCCCATCTCTAGTTCCAACAGACAAGATGGATCTAAGTCTTTTAAATCTCACCAATTCTCAAAGCAACTTAATATCAAAATTTGGAAAACTTTTTTTAAACTCAGTCTCCCAGCTGTAGTTCCCCCCAAAACAAACAAACAAAAAACCCACCAACTTTTCCAAACTCTGCTTCCAGCTCATATTAATATACTTGAAGTTAGTTTCTGGTGCTGCAAACCAGGGTGGTTTTCATTTAAAGCAGGCATGTTCAAATTCAAGCCCGGGGGCCAAATGTGGCCTGCAACCTTTTCTCCCCGCTGGCTCAGCCTGTCACATATCCCCACCAGCTGGCCTCTCCCCATATTGGATGGAGACATCAGCTTACAGTTTTATGGTTTGCCTGCCCTCCCTGCCTCCGTCTGTCCCCCCAGCCACCTGCCCAGCCTACCCGCCCCCGGCTCCATTGCTACAGCATCCTCCCCACCTCCTTGCATGTCCTTGAGGCTTGCCCAAAGTCAGCCCAGGGCCCAAATGCAGCTGAATGTACAGGGTCCCACACATTTTCACACCAAATCTGGCCCTTTTTGCAAAAAGTTTGGACACCCCTGATTTAAAGCAATTTTTTTAAAAAAAAAATCAGAATTATATCCACTCTGCTGCAAACAGACTAGACGTCGGCTATTAACTCTTAATTTGTCTTAGGACCTCCCCAGGCTTTCATATTCCTCTTTAGAAAGCCTGAGGCCAAGCAAATAATAAGCCCACCTTTCAAGTAAGTAAGACATGTCCCCACTGTGTTTCGTTTTCTTTTAAAATAAGCGCGCACGCACACAGTGGTAATTCTCATCCTTACCTGCATTGTTTGTCCTTGGAGATGCAGCCTCTCTTTGCACACCCCCTCGTAAAAATCGTAATATTCCATGAAGGACTTCTCCATAACTCCGCTAGTGAACAAACCCAACAAAGCATCAGGCCGTGAAGCAAGAATTTACGTGGTTTAACCAAGAGGAAAACACCTTACCGAAGAGCAAACTTTGAAAATTATGTTTTCCAAAACACGCGATATGCCTTGCTGTTTTTTGTTTTATTTTGTTTATCAAATCAACTGCTCTAGTATTCCTAACAGAAACTTTGTAAGGGCAGGCCAGCTTTTCTTGTATGGTTTTTATGTGCAGGTCAATAGCCATGCACTGGATTACATTGAGTGAACAAGAGTGAAAAAGCACTGGATTACAAGAGTGAACATCATTTCATTACATCATGATCAACTTCCTACAAAACGGATCTCCCAGCAATTTTTTTCTGGCCATCTTTACACAAGATGCCAAAACTCAAATTCTGAAGGTCCTGGTCTGCTGTTCACAAGCAAGCATGCTGGTACACCCTGACCTATTTTTTTTTCATTTGGCTCTTTGTATCCTGCAGAATGACTACAGTAATGGCTAATTCAGGGGTCCTCAAAGTTTTCAACCAGCGGGCCGGTCCACCACCACCCAGACACCACTGGGGGCCGGATCTCAGTTCAAAAGCAGCTGCGGAGGCTGGCTTGCTCACAAAACGGGGGGTAGGTGGGGGGGTTGCAATTGGTCCCAGGGGCCGGATTCAGGACCTGGGGGGGGGGCGCATCCGGCCCCAGGGCCTTAGGTTGAGGACCCCTGGGCTAATTCATCAGGAAAAAAAACCAACTAGATTCTGACATCAAGATCCGAAATAGATTTACAGTTCCTGTATGCGTCAGCCATCTGGTCTGGGGGGAGGAAGCAATTGCAGCACGAGCATCATCATGCATCGTCAGCAAAAAAAAAATCAATAAACTGCGATGCGTCAAAATACTGGATCTTCATTTTGTGCATTATTGAGAAAATATACAAATACCATCACATCTGGCAGTATTCATATCATTTCAAATTCTTTAAATGACAGCAACAAATTCACTTTGCCTATGAACTACCTTCATCAACCAGCCCCCAAAGTCTGTGTGTGCATCATCTGCTCCTTTTTTCTGCAAGATGAATGGTGTGTGTCACCATTTATCAGGACCAAAAAAACCATCCATCAACTCTATCTATCTATCTATCTATCTATCTATCTATCTATCTATCTATCTATCTATCTATCTATCTATCTATCTATCTATCTATCTATCTATCTATCTATCTATCTAATCATCTGTCAACTCCCTAATCTTGCTTACTTTATGTGTATGTTTTAGGGCACGAAACGAAATAGCATTTCGTTTCATTTCATTTTGCTCCCCCCCCCCCACATTTCGTTTTGTATCATAAGTAATATTTTTTTTTTAAAAAAAGTTGTTACTTACAAAATGAAATGAATCCCCCACAGCACCAGCGCTCTAGCTAGTGCCTGGGGAATTCAACAGCCTCCTCGCCACCACCTCCCAGCTGATTTTGACAGTTTGAGCTGTCCAAAAATTCCAGCTGGGAAGCAGGTAGCTAGGGAGAACCGAGCAGCCAGGCAGCAGTAAAATCACTGCCTGACTGCTCTTCTCCCCTGGTACCATTGAGTAAACTCCCTAATAACATAGAGTAAACTCCCTGATTGCCTCCACGCTCCTAGCACACTTTGCCAATTAACTACCCCTAGCCTGTTTAGAGCTTCATAGCCAAGTCCCCTTAACCCTAAATCTTTCCAGATTTCAGGGGGTTCCCTAAATCACTTCGGGAAGGTACCCCCGCTACTTTGGATTGCATATTTTTAAAAATAATTTTAAGTGCAAATTTTTAAAATATGTGGCTTGGTTTCTTTTCAAATCCAATTAGAAAAAAGGTTCCTGGGGGCATCCCCTTTAGAGCTTAATAACTCACCCCCTTACTCCCAAACCTCCAAATCTGGAGGGCTCAGAGAGTCCAAGGGAGCTACCAAAAATCTGTTGCCCCTTGGACCCTGGGGAGCCTGTTTTAGATAGTAACATAACAGTTCATTTTAATGGGAGGGGGGAGACCGTTTTGTAACTATCCAAAATGAAACGGGGCCTCTCATTTCATTAACAATTCATAGATTAATGAAACAACAAAACAGCATTTCACTTTTGTTAGGATGCCCATCCCTAGTATGTAATATAATGGAGGCATTTCTACAGCTAGCAAGACAATGAGAATGATATTCATACAATAATATCCTCATTTTACAGATGGGGAGAAGGGAAACAAAAGCAGGGCTAAATATTCCCATTTTCGCCATAATGGAGGAGTTTTGAATGTTGGCCTTCCCGTCCCACGGCTTTAGTGCCTCAGACTCGATCCAAGATCTCTCCATTATCTGTGCCTTGTAGATACGAACAAGATCTCTCTGGTGAAAGCAGAGACCATGTAAAGGGGTGCAGTGGATCCCAACAAAGCTCCATGTCTCTGATGGCTCTGTCAAACTCCATCCCCATCTTGACTGGAAAATTCCAGAATCTCAGCAGGGGAGGACACTAACACCACCCATCATCCCCCGCCAGCATGGCCTATGCATTTGCGGGGCTGATGGCTTCTTTATCTATCACCCTGCCCCCAGAAGCCTGAAACCCAGACCCTTTGCTACTGCAGCTTCCAACACATACCGTAAAGGTTCCGGGCAGGGACACTTTCCTTCCAGCATGTCACACACAGCAACCCGGATCGTCTCGTGCCGAATGCATTCGTTGTAATTCTTACTGTCTCCAGGATGCCTTTCCTACAAGAGATCGGTGAGCAAACTTTTTCAAGAGGTTTAAGGTATAAAGCAAGCCACAAACTTGGGACACCTCACTTGGGGAGGGGAAAAGGGGGAAGGCTCAAATGCTTCTAAATATTTATCATCAACTGAAAACAGCTTCAGTTCATCACTGATAAAGGGGTGGGCTTTTAAACTGTACATTAAAATGCAGCTGTATCTGAAGAGGGACAGAAGATCCGAGATGTTTCCCCAGAAGTGGGATTTTTTCTCTCCAGTAGAAATGAAATTGAGAAGTCCTGGTCTACAAAGTCAAGTGGCTTTGCTTCTCCCTTCCCTTGTCGGGAGAGGGGAGAAGGGTGCATCCCTTCCTTCAACCCATGGTGGAGTCCTCTTCGGTACAACTAAGGGATCCGTCCTGTGGACTCCTCTCTTACCCCTTTTGCCTGCTGTCCTGTTGAAGTGGATGAACAGCTGCCAAAGCTAGGAAAGCACTTCCAAGAGGCTGCACTCCAAATGTGCATTTCTCTCGAGTACCTTCAATTTGAGGTGCTCCGGACAGGTGGGGCCAACCAAATTCTCCTCTTCCCCATTGCTGAAAGCATATTAAACACTGCGCGCAGCTTCCCAGCACCCCGGGGATGGGGTGGGGAGAAGCGGTGCACAATACCTCCATAGAGGCAAGCCCTGGGCTCCAGCTGACTGGCGCTGGGGTGGGGGAGTAAAACCTTTTGTTTCCCCACCCCAGCAGCAATCAGTTGGAGTCCGGGGCTTGGGGAAGGTGGGGGGGGGGAAAGGTTTAAAAAAACCTGGCTTTTAAAACCTACCCCCACAAGCCCTTTCGGGGTCCTGCGGTCCCACGATATGTTGGGACCGCAGTATATGAACCGCAAAAGGGCGGGGGACCTCTGTATAGTCTTATACATGGGAGAAATGCTGTCACTTGTTCCTTCCCGCATGTTTTGTAGGAACCATGTGTATCAACTACTTCACTATCCGATAGCAAACAGCTCCATGGGTTGCATCAGTCAAGTCACCTTGGGTGCCCTTAATGGGAGAAAGGTGGTCTATAAATAAAAGTAGTAATAATCAGCATTTAGTCTAATTTTTTTCCTGTTGCAAAGAAGCCTTGACTGTCTGTGTGCAGGAGGTCGGGTTTTGGCGGACACCGGGAAGTAAATGGGCACCGGCTACCACTGAGCATTGTCGCTGAAGCTCTGCACACACACCCAACCCCGCACCTTATTAGGGAACATTGCTAATGATAATCCAGCAATCAAGTTACATACCTGCTCAAAGCCAGGTTCATTGTGATACGGATTCTCAGTCATTAGAGACTGTATGGAGATAAGGACTGAAGAAATGCTTTGGGCAGGACTCCAAGCTGGACCAGTCCAGGTGCTGCAGGACAGCAAGAAGCCAGTTTTATTTCCACATATAAAAACAAAAATGCGATTCTAGACCATGGGACGAACCAGCTGCAGAAATCAATAAAGTTTTACGTCAATGGTAACATTCCATAATCCCAGTTGCCTCTTAATTTAATTGATATTCTCCTCTCATAAAAAGGAACGCATTTGAAGACATGTCAACAGGAAAAGTCATGAGGTTTATAAGCACGCACATGCCAGGGCTATAAAGGCAGAGGTTTCTAGCAGCTGTAATGGTTTTGAACTCAGGCTCATGTTTTCAGAGTCATCTGCATTTGGAACCTTTCTTCTGCTGAGATCTGCATTGTTTGGTGTTAACCTCCAGCTGGCGGTGGGCAGGGCCACTGTGTGTCTGTACTTGCAACCTCATGCAAGCGTCACACCCGTGAAGCAAGCGGACAATTCAGCAGAGCCACA
Source organism: Phrynocephalus guinanensis (assembly GCA_037367245.1). Lineage (NCBI taxonomy): Eukaryota > Metazoa > Chordata > Lepidosauria > Squamata > Agamidae > Phrynocephalus > Phrynocephalus guinanensis. The sequence goes on from CM074743.1 coordinate 20,473,058, forward strand.
GAAATTCCAATTTTTGGCTCTCGTGGCTACAAAAGCACACTATAACTCTGAAATCACTTCTGGAATTGCAGGAGCATGTCTGTGAGTGAAAGAACTATTTATACTTAGGACTATGGGAGAGAGATTGGCTTTGAATCTGGCTTCAAGATGTAGACAGTTAGAATTTAGGTCCTAGCTAGCCTAGGCATTGAAATTTTCATACTATTAAGCTAGTAAGAATATTCATAGACTTTATTATTTTCAGGTAATATTATATGATTGAATCTGATAAGCATTTTTATATTTTGTATTGATTTTTATATGTTTTTTTTTCATTTGTGTAACTTAGAATAGTGAATAAAGTGATTTTAATGAATTGATGCTCTCAGATATTTTTTTCTCTTTAAAAGAACCAACAGGGACTCAGGAAATTCTTGGCCAGAGATGCTCCTACCCCTGGGTTCTGTTACATGCAAGAGCACTCAGAGGGCTCCACAAACCTATCCTCATTTCAACTTCTTTTGGCACCAGAACATTACTGTGGAATACTTTTTTCTTTTCTTTTCCAGAACACATAAATACTACCCTGCTCCTAGTTTTTGGTTGTTGACCGTAAATATATTATTATTATTATTATTAATTATTAATTATTATTATTATTATTAACCACACAGCCATCTACGCTGGATTTTGTATTACCAGTCACTAGTTGAACTCTTCCCAAGCATTTAGGACTCAGTGATGTATTGGCGAATTATGCGAGCAGATGCCAGTAAGGTGGCCTTCTGCATCTGACCGATGGTGACTTTGTCAACTCCAATTTCTTCTAAATACTTGCTTAGCTCTTTAGGTACCACACCCAGTCTGCCGATTACAACTGGGACCACCTGTACCGATTTATGCCAGAGTCTCTGAAGTACAATTTTCAGATCCTGATATCGGGTAATTTTTTTCAAGTTGTTTCTCAGTGACTCTACTATCACCTGGTATAGCAACATCAATGATCCACACTCTCTTTTCTTCTCCACAATCACAATATCTGGGGTATTATTATTATTATTATTATTATTATTATTATTATTATTATTATTATTATTATTATTATTATTATTATTATTATTATTATTATTATTACCCTGCTCCTAGATATCTTCTAAGATACCTTAGGAGTTTTATCTTTCACATTTGTTTTATCAAGAAGTTGTCGTGTTGACTCTTGCTGATGAGGTATTTCTCATGGTGCCGCAGCAGGGGAAGGTGGCTGAGCCCCTGCAGCGCTCTCCCCATAAGCCCTCTGCCAGACAATGCACAAAGGCTTGTTCTGTGGAGCGTCACAACCCTTAAAACAAAACACAAAAGGTAGCCAAAGAATTGCATATCCTTTTGCAACCCAGTGTTTTAAAAATGGCACCCTATTCCAAAGTTTAGTGAATGCCGAAGAGCCTCCAGAATGGGTTCTACCCACTTGAATCAAAACTTAGGCCAGAAATTTGGTACATTAACCCCACCCCCGCCGCCGATCGCGGGGGTTAGGGACCCACCCCACCCACGATCCATGAAAATCTGCGATATGCGGAAGCGGGGGGGGGGCGCCTGGGGGCGGGCAATCGCGCGCCTGTCAGAGAAGTCTTGGGACGGCGGCGGTGGCGGCAGGGGGATCTGACCTCACGCCGCCGCCCGCCCGCGCCGCCTGAGACTTCTTGTCCGGGGCTGTCTCCATTGAAATGCATTGGCAATGCATTTCAATGGAGAAAATTTTCCCCATTGGAAAACATTGGCTCAATGCTTTCAAATGGGGAAAATTTCTCCATTGAAATCCATTGACTCAATGCATTTCAATGGAGATTACGCCCCCCCCCCCGCTCCCCTGCGCGGCTCTGAGGCTTCTCGGAGGGGGCCAGGAGGGCAGCGCAGAGCGACCCAATCGCCCCCGCCCCCCTGAGGCTTCTCAAAGATACAGGGGGGCGCGCGGAGCGACCCGATCGCAACCCGCCGCCTCCCTGCGCGGCTCCGAGGCTTCTTGGAGGGGGAGGGGGGTGGCAGGGAGTGACCCAATCGCCCCCCCCCACGGTGCAGGTATTGCGATCCCACGATGTAGTGGGACATGTAGTGGGACCGCAGTACCTGAACCGCGAAATGGCAGGGGGGGTGACTGTAGCATCCTCATTCCCACTGTGAACGCAACCAGGAAGGACAGTGGGCCTGAGCAAACGTAGAGGGGATGGTTTTGTGATTTCTGAAGATTCAGTGGCTTTTAAAAGGAACAGAAAAGAAAGTTAAAAGCAGAGAGCTGTGTTGAAAAAAGGGCAACTGTGAATAGACAGGAGGTGCCGCCTACTGTACAAACGTTATTATCTCTCACATCCAGCTTCTGACACTTCTGATGTTCCAAGCTGCACAGATGCTTTAGGGGATCAGATGACGACCTGCCCAAACTAGCATTAGGTTGAGAGAAATTGACACTTCAGGCAATAGCGTCTGAGTGCCAAAAATAGGCCACAAATGTTCAGCCATTTGGTACATTACACATTTTTATTTCCAAAAAAGGGTTAGAGCACTTGAAGGATTCTTCTACTTTATAAGCCAAAAATAATGCAGTTGACCTTGGATAACACACAGCTTGCATGGATGAAGGTAGGGCCCAGTTCACTGTTTGGCCTTCGGCAGCAAAATGTCTTGGGCTGAACTCGTACTTCCTAGGATCTTCTAGTGCAGGCATGTCCAAACTTCGGCCCTCCAGACATTTTGGACCACAACTCCTACTGTCCTTTGTCATTGGCAATCTAAGCTTAGAATTCTGGGAGTTGTGGTCCAAAACATCAGGAGGGCCAAAGCTTGGACATGCCTGTTGTAGTGACTCAATGGCATTATCCTATGTGTGCTCCCCCTCTTCCCGTCCACCTGCTGCTCTATCCTAAAGGAACCTAATCACACTGTACAGAAGCAAATGCAGACATACTCCCTTGTGGACTATAATTCCTGAATCACCCTAGCCAGCAATACTATGCGATTTGGGGAATTATTCTTCTGAAAGATCACAAAGCATCTGACTGGGGGGGGGATATAAAGCTCAAGGCACTCAGCTCCTTACCCTAAAATACTGAGGCACACCTTCCCATTGCGGTAGAAGTTAGGGTTAAATCTCACAGTGTTATTCCCGGTTGTCATCAGCTTGACCCGTGGTGGATGGATGGGATAATCTGGAGGACAGCGAAACAGGAACAAGAAGAAACCCCCTTCGTAAGGCGTGTCAAAGGGGCCTGTGATCAACGCATGAATCTGCAAGAGAAAAGCCCAGCTCGCGCAAACACTTCCGACTGGGTGCAACGCGCTGGCAGAACCTGCGTGTGGGACGCAAGCTGGCTGCCATATCCGAGTCAAAGGCAGCACCCTCCGCAACGTTCAAGGGAAAACTCACAACCCCTCTCACCAAGGTTTGATTGAACCTAAGGCTTCGTTCACATACACACAGGAATTGAAGGAGGAGAAATGGATCCCGGCCCACAACGCAGTTCACAACGCAGGCAGGCCGTTGGCAATCCACGTTTCATCTTTTGCATCCTAGCAGTTGCTCTGGGGAAGATCCCCAGTCGCACCATGTTGAAGCCCCCATGCCCCGCCCCACAAATCCATCTGTTGGTGTTACAGTAGGACCCCAGTATCCGCTGGGGATTGGTTCCAGTCCTTCCCGTGGATAATGAAAACCGTAGATAAGAGAGAACGCCTGCCCACTCACCTCCAAACTGCTGTTTCCTGACAGTAGCTTGCTTTATGGCTGCTGTTTGGAGACAGTAGCTTGCTTTACAGATGCTATTTGTGCCAATAGCTTGCTTTACAGCTGCTGTTTGTGACAATAGCTTGTGTTGTGGCTGCTGAATTATTTAATTTTTTCCTCTGCCAACCGTGGATAACTGAATCAGTGGATACAGGGGTCCTACTGTATATTGTCATTTGCTTACAGCCCAAGGTCTCCTTGATTGAATGGGTCCCCCTGGCACCTGAGAACAATTGCCAAAAGGAACATGGCCCAAATAAGGTTGCTAATGGTTAGGCTAGAGAACAAGAGTGGACAACATGGTATCCTCCAGGTGCAGTGGTTCTCAACCTGTGGGTCCCCAGATGTCCCTGGACTGCAACTCCCAGAAGCCTCCACCACTCACTGTGCTGGAAGGGATTTCTGGGAGTTGCAGTCCAGGAACATCTGGAGACCCACAGGTTGAGAACCACTGCTCCAGGGGTTTTAGTCTACATCTTTCATAAGCCCTGATTATTTCTAATGCTTTCTAGGTCTTATGCTCCAAAACATCTAGCACATACCAGACCACTTATTCTTGTGTTTGTTGTTGTTTTTTGGGGGGGGGGTAAGGGAGCAGCTACCATAAAGTCCAACCCAGTTTTCTCACCAAGATGGTCATTTTGCACCTGCAACAAACTGATTCTTACGGAAAGCGGTTCAAATATGATTTTCCACCTGTTACCTAAAGTCTGATATCCTGGATCAGTTTTACCACTTTTATCAGTTTGTGCAAAGTACTGCAAACATAATTCCCACCTGAACCTGCCGGTTAAAACAAGGAATATATGAAGGCTGGGAAAGCCAGTGAAACTCAACAGATACTGAGAGAGGCCAACAGAAGACTGTAAAGCTTTTTCATAACCAGCCTCCTACCCTGGTTGATATCCTACAGGCATTTCTGGAAATAGCACACGGTTCCCTTTTCTCAAAGCATATTGAGCAATCATATGAGTTCCAAACTTTCACATTCACATTCATGTGCTTAAAAAAAAATACCATTAAAGTTTTAAACTAGAATGGTCAATATGCGGCATTCCAGATGTTGCTGGGACAGTAACTCCCAGCATTCTTCACAATTAGCTATACAGTGGACTCTTGCATAACAAACAGTTTGTATAACATAAAATCTGTACAACATAAAAAATTCTGGAGATAGGGGAAATTTGCTTAACATAATCGCCTATGGGGCGAATTCGTACAACACAAAAATCAGATTACTCCGTTTTCAATGCATTCCTATGGGAAATGTGCATAAAGGAAAATTTGCTTAACATAATTTCATTTGGGATGAATTAATTCCTTTATACAAGGTACCACTGTACTAACATAAGGCAGATGGGACCCATTGTCCAACAATGGCCACATTTTGCAGGATGAGATCATCTGTAGCAACAACTTTGCCAAGACAAATCAGCCTCTCAGTCATAGAACATCTGCTTAAAGATCTACCGTTATGAATAATTAGGATGGCCAGTGGCCCTTTGGGCTGAGAGACTCTGGGCATTTCATTCCAAAACATGACTTTTCTAAGCTGAAGGCCACCACAATCTGCAGGAAGGCCATGCTCCTGTCTTTCTAACCAGCAGCACATTTGGGAAAAGCAGCTTTATCATCCAGGCCACAGAACGCAGCCCACCACCCAAGTCCCATTTATCAGAAAAGGGGCATAGCGATGGGACTCAGTAGTAAATGACCTACGAGGCTCCAGAGATGAAGCTCACACTTTACAGGATGACAAAAAAAAGATAAAGCATTTACAATCTAAGTTCTGATAAGGGCAAAGCAAAGTAAACATTACTTCCAGCATGTGTTGGGGCCTACTTCAAATCTGCAAGAACGCCTAAGCCCTGTAACTTCAGAATCAAAGGCAGAGGGTCAAAGACAGCAGAGTTCTTACATCACTCCAGCCAGGAAATAAAATTCATGAAAAAAGAAATAATAACCTAGTCCCATTTGGATATAAATGTCTGTTTGCAAATTAGTTACTGGTCCGCAGCTTTTGATTTACACATGGCCCATAGGCCACACATTTAAGAGTAATGACCGAATGGCATGTACTACCAGTATCCACACCCCACATTGTATTTTGTTTTGAACAGAAGTAGAAGCAGACATTTTTAAGGGCAGGGAAGCTTTGTATGAATACCACTTTACTGCAGGAGAAGCTAATCCATTGCTCCACTGCCCTGCCTTGCTGACAATGGGGAATTAAGGCCTTACATGGCAAACTGCCCTCCTGAAATTAGCAAGCACTCCCTCTTTCAACAAGGTACTTAAGAGAAAAAGGCCTTCAGGTCCCACCTACCTTGGTCATATCATGCGGGTCAGGCACAACAAACATTCCAGGAGGTGGTTCCTTATAAATGGACATGATATCTCTGGGAAAGCAAAACAACAGCACAGCAATCAGTCAAACACAAAACGCCCATGCTTCCAGCTTTGCTCTTCCATCCCCAAACCTTGCAATGCTTAAGAAACAAGACTGTTTAAAAAAGTGCTCTAAGTAGTGTCTGGGCGGTTTACAGTTTAATTACAGTATGCAGGCTCCACATTGCCCCCCCTCTCCCAGCACACTGGGTACTCATTTTAAAAGGAGCCAAACCCAAACTCTTCCCTGCAATTCATGGCTGAGGTCAGGCAGTCTACCCAACCAGCTTTAAGAATGAATTTGATTGTTTTTTAAGGCAGTACATGTGATGTGACTTCTTGCTGCCTGCCATTCCACTTCCCCACATTTCGGTAATCCATCTTCTCTTTTCTCGCACATAAAGAGTCAATGGCCATCATACTCCCAATGCAAGAAACACTTCATAGGAAAGCTATTCGGCTCACCCGAGAGGAAGGGAAAGTCCCAAAGCCTGGCATGGATCACAATTCAAGCTCTACCCTTCTACTTCAGGCCAGAAGTGGGGGAGAGGGGGCAGAATCTAACACGGGGAGATCTAAGCATTCTCCTCCACTGCAGCCTATTGAGAAGAGGTCAGTCAAGGCTTGCTCTCTTATAGGTTCAGGAAAAAAATCAAAGAAGAACAAAACAAAACGAAAAAGACACAAAACATGTGGCACCTTAAAGACTTTCATATTTTAATGTAACATTTTGTGGACACGTCCACTTCTTCAGACATATAGCAGCAGAATGAGTTGTGCAATATAAATGGGATGGGATATACATTTCATACCAGATATTCTTTGGCTGTAGTATATAGAGTTGGGGGGGTGGATAGGGGAGGGGGGAGAAGAGGAGGAGGAGGGAGAGTTGATTAGTAGAGATGTTGGGAAGGAAGATTAGGTTAGGGTCTGTAGAGATGTAAATTATAGTTTTATGGCTCTGAGGCCAGGATCTGTTTATATGTTAAGTGTGGTATTATTCCTCAAGAGACAGAAAACAGATCAGATCAGAGAGGGTGAGGGGGTGTGTGTGGGGGGGGGGGGGGAGAGAATGGGATTTTTTACTTTAGAGTCCATAAAAATTGCCAATGTAGAATTTTTACCTTAGAGTCCATGAAAAAAGTGGCTGCATGGTAATGTTACATTTGATAATAACTCAAGAAACCCCGATTATGTGTAATCCCTTCTTGTGTGTGTCCATCATACATATGACTCTTATTTCAGCTGTTTCCCTTTGTATTCTTGCTCTGTAATGATTCTGTTCCAAAACGGTGACCTTCAAGTCCTTTAAGGAGTGTCCAGGTAAACTGAAATGGTTTGAGACAGGTTTCTGAATTCTTGAAAAGTCTAACACAGCCACCCTCTCTGAAACTTCTCTTATACGTGTATACAGTACAAATCCAGCAGCAAAACACAATACTCTTGAGGCATTACAAATACACAGCCAGATGGAAAAGGATCAGCTAATGGCTTTGAGCTCACTCAAGAAACCACCGTTTCCTTCTCGTGAAAAATGAGCTGGGGCAGATTGCTCAAAGGCAAAGAGCATGGCCTGGAACCTCCCCCCTTAGGTACAAGGCAGGCACACAGCACATTGCAACCACTGTAGGCAGTTGTGGTGAACCTTCAGCACTCCAGATGTTTTGGACCACAACTCCCACAGTCCTTTTTTTATTGGCAATACAGGCTTTGAATTGTGGGAACTGTGGTCCAAAACATCTGGCACGCTGAAGGTTCGCCACCACTGCACTATAGGCTAGGGTTTGGCGAAATTACTTTTCTGGATCACACCTTCTAGAATCTCTAACTAGTGTGGCCAAGGACTGAGCTCCTTGGGATTCTGGGAATTGCAGTCCAGAAAAGGAATCTCCCTAAATACTGCCACAAGACCTCTCAATACAGAAGATGTGCTCACCACTGCCCATGGATGGTCCACGACAAAGTACAGAGTATTCTCACCATCCTGAGAAGTGAGGCAGCTTCATGTTGACTTTTCAAGACAAGAAGCCTTTTGTTGCTGGTATTATGTCAATCTGCCACCATCTCTTCCCAAAGGAGATGTGTTTAATTATGTCAACAAACTAAAGTGGTCTCTCTTTGCTACACCCCTGCCACTATTTATTTTGCTGATTCATTTTCCAACAGGGAAGATTGAAAATGTGCAACATGTCTCTCTAGTAACTTTCACTTAGCAATGTATCCAATAGCCAGCTCTCAACTTGCTTATTTATTGCATTTTTAACCCCGGGAAGAGATTCATGTAGGTTTTACCTAAATATGTTGACTTGGGAAAAACAAAAAAAGATTCAGTACCTTGTCAGGGCTCAGTAGGAGTCAAATCCAACGGTAGTGTGAAGCCTTTTCTTTCTAAGGCAATTCCTGACACGGTCAAAATACATCAACTGGGAAAGGGACAATGGATTTAAATGGGAACAGGACATGGTTGGCTTTTCCAGGTACTATAGGGCTACAACTGCCACCAGTCCTAACCTCCCTAGCCTGTGGTGAAAATGAGCAGGCATTGTAATACAACAATGTATTACAATCCCTACATCCCTCAGCCGTAGGCTTGAAGAACCCTACTTCTGCCCACTCTCATTTGCCTCTGCAGCTGAATGGGGAAGCTGTTTGTGACACTTTCTCTAGAAGCACTAACAGCATGTCAAATGGGGCAGGGGGAGAAAGCCAGTGCAACCCAGGTGTCAGAGCTGTGAACTTTGGGCCCTAAGGGAAGACCTTACATTTACCAAGGAATTGGTACATGTTTTGTGACAGTAACCTGAATTCTGACATAGAAATGATTAGAACCCACTTCTTATGGCTGCCTATAAGACAAAGCCTGCATAACACAAGTAAGACATGCTATGAAAGTAAAATAATGCTGCAGGAATATCTGAAGTTGTCAGTCATTGCCTTGCTAAGTGGTATGGAGGACCACTTAACATCATTTTAATTATCCTGACCTTCCTCAGGAACACCTTTTCACATGCATAAACCGAAGCCAATTAGAGAGTTGTAATCCTTTTACTGACTACAAACACAAAATTGGGTCAGCACATTTGCATTCCTTTTGAACAAAGACTATTTAGCACAACAGATGATTGCTTTCCACTATGTGATCTGCAAAAGATAAATCTGAAGAAAAGAATAAATAGCTTATCTAAGTACACTGAGATGGAAGATAAACAGTACAGCATCATGTTTCCCATTCCCCAAATTATTACAGTATGGGATGGATGTGATCTCCAAACAGTTAGTGTATCTTGATTTTTTTGAATCTTTCATATAAAACTTCATAGAAAATCTCCCCTATTTGTTCTCTTCAGTTATACTTGCGCATAAGTGAAATCAAAACCAAAACTGGGGCTGTTACACAAAAAGGATTGTCAGGATACAAGCTAATTCCAGGAAGTACTGATAAGGGAGGGGGAAAACAATCTTAGCTTTAGAAAGTTACTCACTTTCCCTATCCATGCCCTTTAATGAGCTTCTAAGTATATCATTCAGGAACTTTCCTCTGCTACAGGATCAGGAAGTTGATCTTGAAGTGGAAAATCCCCTTAAGGCCATTTACAGACATGGGTGCGGATATGGGTTTTTCTCCTCAGAACTGTGAGAGTCACCATTCGGTGTAACGAGGCTATCCAAGACTTTACACCACTGAATTTCCACTTAACCCAGGCGTCAAAAGCACCGACTTGAAGATGTCACAGCAGCATCTGTACTTTCAAAAGGGGAACAGGCAGAAAATCGTGGGGTGCAGCTCCACTACGAGAGCCCCGCTCCACCGCACCAATTACCTCTCAAAAGTACCGAAAACCTACCGAGGGGGGAAGATCAAGATTCTATGCATTTATTTCGTTAGCTTAGCCTACAGCAGATCATTAAGCACACTGAGCAAGTCCCCCCCCCCGTCCATTTCCTCCTGTAAATAAAATCAGTGTGAGATGCCTGGGTGGTTACGATCAGAAACACCCTCTCCGCCGGGCTTCCCGGAGTGGTTCAAAGGCTTGGGCGAGGCAAACCTGGAAAACCGATTTTCTTAAATAAATGCGACACACAAACACACACACACAGAGCGGGCCCTTACCGTTTAATGCGGAGCAAGCAGGCAGCGCTCGGCCTCTCTCCGTCCCAGTCCCCGCTGGTCGTCGGGTCCCAAAAGGCCGAGTGCGAGAGAAGAACCCCGGCGGCGGCAGCGGCGGCGGCGGAAGGGGGGATCCCGGGCACGGAGGTCCCTCCCGAGCCCACGACAGCCGCCGCCGCCGCTGCGGATCCGCCTCCGGTGGAGCCTAAACCCGCCACCGCCCACAGCTCGGCCGGCAGGAACACGCCCGGCCCGCCGCCGCCGCCCGCTCCGGATCCTGGCCCGCCGCCCGTCGGGGCCGCCAGCACCGCGGCTGCAGCCGCTTCCTCCGCAGCTGGACTCTCCGCCATCGTCCCCCAACAGTCCCGGCTACGCTTCCGGGACCTCCGAGACCAGCGACAGGGGCGGGCAGAGAGGATCGCTAGGCGCCGCCTACTCTCGGCGGCGGGACGCACAGACACTCAGACACATATATAGGCGCCGACCACCGAGTTCGAAAGTCCCAGAGCGCCCCCCAAAGCCGACCAGCCCTTCCTCTGGCACGCGAAGACCCAAGGACAAGCAGCGCCGCCCTCACTTCCGGTTCCGATCAGACCCCCCCCTTCCTGAGTAGAGGAACAGGGGAGAAGTTCCCTGGACGAGCTTGCAAGAATCCCCTTCAGTTAATATAATCGCTGTGCAAAGAGCGAACGCATGCTGTGTGCTGGGTACTCTTGGCCAGCCACCAAATAATGACGTTTGTCAGCAAAGCGATTTTAGTCAGTAGAAAGTGATTTTAGTCAGCAAAACAAGAACAGATCGTTATGTAAAATGTTTGCCATCTACTCTTGTGTTTGTTTGTTTGTTTGTGTGTGTGTGTACGGCTCCCCAGCTTGTTTTGCTTCAATGTTTATAATATTGGGGTTTTCTTGAAGGGAAAGCGCCAGCGCCTTACAAAATCCGCATAGGTGCAAATTCTTAAGATACGCTTCAATCGTGCAAACACACACGGGGGAGCAAAGCAGAACAAAAACATTCCAAAAGAAAATATTAACCAAGATTTCTTCCAGGTAGCAGATGCAAAGAAGGGCACGGGAGTTTCCAAGTTTGGCGCCAGGAAGGAAGTTGTAAATTTGCGATATTGGTAAAAACAAATCCAAGTCCTGATTGATTTCCTTTCCGCTGAGTTTCAGCTTCACACGAGGCTTAGAACAAAAGATGCTTGTGGCACTAGTTTCCGTGGACTTCCTCTTACTTGACGGAATGAATGGAGTAACGCCTCAGCTACCACAAGACGACGGCTGTTGCTCTCGCAAACATGGCCACGTCCCTGCAATATGGAAACGGCGCTTTCAGGAGCGCCACTCACAGTGCAGGCGACGGGCGAAGGGAAAGGAACGGGGGGGGGGAAACTGGGGATTCTGCCGTCAGCGCTTTGAACCGCGAATGCAATTTAGTTCACCACCACTGAAACGAAACGAAATTTCTTAACGCTCAACGTTTTACGTTCCTTCCTATGACACCTCCCCGTAGTGATTTGTGCCTCGCACATGGCCGAGGTTGGATGAGGACCTCGCTTCCGCCCGCCGCCGCACAAAAACGTCATGGCGGAACTGCCGAAGCCCCGTTTTGGGGAGGTGGGGAAAACAGCTGCTTTTCCTTTGAAGGGCACAACGTCTCTTTCGGCCTCTTAAAAAAAGGTAAAGCCCCCACACACACACACACACACATGTGTGCTACTTGTGCCCGACTCTAAGGGCGGTGCTCATCTCCGTATTCAAGCCGAAGAGCTAGTGTTGTGCAAGTGTGTGGCCACGTAGCCTGCATGGCTGCAGGAAACACTGTTTTTACCTTCCCGCTTTTTACTGCGGTATCTATTTATCTACTTGTATTTACATGCTTTCGAACTGGGCGGCACCCTGACTGGACCCGCTGAGCTGCCGACTTTGTAGCTGACTATTTTGGCGCCTTAGTCCACTGAGCCGCCATGCCCCCATTTCAGTCTCTTATTTAACCTGTTCCTAAACGCGCAGCTTCAGTCTTGACGCGTTTTCTCCGGAGTCGCCCCTCTGACTCCTCGGCGCCGCATTCCCACGTTACATGGGCAAAACGAACGCGGCTCCCGCATGGCGGCCGGGCCCGAGGGAATTCCCTATAAGGTCACAGGCCCCGCCCTCTCGCCCAGGGTTTCCTCCGGGCCTCCTAACGCAACCTGCGCTCCTCTCCCTTGATTCGTGATAGCTCCGCGCAGGTATCAATTAACCTAGTCACCATAGAGCTCCCCCGTCCCGTAACTAGAGCGCATCCTTGCCTAACCATAGAGCTCTGCCCTAGACCATTCCCGGAAGAGCCGTAGAATCATCCCACGTCCTTGCAATCACCCTCACCTTTCCATTCTGGGTTTCGAAGCCAATGTAAATGAACAAAAATGGTCAGAGGCGGCGTCGACTCTTCCGCAGCTATTCCTCCCCGAGATCTGACAATTCTATGAAAGGCTTGGAGGTCACCGGGGCCTTTTCCTTAAGATCATGTGGTTGCTGGCATCTTACAGAGAGGGTAGTGTGGACTAGTGGTCGGAAGGTGGACTGACACTTGAAAGGCTGTGTCAGGCGCGGACTGAACCACAACATTCGCCTTGAGCAAGTCACTCTAAGCCTGACTTGTCTTTGCCAGGCTGTTGTGGAGATTGGGGCAAGGGGAGCCATGTGGAGTATGCTACATTGGCCAGGTTATAAATAGAGTATAGCAACAAAGTACTGTATATCTGTTGAAGACAGTGCCAACAAGAATAAATTCAGGGCCACAGAAAAGAGGGAGGGAGGCACCACTACAATGGAGTGGGCCAGCCCACAGATTTCTATTTAATACAAAATTCAAATCAAAACTGCAACCAAGAAAGAAAGAAAAATAATAATAAAAAGCATTTTCTGCATTGAGGGAAGATTTGAATCCAGTGAGACAGTAAACAGCAAACAAAATACTGTAGTGACTTATAAGAGGGCAGCTATACCAACTGTCCCTCTCATACTAGGAACTAAGAATACGGTATATTTTGTTACAGGAAAGTCCTGCTTCTCCCAGCTTCCTCTGCAGTTAACAATTTGTCAGAAAATAAGATAGGATTGCAAATAAGATAGGATTGCTGTTGAATATGCTTCTCAGATGTAATTCCTAGTGTGGTGGATAGAGATGACCTAGAGCAGTGGTTCTCAGCCTGCGGGTCCTCAGATGTTCCTGGACTACAACTCCCAGAAGCATTCACTACTCACTGTGCTGGAAGGGATTTCTGGGAATTGCAGTCCAGGAACATCTGGGGACCCACAGGTTGAGAACTGACCTAGAGACTCTGGAGACAGAGTTTGAATCCCCATGAATCCATTGAAACTCAATGGCTGATTGGAGCTGATAAAACCACTCTCCATCAAATATCTATCTTAAAGCTGCTATGGTTGCAAGAAGTTGGCAGGGCATGTTATAAGCTGTTAGGTTCAGTAGCAACCTTCCTGTCCCGTCTTAAGATGTTTCTGAGTAGGGAAATGAGAGGCACACTTTTCCTCCATAACCTCAAAGTACAGTAGTCCACTAATGGGAAGAACTCTTTTAAAGTTTTTAAAAAATGATTTTTGCTGAACTTTGTTTTAATTATAATTTTTTTAAAAAAAGAATTATACATAAGCTGTCCCAAGTCCTTGAATTGGGAGCCAGTCTTAGTCAATCAAAATAAATGGAATCCATGTGAGTTGATTCGGTATAATAGAAATACACAAATTAGGAGCAGACAGAGTTTAAAGTTTGAAATCTAGTTTTTTGATGAGAGAATGTTGAGACACACAAAATAAAAAACAAAAAAACTTGGATCTTATTTATTTAAAGAAACGTTGTTTAAATCCGGAACACCCTAACAAGGGACGCAGGCTCAAACTGGAGGACACAGACAGACAGCAGCTGCAGCTTGGTTCCAAGGCTTTACATGGCAAACAAAATGAGGAATGCCACCATCAAACAGAACAGCCCCATGGCCTCTGAGAGGGCAAAACCCAGGATAGCATAAGAAAACAGCTGCTGCTTGAGGGATGGGTTCCTGTAGGGAGCATAGAAAAGAAAGATCTGTTAACTTTTAAGTTTTATCCTAAATAGAAATCTTAAAAACATTTCCTAAGCCAGCATAAACACTGAGAGGTTTCTCAAGTAGCATAGTCACAAAAGTGTGTTGCTTATATATCACCCTATAGAGTTTAAAGCACTCTCTGGGCAGTTTACAACTTAATTCGGCAGACTACACATTGTCCCCCTCCAATAAACTGGGTACTCATTTTACCCACCTCAGGAGGATGGAAGGCTGAGTCAACCTTGAGTCAGCTACCTGGGACTGAACCCCAGGCTAAACTTTGAATACAAAAGGGCACAACATTCCTAAAGATCTGTGAAGATATACTGAATACATGCATGAATTACAACGCTTTTGCAGTCTTGTCACTTCTTCAGAATGTACACTCCTCCTATAAAACTGCATGCAGCATCCTTAAAGCAATGTTCATAGTAGAAGTGTTGAATTCAAAAATCCTTAAATGAACTATTTCTTTACCACAATATAATACTGTATTAATACAATGAACAGCATACATTCAATACAATTCTGTTTCATAGCACTTCATTTTGGTAGAGAATTTTCAAATGTCTCTCTCATTTCCACAACTCTCTCCCCCCCCCTCCCCAATTGGGTATTCTACAGCCAAACACTTGATTTAAAAAATCTCTCTTGGAAATCATTTTACTCCCTTCAGCCTTCTCTGGCTGGGTACGTCAAGTGATACAATTTAATAGTTCTTCATTGAGGACTTGTACTGATGCATTTTTTTCTCTCATTAACATTCCATATTTCTAAACTCCATTTGCATTCTTCATATGTATGAAGCAACTTGCTCTCCCTGCTGTAGCCTACTTTCCAAAATTGATTTAAGCTCACTTGAACTGTAGCACAGTAACGGTTACATTGAAATGGAGACTGATTCTGCTGCTCCGCTAAGAAGCAAGGTTCCCTCTAAGGCATGTCCACTTGCATGCCTCTGCCCCTTATGTGCAGGGATTTTCCTTCCCTGCACACTTCCCATGACCGCTTTGTTTCAGTTGTGACGGAACTCAGGCAAGGGGGACAGAGCACCCCCGCAGAGGGCCCCAAAATTAGAGGGGACATTGCTAAGAAGCATGCTTATGCAGGAATACATACCCTTTTGGTATAGGATTTTAAGGCAAGTATGAAATGGACTGACTCCATAAAGGCAGTTTAGAGGCAAGTTTATAAGAGCTGAACTGGACTACCAAGGACAGGGCATTTTGGAGACTGCTCATTCATTGGGTCGACAGAAGTCAGATTGTGACTTGGCAGCATGTAACAAAAGAGAAATGTAGCTGTCGACATGCCCCCAATTATAAACTTACTTTAATTTAGGAAGAAAAGAAGCTGCAGAAAGCTTGACACGCACTGGCATTTTCATGTCAACTTAAGCGGTGGCACCAGATCAGTCTGTCACTTGTGTCCATCGCTTACTTCATTCTGACTGATCACTGGAGGTGGGTGGGTTCTCCAGGATTTTCAATGGTCGCTTCTGAGTACAGTGCTAGCTACAGAGTTGGCCACCAGCGGCTTGTAAAAAACTGCTTCTCACCAGTCGAGGCCTTTTAAACATGTATATGTTTAAAAGAAAGCCCCGATTCTCAAATACCCGCTGTGAAAAGAAATGCCTTCCACCAGACAGTTTACCTGGCATAGCCAATGATTAAGCTACCGAACACTGTCCCAATCCCAGCTCCTGAGCCAGCTACCCCCACTGTAGCAGCGCCAGCACCGATGAATTTAGCAGCTGTATCAATATCATGGGAGACGGCACTAGTCTGGAATTCCCGACAAGCCAGTTGAGAATTGGAAACGCCAAAGACCTGTGAGAAAGATAAGGAGTTAAACCTTTGCAAATCATTTAAACCAACTTTCCTCAAACAAGGGGATAGGAATATTTTGACCCTCCAGATGTACTGGACTACCACTGTCACAGCAGTAGGTCAAAAAGTGTGTGGGGAGGGGGACGGGGGACAAAAAATACATAGCCCTGAGTTATGAGAGAAGCAGGAAATGGAGCAAGAGTTTCGTGGGTGGCCTACCAAGCACGGAGTAAGTGGCTAGGAACCTGCAACGCCACAGGTGTTGTGGGATTCCAAGTGCCACGCACCACAGCCAGTGCTCAGGGTGTTAAGAGTTTGGTGTCATCTGAAGGGTCAGTGGTCGTTTCCCATTTTGGTGCCATATATCAGAAGGCCGGGAACAACACAAATCCTGATGTCATGTATATTTAAATGCTAGGTTGTGAACCTATGACTGAAATGTTGCAGTTCTCCAGCAGATATAAACCTCATTTTTTTCAGTCTGACCACCAAAGCTATTAGGAAGAATGCATCTGACCTTACCTTTATCCTGCAGAGGAATATGGAAATACGTTAAAAGTGGCACTGCTGGACCACAGGTCTGCAGATTTGAAATATATGTCTCTAAGGTATAGCCAAAATACAGCTATTGTGTACATAAGGAATACTAATCTTGTGACACACAAGATTAAAATAAGGGAATACCGAGGAGGCCATACACATGAATTTAGAATGCTAGGGCAGTGTTCTGGTGGCTATACAAGCAATGCCCAACTTTGCAGTTTTTGAATAGACAGTGAAGAGAAAGGAAGAAGAGAGCTGCTGGAAGATAACTTGTTCCAACTTAGGTCATTTTTTTTAACCCAGGGCAACACCAGCATGGCATGCTTACAGCTGCTGATTAATTATAACTTCCAGCATTCCCCACAACTGGCTACACTGCTGGGGGTAACAGGAGCTGTAGCCCATGACATGTAGAAGTCCACATTGTTCCCCATCCTTGCACATTGTGGCCTCAGCCTATGAAAACTGCCCCTTTTTATATTTTAGTGGGTTTTTTTATATTTTAGCCACCATAGAACAGTTCCATACTTCACTGCTCAGGAAATATTAAAAGCTGATGGCCATTTGAGAAAAATGTGTTTGTGTGCTGGCTCTTTTCATTTTTGGGGTACCACTTAAGATGGCACAAGCAACCCATGAAATATGAACTTAGCCCAAGACATGCATGCCATCTGATACCTTCTAAATTACAGATGCAATGTAAGAAGGAGCTATTGTAACCAATAAAGAACTAGGGATCACCTGTGGGTTCAAGGTCCAAATCATTGGGCTTGTACATGTAATAAAATCTTCAGTGTTAGGTAATTGTGTTTTGATATTCATTAGTCAACCAGTTTGTTATACCCTTTAGAAGTAGTGGGGTACAAAAACATTAGCATAAACAATTAAAATAGGGCAGCAGTGCTGAGCCATGTTGTCTCTTCTTACCTGCACAGTTTGAACCTCTGGTCTGCTCAATATAGACAGGGAAGCTGGCCTGGCTAGAGCTCGAGAACAGCAGCGTAACTGGAGGTGAAAGGCATTTAATTAAATTTCAGAATATAAACAACTGCTTATATCTGTTCTGACAGTGACTCTTCTGAGTCTAGAACTCAGCTATCTTCTAAGATTATTACATTGTAGATGCTAGTTATTGAACGTTAGACTATACTCACAAAACAAATTCCCTCCAAGATGGGGAAGACTCCTCAACCTAACTTATTGAAATAATTCCAGTTCTAGTGTTACTATAATCTAGTAAATGCCGCAAGAGGCACCTAGTGTAGGATAATGGCCAGAGTGATGGATGAGGACAGGAGGTCTGGGTCTGAATTACTGCTATTAAATACCTCAAATACTTCTTAAATACCTCATTTACCTTAAAACCCATTAGGTTTGTTTTAAGTTGGTTGTCTTAGTGGTACAGAAGAACAAGGTTAATATTAAGAAACACCAACTACAAAGAGATTAAGCATTGATAACAGAAGTATTCAGAGCAGTTTACTATCATCAAAATGTGGGGAATCAAGGCTGATAATGAATGGACTAAATAATAACCTCCAATGACATTTCTAGACACAACAGCTATTTCTAATTCTCACCTGCATCATGGTATGCATTTAATACTGTTCTTCCAGTCAGTGGTTTATAGATTCTTTCAATATAACTTTAAATATATCTTTACTTTATTGTAAGCCATTTCAGAAGACAAGTTGTTGTTATGTGTCATCAAGGGACCTTTATAAGGCTTCCAAGATAAGTTAAATACTGAAGAAACAGCTTTACCACTTCCACCCACACCTCGTGATTTTCCATGGCTGGGATTTGAACCAACCTGCCTAAGTCCTAGTCCATCACTCTATGCACTACATGGCACTGGGCATCCTTGGAAGGCTATATGATAGGGCAAATATTTTATTACACATTAATACTAAATGTAACACCACCGATGTGGACCAACTAGGATTCAGACTCGTGCATCAGTTGAAATACTATAAAAAGTATAACTTTGAGGTCTGTGACAAATGGAAGGCCTAAGCTATCCTCTTCCCATGTAAATAGTTTTATGATTTGATCCTAGATCACAGTAATGCCTCCTATCCACACATACAGAACTCACAACACCTATTTAAATAGCTAAATTAGCCACCACAATATGTCCAGTACTCTAAATGTGCATAGTAGCAGCAGTATCACTACTTTTGGTGTTTCTTCCCATTGGCTACACAAATTCCAAGAGGACATTTGGTTTAATACAGCCTGCAGCTACTCTGTCCTTTTGAAAAGACATGATCTACATTTTGTAATAAAAACATAGTCGCTGTCTATTGCTCTTACCAAGTTCAAAGCAGTTCAGATCAAGTAGGGATTATTTCATTTAACTTTCACAACAGGAAAAGGACTGTGAATTTACAAATGACTAAGACAGATGTCTATGGGCAAGAGATTACGTAAAGATTTGGAAGCTAATAACTTCTCTGGGCTTACTGACAAAACATTATTCAGAAACTTTTCTGATTTAAAACCTGACAAAGATTCAAGTGGACTTGAGCAAAAAATAAAAAAAAAAAAAAAAAATCAGTTACCCGGGGCAAGACACTCTTACTTCTCCCTCTGTAGGGATATTAGTGATCTACCTTACAGGGTTGTTATAAAAACGTGCAAGATAAAGTACATAAAGCATTCTACTGTCTTTTCTGTTGGGGCACCTGCAAGTCAGGAATTCCTTACCAGAGCTGGCGAAGTCAGGAATGCTACTGGAGCCTGCATGCTGATTATCCTGAATAAAGAAAACAAGCTACATTTACATACACGCTGAATACTTTCACTAAGTTAAAGGGGAAATATCTCTGAGCAGGAAAATTTGTCTGTAAAACAACTAGATCAGTGGTGGCCCCATCTTTTGAACAGACTAGTAGTGGTGAACTTTCCGCACTCCAGATGTTTTGGACCACAACTCCCACAGTCATTTGCCATTAGCAATACAAGCTTGGAATTCTGGGAGTTGTGGTCCAAAACATCTGGAGCGTTGAAGGTTTGCCACCACTGGACTAAATGTTTCTTCATCCATTTATCTCATCTATTTCATGTATGGCGTTGTAGAGGCTTTGTAATTGCTCAACACAAAATTATATCAGAGGGTTAGAGCAGCTTTGAAAAAAAAGTATTAATTAGTTATCTGCCAGGAGAAAGTAAGAACCAGATATGGTAACAATACCTGTGCAAAGTGATCCCTAGCTGTAGAAAGACACTGTAAAATGGAAGGCGCGAAAGTTAAAATGGGAAGGACAGTTACATTCTCTAAGTCTGACACAAAACTGCATGTTTTCTTGTATAAGAACTCGAATCTGCTGGATATGGGGAAAGTGGCATGAACTTCTTGTGGCTCAAAGTTGGGAACCTACACACTCTTCTACAAAGTAGCAGCGAAGAACAAAATGCATGACAGGGCTTCCAGCATATCAACCAGTACAGTGGACCCTTGTATAACAAACAGTTTGTATAACATAAAATTTGTACAACATAAAAAATTCTGGAGATAGGGGAAATTTGCTTAACATAATTGCCTATGGGGCGAATCTGTACAACATAAAAATGGGATCACTCTGTTTTCAATGCATTCCTATGGAAGATTTGTATAAAGGAGAATTTGCTTAACATAATTTCATTTGGAACGAATTAATTCCTTAATACAAGGTACCACTGTATTTCAGAGCTACAGGCATCTCCCATGGATACTGGCAGGCTACAAACCCCTATTCATATCCCAAATTTATGAGCTTCCCGAACATTTTCTTGAAGCCTCCAATTCCTTCAGTAAGCAGAATGCATAAGTTCCTACAATGCAATCTTACATTATCCTTTCTCCATCTACATTCTCAAGAGGACCCCTGAATGATTTTCTGCCAATCAACACTACCCTTTTGTCCTCTTTCTAGATTATATTATTTTCACTAGACAAAGGAGACCCAAAGTAACTCAGAATACAGTAGTTTTCTCTTTAGGGATCAGTTCTCCCCTTTACGACATTAAAAGCCTCTTGAGACGCTTAGGATCTAGCGTCTTAGGGCAACATGCTAAGGATGTTAGGTCTACTCAGCGTGTAGGGCGGCGGCCCGAATCTCGAAGTCTTCAAGGTGCCACCGGAGAACTCGCACGCGGAATTCCCTTCCTGGAAGGCACAATTATAGAGTCTGGGCCACTTTTGGGAGGAGCCGAGAGCCCTGCTTTCTTTCCAAAAGCGAACTAGCCTTTGTCCTACCTGGGATATTAAAATGAGAATAAAGCCAAGACCGGCCTCCCCGCTGCATTTCCTCCCCGGCGCCCGTTTCTCCACGCCCTGCCCTTGCTTCCCAAGCGGTGGTATCCTCAGGCCTTTCCACCACCCCCACCACCACGCCTTTTCCCGCCAGGCCCAGGCCCCGCCGCGGACTCCGCTGCGGGTGGCTCCCCCCCGACTAACCTTCTAGAAAGGGGGAAGAAAAGCTGCACAAAACCTCCGCGCTGCGGCTCTCGCGACCACACCGCCGAAGCCCCCTCCCACCCTCGCTCACCTTGCCAAGGCACCACCGCGTCCTCCGCTCCTATTGGCCGCCTCGACGCAAGGAACGCCGCCCAGGAGGGCCCCAGAGGCTCACGGGACACCAACCTCGCTGCCGCACCCGATTGGCTCCCAACCCGCCCCGCTCATCTCCCTCCCGTGTGAGGATTGGCCCGGGACTGGACGCTCTGCGCCCGGGCGTGTTCCGTCGATGACGTCAGAGCAAGGAAACCCGGAGAGGACGGGTCACGTGCCTCTTCTTGACAGGTTGGAGGTTATTGAGGAGCGCGGCGCTGTGTCGGGCATGGCGGAGTCACATGACACGGGGAGGCGGGGCTGCAGTTTTTTTCGTGATTGGGGGGGGCAACCCCTGCGCGCGCACGGGTTGACTTCTGTCGTGTGAACACCGTGTCTGTTTTTGCTAGGGACTCGTGCGCTGGGATTGGTCCCTGTCCCCATCCCTTCAAGTTGGGACGCTCATTGTTCTGTACAACCGAGCTTGCGTGCAAATACTCCGACGTACAACAGCCAATGAATATTTTATATGAAATGTATCTTCCATTACATATTATACAGTGGACCCTTGTATAACAAACGGTTTGTATAACATAAAATCTGTACAACATAAAAAATTCCGGAGATAGGGGGAAATTTGCATAGAATCGTCTATGGGGCAAATCCATACAACATAAAATGGTCGCGATTAGGGATTACTCTTTTTTCAATGCATTCCTATGGGAAATGTTTGTAAAAAAATTGCTTAACATAATTTCATTTCGAACGAATTAATTCCTTTATACGAGGTACCACTGTATTGCATACCTCATTCTGCTGCTATATGTCTGAAGACGTGGATGTGCAGTCCACAAAACATTATATTAAAATATGAAAGTTAGCCTTTAAGGTGCCACATGTTTTGTGTCTTTTGTATCTTTTGTTTCATTTTTCTTTGATATTTGCCTGGAGTTCTTGAAAAGACTAACAGGGCTACCCTCTCCGAAACCTCATTGTTCTTTGTAGGAACCCGGCGGTGCAGTGCTTAAATGCCTATGTTGTTCAGTTGTATCCAACTCTTCTTGACCCCATGGACCAGAGCTCGCCAGGCCTTCCTGTCCTCCACTGCCTCCCGGAGTTTGGTGAAATCCATATTTGTTGCATCGATGACACCGTCCAACCATCTCATTCTCTGCCATCCATCCCCTTTTCCTTTTGCCTTCAATCTTTCCCAACATCAGGGACTTTTTCAAGGACTCCTCTCTCCTCATGAAGTGGCCAAAATACTGGAGCCTCAACTTCAAAATCTGTCCTTCCAGTGAACATTCTGGGTTGATTTCTGCCTGTACTGCAGCTAAAACTGTGCTTACGACATGGGTTTCAATTCCAGGCAGCAGGCTCATGGTTGACTCAAGCCTTCCATCCTTCAGAGGTGGGTAAAATGAGTACCCAGCTTCCTGTGGGGTGGGAGCAATGTGTAGCCTGCATACTGTAATTAAACTGTAAACTGGCCAGAGACTACTTGACGTTGTATGGGGCGGTATATAAGCAGAACACTTGCTTGCTTACTTACTTGACTTCACTACTCTTGGTAGGGTGAAAAAACCGCTCCACTGGGAAGCACTGCGTGAGAGTTCACATGGACCGTTTGTTGATGATTTTCACTGGTGGTGCTTACTCCCCTCAGCCCTCTCAATTGTGCTCCGTTGCCAAGAAGAAGGTTAAAATGCAGGCAGTGTGTAAGCCTATTTCACAACATTGATTGCTTCAAGATAAAAAGGGAGGGCTACACTTTTATTAGGATTGATTAAAATTTTATGAAGGCATGTAACGTGAGTGTTTGTTTTGTGTTGTTACAGTCGTGACCAACTCTTCGTGACCCCATGTCCATGGAGTTTTCTTGGTAGGCATACTGGAGTGGTTTGCCAGTTCCTACTAGGCATGTAATTTGTAGATACCCAGTATTGTAGAGTAAGAGGATGTGGTGGATCAGCGGGCTAGAGCACTGAAACTGTGGGCTGCAAAGTCAGCAGTTCGGCGGTTCCAATCTGGTGCCAAGCAGCGGAGTGCGCTCACTGTTAACCCCAGCTCCTGCCAAACCCAGCAGTTCAAAAGCATGTAAATGCAAGTACTCTAGATAAATAGGTACTGCGTAAAAAGCGTGAAGTGTTCCGTGGGCAGAAATGCATTCAGCCATGTTGGCCATATGGCCACGGATTTGCACAATACTGCTCTTTGGCTTGGAAACAGAAATGAGTACCACCCATAGAGTTGGACAGGACTAGCATGCATGTGCGCGGGGGGGGGGACCTTTACCTTTACCTTTATTGCAGTGATGCCAAATCTTTTAGAGACTGAGTGCCCAAACTGCAATTCAAAACTTACTAATTTTTCGCAAAGTGCCAGTACAGCGATTTAACCTGAATACAGGTGGCTGTGAAAGACGATGTCGGGTGCCCATAGAAAGGGCACCAAATGCCACGTTTGGTAGCCGTGCCATAGGCTTGCCAACACTGCTTTATTGTATAGAGTGAGGTCCTAGGATACAGAAAGTCTGAGTTTGAATTTCAGCTCACCCAGGGTGACTCAAAGTGGAGGACTGTATTGAAACACAGATGTTCTGAGCAACACAGGTCAGTGTAACATAGTTGACTTGAAGTTTCAATTAAATATTTTGATCGTTTATCTTTCTCAGGCTGTCCACAAAGATTTTGTGAGGAAAGGTAGATGTGACAGTCCCAACATTTCATGGCAATTGTGGTGCTTCTTTAAGATGAGTTTAGAGGCAGTCTGCAATCATTTTGTGGGTAGGTGTGGTTTCAGAGTTTTCCCCAAGCATCAGTTGCTTTGGAATTTATCTCTCAACTCTACCAGGTAACACTGACTATAATGACAAAGAAAGGCCAAATTGTCACCTTGATGACAACTGTTGTACCAAATGTTTATTCTGAATACATGGTGGGGGTAGAGAGAGGATCATGTTCATAATCTCTTAAACGGGGAGATCTGTTACCTTATTATATCCTTTACTTATTGGATCAAGTCCAAATCTTTTGCCTGGATTGATGCAGATCTGTTGGATCATTTATCAACCAGCAGGAGGAGATGTTTCCCTCTGTTAAGTATGTTAGGGCTCCCTTCTTTGGATTCAGTTAATCCAGCTCATTGCAAGAGATTAACAAATTATTTTCAATTGCTAGGGTTGCATTCCTATATACAAGGAATGCATGTTTTTCTCTCTCCCAAATTACCAACATTATGCAATAGTATTGACAAATTATGGTGCCAATGTGAGGAGGTAGGCAGATCCACTATAGCAGGCATGTCCAAACTTCGGCCCTCCAGATGTTTTGGACTGCAACTCCCACAGTCCTTTGTCATTGGCAATCTAAGCTTAGAATTCTAGGAGTTGTGGTCCAAAACATCAGGAGGGCCAAAGCTTGGACATGCCTACACTATAGCTAGTATCCTATTGCTGGCGCTAATGAGGATAGATCCATTGTCAAAAATCTTGTTGCACAACAGTGATGTCATCAGCAGTGAAAACATGCTTGTAATCAAAGGAGATTTGCTGTGGATTAAAGTCAACCTTGGGATGTACACAATGTGGCAAATCTCTGTGTACCCCAAACTCCCCCCTGAAAGCCCTAATAAGTGGCAATTTGCTGCCAATGGTGACATGTTGTTGCAGAAGCAAAGCTGTGCAACAGGATTTTTGCCACTGATTCAATCATTTCTATGAGTGTTTAGTTGTCAGAGGTAACAGCAATTGATTCAGTGGTTCTAGTATTACTTGGGACTAGAAATAGGATACTGTTCAGTATGTTTTGATCTATATAATGACAGTTTTGAAGATAAAATATAGAGTAAATATAGACCTCTTAAAAGGAGGCAGTTTGCTTCCAAAAGTACAGCACCTGTCAGTGTGATTATGCAAGAGGATTTTAGCCAATGTTTTGCTGGGTATTGGTTCCAAGCAACTAAGTACAGTGGACCCTCGTATGACAAACAGTTTGTATAACATAAAATTTGTACAACATAAAAAATTCCGGAGATAGGGGAAATTTGCTTAACATAATCGCCTATGGAGCGAATCCGTACAACATTAAAATGGGATTACTCCGTTTTCAATGCATTCCTATGGGAAATTTGTATAAAGGAAAATTTGCTTAACATAATTTCATTTGGAATGAATTAATGCCTTTATACAAGGTACCACTGTACAAGGGTACTTTGAATCGAACAGTAATTTTATCCTCAAAAGTGTTTACTCTGAAGAAAATAAGGTACAGTATAGCTAAATATAACTGGTGCTGTAATTTTGGAGGCAAATTGCCTCCTTTTAAGATGAGCCACACAACTTTGTACACAACAGATAGCATCACTCTGTGGTGATTTCCTAGCTTGCGACAATTTGTTTCAAAAATGACACGATTTGTTTTCTTCTTCCTCTTCCTCTTCTGTTTTAGTGGGGCAGAAATGTGAAGCTCCCATAGGAGTCAATGGAGAAAATGTTTGTGAAGATAGTCATATACATTGTGCATGTTAAGCAACATCGAAGACAGTGGAGCACCGGGCCTTTCTGAGTGAGGAGTGGATGAAAGAGGATTTTGAACAGCCTGCCACGCTTTCATATAAATATGCACAGAACAGAGTGCAATCATAAATGTACTCACCATGAAGTACTGTTTATAGTACACCTATAATCACTCATTTATCACTTTTATTTTTCTGCTGCTTTCTCTCCAATGAGCTCAAGGCTAAATGCATGGCTCTGCTGTACCACACTTTGTCTTAACAACAGGCGTGTAAGGAAGGTTAAGCTGAAACAAGTTATTGCCCCAAGATCACTTGGGGAGGCTGGACCAAAGTGGCTAAGGACAACCTGAAGTCATTTGTTTCCCAAAGCTACACTGTCACTTCTATGGCAGTGCAGCTATGTCAGGCGATTTTTGCAGTGAATTTGGTGGGTATTGGTTCCAAGCAAGGAAGTGCAAAGGATTTGCACCTATTTTTATAAGATGCATCAATATATAGGCTGACTGAATAGCTCAGTGGTTTAGGTATCTGACTGCAGAGGCAAAGGAGAGGTTGGGAGTTCAATTCTCCACTGGGTCTCATGGGAGAAGAGCCAGCCTATGTGGCCTTGGGCAAGCTGCACAGTCCCAGGGAACCTCCCACCTCCACCACCCCGAAGAAGGGAATGGTAAACGACTTCTGAATATTCTCTACATAGAAAAGTTCTAGTTGTTATGTTTCCATATATGGCAATAAGGATGAAGTGGGGATTGCTGAATGGCTGCCAAAAAGATCAGAAAAGACATTCCAGTTTGCACCACCAGAGGTGGAATCCAGAAGCTACACCTTTGGACTTAGTCTGCCTCTCCCAAATTTGAAATCATTTTTAAACCAAAGTGCCTGTTAACCACATCTGGCTATGGTTTGCAGACACCCCTCCCCCGCAGTATAGTGCAGCTTTATAGTGACTAGCCTGATGAAGATTTGTATGAGCCAAAAGTTAGCTAATGTTTGCAATTTTCAGTAGTCTAATAAAGCTATTATACGTCTTTGCCTTTAGTAGTTGCAGGCTAAATCTGGGTTATATTTACCCAGAAAAACACCCTAATGAGTGACCATTAGTCAAATGGGTAGTGTAGGCCCTTTGTACACGACCCCTAAACTCCGCTGCAAATGGCTCCCAGCTCCGGAGCTTAAAATTGTTTCCCCACCAGCTCCGGAGTTTACAGATAATTAAGTGCGACCACGCCCACCTAAGCGCCTCCCAGTGCACTTTTCAGGTACCTGCTCTCTGGAGGTGAAAATTCCTGATGCGGATATAATGTAGTGACTGCCCGGCTCTCCTTGCTTCTGTTTGTTCTTTTTTTGCCCCCCCCCCGCCCCTTTAAGAGATCTGAATGCAGTGCCAGGACGGCAGAACGGAGGTGAGCGGCATTCTTTTCTTCCTTTTTTTCTCCCTCCCCTCACGCAGCCAGCAGCCAGGAGTGCGGAGGGGGTGGGAACGCAGGAACAGCAACAAACCCCTAAGATCTCTGGTCCGAATTTAAGTGGCCAGCGGATCTTAGGGGTCGTGTGAAAAGGCCCATAGAGATGAAGTTCTACTGCATTCCATAGCACTTACTCCCAGGAAGATGACCGTAAGAATGCAACCATACTGTTGGACTCGTTATTTGTGGAAACGCAAATACTTGGATGATCTATTCATGTATGAATCTTGTAACTTGATACCTTTGTTATATTACTTCTTGTAGAATCCTAAGATCCCACTTTGCCATTCTGAGCGTCTGCCTTCACAAGCCATGGTAATTTCCTCTGTTCAATTCTTGGACTTTCTCCTTCATCTCTGTGCGTGATGAAAAGTTCTGCAGAACTCAAAACTCACCTGATTTGTAACTTTTCAGACACCCAATAAATATAACCCAGGACTTCAATTTTTAGAGGGTTATGTTTTATAAGTCCTAAGACAACTAGCCTTGCTTTTATGTACATGCTTTATCTTATTTTGGAGGGGAAAGTACAGAAAGTTGTCTACATCTGCAGCAACAACATTTGTACATGACACGTACATGACACGTGCCAGATCTAAAAAGGCAACCTGCGGGTCTGTAGCATTCTTCCATGTTTAAACGACATTCAGAAAGGAGAGGCTAATGGCCCACAATTTAATTTAATTCAAAGGAATCCCTGTGATAATTTACAAACATTTAAGCAACCAGGACGCGGCATCTGCCTGCAGTTAATAAAAAGTGTTCACAGCAGTAAGCATTTTTCCACTTGCTTGTAGAACTACACTTCCCAGCATTCTGTGCAAAGGCCGATGCTTTCAGCTGTAACTTTCCAGGCGGGAGGGAGGGTTGCTGGAGGAGGAAGAATCAAGTTTCTATTTCTTTGCAACTCAGTGTACCGCCTCCTCCTTCAGTTGAGACAAACAAGCTAAACCAGAAGAATCTCTCCAGTCCCTAGCCGGCTGAAGAGGTGAGTAAACAGAGCTAGACTTTTTAGAGCTGGTTTCTTCCTTTGCTGGGGGCTAAATGACATTTTAAGAGGTGTGCTGCATGCATTCGAAGAGGGCTAGGAAGGACTGGGAGCAGCAATAATCTGTAGTTACATAAAACTGCCGGGAGAGATTGTTTGGAGTTTCAGGATTCCATGTCAGGAGTAAGCAGATAACTCTCAATTCTAGCTGCCCTTTGCATCTAAACCCAAGGAAGCTTTTTCTGCTCTGGATCAGTGTCTGCTGGTTAATGGGCTGGATGAGGGTGAACAAACTGAAACATAATCCAGACAAGACAGCCTGGTATGTTGAAAGGCAGATCAAAGAACACAGCTATGCGGGATGGGGTTACACTCCCTCTGAAAACACAGGTGTGCCACTTGGGAGTGGTCCTGGTTTCATCTCTGAGCCTGGATACCAACGTTTCAAGGGTGGCCAGAACTGCATTTGCAGAATTAAAACTAGCCTGGCAGCTGCATCCTGAAGAGGTCTGGTCTGACCCCAGTGACTTGTACCTTAGTTACATCCCGGCTGGACTACTGTAATGTGCTGTACATGGGGCTGCCTCTGGAAAGTGTCAGGAAGCTTCAGTGGTCCAAAATGTGGCAGCCAGATTGCTCACTGGAGCTGGTTACAGGGGTCACATACCCCCCCCCCCCGTTTCATTAGCATCACTAGCTGCCCATCCATTTCCAAACCCAGTGCAAAGTGGTGGTTCTAGTGTATAAATCCCATAATGACTTGAATCCAAGCTATCTCAAGGACAGTGTCTCCCATTAGGGGACTCGGCTGGTCTCATCTTTGCTGTACTATTTGTAAGCAGGCAAAACCCTTTCTCTTCAGGCAAGTGTTCCCTCTGTGATTGGTTGCCTCAGTGGAATTTTCAAACATTGTTATGTGTTACTGCTTCAAAGGTGTTTTTACTATTGCTTTTGTTATATTGGTATTTGTTTGATCCTTTCTAGGACTTGCATAAACATTGTTTTTAGTTTTAAATATTGCATTTTAATGATGTAAGCTGTCATGATCACTTTTAAAGGAGAAAAGTAGGGTAAAATATTTTAAATTAATAAATAATAAACAGTTTGAACGCTGTGTTTCCAGTCACAGTTTACTTCTTCTTATGGCATGTCACAGGATCTGCCCATTTTGCCTTGTATATCGTCTGCTGATAGTGGCTCTTCAGAGCCTCACACAGCAAAATGGTATCTCCCATCATCTGATACTTTTTGCTGGAGACGTGTGATTCATTCTGGGATGAATCACACATCTCAACACATGGGCCATGGTTCCTTTACAATTGTCTAATTATTTATGACAGAGGAAATGGAGGACCCAAATACATCCCACTGCATACAGTACTGTATTAAGAAACAGCTTCGGAAACAGAAGAAATGCCTGTTCTTGGGCTGGGTGCAAAAGACAGCAATTCTAATGTGTGTCCTTATGAGAACTCAATTTATTGAAGCAAGGCTAATCTGTGTGGCTTATTTTTCCTTGTAAAGGGGTTACTCACAGATGCTGATTAGTGCATGAGAGAATTTTATTTATACTGTTTATAAAAGACACTAATATATATATATAAGGTACTAAGACTGAATGGAAGCCCAGGGTAAAATTTCTACTCAGTCATAAAACCCATTTAGTGACCGAGCACCATCTCGTTTCATAACTTACCTCAGTGAGTTATTACAGGGGAACGCATACACTGTACTTTGGATGAACAGTGGGACATAAATGCACAATAACAATGAAGATAATAACAGCAGCATCAATATAGTGGCAAACAATCGGAACGGTGAATTAGGAGGCTATTCATTCTATCTCATCTTTGCACTGAACTCAGGAATCAGCCATTGATAAATAGTTTCTTCTTAGCCTGTCATTTGTAATAAGGATAAACATATTTCCCTACTTTGGGGGTTAACTTGAACCCAGTGGCCCTCTCAATACTGAGGAGCTATCATTCCTGTTATCCTTCACCACTGTCTCGGTGGCACATGATGGAAATCAGTCCCTCACCATTTGAAAGTCACAGTCACAGTTTACCTCTCAAGGCCATTGTAAGAACAGTTGAGGTGGCATTTGTGAACTTCTTTGAACCTTCACATATTCCTTGCTGTGGTTCCAGCAGATTAAATCCTCTCCTGCTATTGACAGAAAAAATAATTCCTGCCTTAATTTCCATGTTTCGCGCTGCGGTTAAGCATTGACAGAAGTGGAATGCTGAACATATATGCACTATAGCAAGTCTGCATTTCATTTGAACCTGTGACACAGTCTACTGGGAGGTGTGCCTTTCACAGCCTTGGTGGAGACAATTCCTGGAAGCAAAACAGGGTGTAGCTTTTCTGTAAGGGGGGAAAAGAAAGTAAGTAGGCAGTTTTATGAAATTACTTTAATTTGGAGCCTGGTAATTTGACCTGGGTTTAGGCAGCCTTTGCCCAGTAAATGCGTAATCAGAAAAGAAGTGAAACGAGGGGCACATGGTAAGGAGTTGTCCTCTGTTTGTGCTCAAGCTTTTGTATTCTGAATTAATTGATGCTGAAGACTCTTAAGTCCTGGAACAAAAAAAGAGAACATTAAAGTGGGAGCCTGCCTAACAAGAGAAAGGTATATAGATGGTTCTGATTCTGGTTCTGCTCTCATTTTTCATTTTCATATTTATTTATTTATTTATTTATTTATTTATTGCATTTATGTGCTGTCCTTCCTCCTGGAACTGAATGCATGAGCCTTGCCAGATAGCTTAGGCTAAGAAGTAGCAGCTTCCTGAATATCATTTTAGTGTCACAACTTGGGTTGGAAAGGATTTGAACCTTCTATTACTCTCACTACTGAACCAAGAATAAGAATAAGAATAAGGATACAGTGAATATAAAAAGTTTACACACCTGTTAAAATGTCAAGTGTCTGTGATGTAAATAAATGAGACAAAGATCAATCATTTCAGAACTTTTCCACCTTTAATGAGACCTATGAGCTGTACAACTCAGTTGAACCACAAACTGAAATCTTTTAGATAGAGGAAGAAAAAATAAAAACCTGAAATAATATGGTGGCATATGTCTGCATATCTTTAAACTAATACTTTGTTGAAGCACCTTTTGATTTTATTACAGCACTCAGCCGTTTTGGGTATGAGTCTATCAGTATAGCACATCTTGACTAGGCAATATTTGCCCGCCCTTCTTTGCAGTAACACTAAATCTGTCAGATTGCAAGGGTGTTTCCTGTGCACAGCCCTCTTCAGATCACCCCATGGATATTCAATTGGATTCGGGTCTGGGTTCTGGCTGGGGCAGAATATTAATCTTCTTCTGGTGAAGCCATTCCTTTGTTGATTTGGATGCATGCTTTGGGTCGTTGTCATGCTGAAAGATGAAGTTCTTCCTCATTTTCAGCTTTCTAGCAGACGCCTGAAGGTTTTGCCCCAGTATAGACTGGGATTTGGAACTGTTTATAGTACCCTCTACCTTGATTAAGGACCTTGTCCCAGCTGAAGAAAACATACCCAAAGCATGATGCTGCCACCCCCATGCTTCACTGTGGGTATGGTAGTTTTTTTGCCAAACATATATTTTGGAATTATGGCCAAAAAGTTAAACCTCGGTTCCAGACCATAACACTTTTCCCCACATGCTTTTGGGAGACTTCAGATGTGTTTTTGCAAATTTTAGCCAGGTTTGGATGTTTTTCTTCGTAAGAAAAGGCTTCCGTCTTGCCACTCTACCCCATAGCCCCGACACATGAAGAATACGGGAGACTGTTGTCACATGTACCACACAGCCAGTACTTGCCAGATATTCCTGCAGCTCTTTTAATGTTGCTGTAGGCCTCTTGGCAACCTCCCTGGCCAATTTTCTTCTAGTCTTTTCATCAATTTTGCAGAGCTGTTCAGTTCTTGGTAATGTCACTGTTGTGCCATATTTTCTCCACTTGATGATGACTGTCTTCACTGTGGTCCATGATATATTTAATGCCTTGGAAATTCTTCTGTACCCTTCTCCTGACTGATGCTTTTTAACAATGAGATCCCTCTGATGCTTTGGAATCTCTCTGCAGACCATAGCTTCTTCTGTAGTGTATGACTAAGGAAATGTCAGGAAAGACCTACTAGCACAGCTGATCTTTAATTGGAATTCCTCAGGGGCACTTTAAATGATGGCAGGTGTGTATGACTCCTACTTAAGCTGAGTTTGAATGTGATTTTTTTTTACTGCTGAGCATAGCAATATTCCCAGTTATAAGAGGGTGTGCACAGCACACATGTGCCACATATTATTTCAGTTTTTTATTTTTCCTTCCTCCACCTAAAAGATCTCAATTTCTGTTTCAACTGAGTTGTACAGTTCATAGGTCTCATTAAAAAGTTCTGAAATTATTTATCTTTGTGTCATTTATTTACATCACAGACAAGTGACATTTTAACAGGGGTGTGTAAACTTTTTATACCCACTATAATAATAATAATAATAATAATAATAATAATAATAATAATAATAATAATAATAATAATAATAATAATAATAATAATAATAATAATAATAATGTGCTGTGAAGTCCATTCTGCCTTATAGCAACACAGGTAGAAAATACTCAGAAGTGGTTTACTGTTCCCTTCTTCTGAGGCTGCTGTGGGACCGTTGCATATTGCCCAAGGCCACACTGGCTGGCTCTGTTTGCAAGGAAGCATAGCGGGGAATTAAATTCTGTCTCTGGCTCAGCCCCCAGATACCTAACTCACTGAACTATCTTGCCAGATTGAACCAACCTAGTTGTCTAAACTTCCCTATCAGCCGATCACCTGTTTGTTCAGGGGAACTCCAAGGATACAAAAGCTGGCCATATATCACTTGATAGGGTATATGATATCTGGCAGGGTTTGCCTTTGGCATGGCGTCTTTGCTTCCTGTCAATCACTGGAAAAATCAACAACCTTAATAGGGATGTATCAAATATAGTGGGACCTTGTATAAAGGAATTAATACGTTCCAAATGAAATTATGTTAAGCAAATTTTCCTTTATACAAATTCCCATAGGAATGCATTGAAAATGGAGTGATCCCATTTTTATGTTGTACGGATTCTCCCCATAGGTGATTATGTTAAGCAAATTTCCCCTATCTCCGGAATTTTTTATGTTGTACAAATTTTATGTTATACAAGCTGTTTTTTATACAAGGGTCCACTGTATATTCCCCTGCCTGGCTATGTCCTACTTCATCCAGAACTCAGGGTCTTGGTCTTTGTTCCCTTTCTCCTTTTTATGATTTAAGGGCTGCTAATGAAAATAATTAGCCCTGTGCAGTCACATTAGCTGGCGCATCAAAAGCATAGGTATGTCATTTCCCCCCTTAGTCTAGGGCAGGGACGGGCAAAGTGCAGTGCTCCAGATGCCTTTGGACTGCATTTCCCATGACTATTGTGGAGGGACCTGCTGGGAGTTGTAGTCCAAGAACATCTGGGTAGCTGCACTTTGTACACCCTTGTTTTAGAGCAGGCCTGCCCAACAGGTAGACCGGGGGCTACCAGTAGCCCGCGAAGGGTTCAAAAGTAGCTTGCCAGCCATCAATTAAAATGTGAGGGGATAAGTTCTCCACCTCTACCTCCCACACCCCAAGTAGAGTCAAGTCAGGACCCGGGTGGGTTGGGAGGGAAAGTGCACCTTTTTAAAAAAGTCTTCCAGCAGCTCAGGCAAGGGGAAGGGGCGATCTGCGCAAGCATGCACACACCTCCCTTGCACCCATCCACACCGTCTCCAGCGGGTGTAAGGGAAGCATGTGCATGGTCAGCTTTACCATAGGAATGCATTGAAATATGTTCCCTCCAGAAAGGATTGATTGATTTTCATTGTTTTCCTATGGGAAACCGCTGCTCTACTTACAAATTTTTTTACTTATGAGCATATGCTCGGAACAGATAAAATTCATAAGTAGAGGTTTTAGTGTAGTAGCCCTCAGGCACTTTCGTCTGGAAAAAGTAGACCTCGGCCGGTTCAAAGTTGGACAGCCCTGTTTTAGAGAAAGTGCAAGGACTATCATTCATATAAATACTCTAGAAAGAAACTTTAAAGCCTTGTCCCCTATCCACACTGTGGCCCTGATCTGGAGCGGCAAGGAGGCTCTCACATAGGGCGTTTATACACGACCCCTAAGCTCCGCCGCAAATGGCTGCAAGGTCCGGACCTTAAAAATGTTTACCCACCAGCTCCGGACTTTGCAGACAATTAAGTGCGACCCCGCCCACTTTAGCGCAACCCAGAGCAGTTTTCTTGTACCTGCTTTTTGGATGTGACAAATATTTGATCCGGTGTAAGGATAGTGAGTGCGGGGCTCTCCTAGCTTCCGTTTGTTCTTTTTTTGCGCCCCGCCCCTTTAAGAGATCTGAATGCTGCCGGGAACAAAACGGAGGTAAACGGCATTCTTTTCTTTCTTTTTTCTCCCTCCCTCAGGCAGCCAGCAACCAGGAAGTGCGGAGGGGGGTGGGGACAGAGGAAGAGCGACGAACCCCTAAGATCTCTGGTCCGAATTTAAGTGGCCAGCGGATCTTAGGGGCCGTGTAAAAAGGCCCATACTTGCAGTGTTTATTACCCAAAATGACTCTGGTTTTTTTGGTTGGATCACTAACTGACAATTAAAATTGGAAGCATGCTACCTGTGGAGGGCTCTGATCTGGACTGGGGCTGCAGTAGAGGGCAGAGAATTGAAAAAAAAATATCCTAGGGGGTCCAGTCCAGATTATTTATTATTTATTTATTTATTTACAAGATTTTTTTAGCCACCCCACTACCAGATGGTCTCTTTGTTTATTAAGTGTTCTTTGTGTACATTCAGTGGGAGGAAAAACATGTTAATGTCTTGACTTCTACCCATATCTTTATTTAGTTGCTCTTCAGTTTAAGAAAGGAGGAATATTCAGCCTGCCAAGAGGTGTTTTGTTATTGTTTCTCCTACCTACCTCTTCTCTGCTAGGGCCAGCCCCATACTTTTGGGGGTTTCTGAAAAGAAAAATCCATAGACCAGTTTTGCACACTCATGAATATGAGGATTCAATCCACTGAGATGTTCGCTACACATCCTAAGGCACAAAAGGAAAGTGCAAAAGTCCTGCAATACCCTAATATGCCTCCCCTTGGGTTTTCATGAATTGTGTGCAGGAAAACACCCTGCTGGACTGGACTCCCAAGAGTCAGATCACGCCTCTGCCCTTTACAAAAACCAAAATCTTGTGAAAAGTTCTCTGTGTCCTCCTTAGGGGGCTTTTTTTCTCCCCACCTGCCTCTGGCCGTTACGAAAGGTTTTCCCCTTGGATGTGGGCAGGGGATGATGTAGCGTGGCAATCTGGGGCCAAGCTGAATCGAGAAAGGGACTTTCCCTGTGTCCCAGATTGGTAAATCACATGCCCAGCAGGTCAAGATATTCAGTTTTCTCCTATTAATAACTCCAAATCCTGCTATTGGATGGCCAAGAAAAAAATGCAGTTGGTTAGATCTCTGGCTCGCTTGATCTAGGATACATATTTAATGGTACTGTTTTATTTGGAGAGATTTTGTCATGGGGACCAAGGTCATCCAAGGCAGGAGCCCCCACTCCAAACAAGGCTGCTGGTGTCTTTTTTTCTCTGAGTTTAAGGGCTGGGCTTGTTTTCTTTTTAAACAAATAATGAAAGCCATGTTCATGCACATTCAATCTGTACGGTGCAGCTAGGGGCAAGTGCACGCTCTCAAGTCCCTTTTCTTTCGAAATACTTGAACGTTGGTGTCATTGAGAGCCACTTGGCAAGACTGTGGCTCTACTCAGCAGAAGACTCAAAGCAAACCCAGTGCATGTGGCTGCCAGCATTCTTGTCAGTGACTTCTTTCCATCACCCTGAGTGGCCTGCATCCCTGATCTCTTGGAGAGGTCATGTCTTCCTTAATTTTCCATTGCGCTGCGAACCAGCTGGGAAGCTTGTGCTTTTGATTTCCTGGAATTGGAAGGATTTAGAATTGGCAGGAAAGCTGTCTAGGAGGCAGAGGGCTTCTCTCTTCTGGGGCCTAGCCAGCGTCTGCTCAGGTTATCCCTAGAGTGTCTGGGAGAGAGGCTTGCATTTGGTATTATTCTCTTTAAGACTCCGGAGTTGGCCTGATGAGAGACGTCTCAGTTTGAAGCAGAGAATTTGGCAAAGTTGCATTGCTTTCTACTAAATTCCATAGCTGGCAGCTGGGAGATTTTTAGGAGCCACAGCCAAAATAACTGATTTTTCTCAAACTCTGCTGAAGGATACATTATATCTGGAAGTTGAGTTATGACAATTGGACTTCTTTCTCTTGAGAGATTGAAACGTTTCGCTGCTCATCCAAACAGCTTTGTCCGAAGTTGTTTGGATGAGCAGCGAAACGTTTCAATATCTCAAGAAAAAAAAGTCCTGTTGCCATGACTCAGCTTCCAGACAAACTCACCTGGATGACTGAGAATCTTCACAGATACAGTACAACATAGCCCCCCCCCCAAATTATCCCAGTGTGTTGTCAATTGTACGCAAAGGGAAAGTTGTGGGTCAGGTCCTTTATCTGCCAGCCCAAGTCTTGGCTTTCCCCTTCTCAGTGAGTGCAGTGAGTGGGAAAGCCTGCATTTCTCAAGAAGAATGGTTATGCCCTTGTGTTCTTGTCATCCTTTTACCTGGTTGCATACATGCATAGGCAGTCTCTGCTTTTTTTTTCTGGGGCATGGGGTATGTTTATTTCTTTTTCCCCTAAATTTTTAATTCCATGAATTTTACAGCAGACAAGAAAAACAGTTTCCAATGGCCCTTGCCCCACCTGTTTCCCCCACCATCAAATACTATGTTTTTAAAGGGTTTGTATAATAATCTATGTTGTAATCTGTATACCAATTCTGTGTGGTAGGCCAAAGTTATTGTCCCCCAAGTGGCAAAATGCAAGATAAGATGGAAAAAAAGTTGCTTGTTTAAACTCGGTTGTTTTGAGTTTGCATGGTGGAAGCAGGATTCCAATGAGATGCTTTCCACTTTGTGTCCTGATTCTGACCTCCAGGCCACACACAAACACACCTTCTGTGTGAGGTTCCAAACCATAACCTTAGAATATTCTATGGGGAAAATGTGATGGGGCGAGAAGTCAAGATGTAGTGGATGATCCCAGCAAGGGTAAAGCACCCTCTCCTTTTATGAGAAAGTGTACGAGTAAATCTCTCTTCCCTTTGCTGGACAAAGCTGGATTTGTGCTTGTGGCGCAGTGGTTAAATGCCTGTCCTGCAGGTAAAACTGTGCTCACGACCTGGGGTTCAATCCCAGGTAGCCGGCTCAAGGTTCACTCAGCCTTCCATCCTTCTGAGGTAGGTAAAATGAGTACCCAGCTTGCTGTGGGGGGGGCAATGTGTAGTCTGCATACTGTAATTAAAAACTGTAAACCGCCCAGAGACTACTTGAAGTAGAATGGGGTGGTATATAAGCAGACCACTTTGCTTTGCTTTGCTTTTTTCAGGTACAGGTACATATTCTCGCTGGGTGTTTGTTACTCGCATTCACATGTAATTATTCCCTAGGAGTAAATGGTCACTGATGCTGTCTGGCTGTCCCAGTGTATTGTTAGCATTTCATTTCTTCACCTTCTGATCTGGTTCCTCCCCCCCCCATCTTGTTAACACTGGCATCCCATTCTCAAAGAAAACTCCCTTTGTGTCATTATGATCTTGCCATTAGCTACAACCGACCAGGTTTCATGAGCTCACCATTAACTGTGGTTATTTTTCACTGTCCATGTCTTTTCCATGCCCTTCCCATCTCTGTTTTCCCTCTTTGTCCCATCCCTAGAACGCGATCATGGAAGCTCTAGTATGTGATCAGTTGGAGGAGCCGCCTGCCTCTGCTGTCCTCTTGGACAGCTGCCACTTCTCCCAGGTCATCTTTACAGATGTGGAGAAATTCTACATCCCTGGTGCAGATGTAACGTGCCATTACACCCTTTCTGAACATATCACACCACAGAAGAAGGACTGGGTGGGCATATTCAGGGTAAGTGCATGTTGTGAAAGCAGCAGCCGGGGTTGTGCAGCATGTAATCGGGAGCTGATGTACAATGGGTCATAATCTCTGTTTTCGTGTGATAGCCTTGCCTAGCCCTATTTGGTTTATAAAAGTTTCTTTCTCTACAGAAATCCACTTGACTGCAACTTTGTAGCAGCTCAGCCACAGAGCGAAAGCTCAAGGATTTTAAGCAGTGAAATGTTTGAATGCCACGTCTTGAGGTTAACGATGAGGTTTTTTTTAAAGTTTTTTTAATTTATTGCATGAGGAACAAACATACATTTCAGTCCTTACAACTATTCCAAAAACATTACACAATCCTGTGGTCCCTTCCTCATTAAGGAGTTTGACACCAGATTGTTTGGACTTCAACACATGTCTTTTTTCTTTTAATGGCTGTAAACATAAATAAGAGGATCTGTTTCTCTTTGGAATGGTTTACAAAGAGGTCACTGTGTTAGTTTCTTGGAGCAAAAGCATCAAAGAGTCCCATGCCTTCCTGCAGAAACATTTAACACCTTTATTACGGCTTAAGCTTGCAGGGCTGTGGCCCACCCATCTCAGTTGCATATAAGTAATCTCTGATCTACCAAGGGCTCGTGGTATTAATAAACCTGTAAGGGGGGTGGGCAAATAATTTGTGGCTTTTGTGTTTAGATGTTTGTCATCTTCAAGGTCTTATATAACATCTGTCAGTTTTGTAATTGGCATTTCCCCTAAATCAGACATGTCCAAAGTCTGGCCCGGGGGCAAAATGTGGCCCGTTTTCAAATTCAGAGTGGCCCGCGGCTTCTTCTTCCCACCAGCTCAGCCTGTCACGCATCCCCGCCAGCTGGCCCCTCCCCTTACCAGATGGAGGCGTTAGCTTGCAGTTTTATGGTTTGCCTGCCCTCCCTGCCTCTGTCCATCCCCCAGCCACCTGCCCAGCCTACCCACCCCAACTCTGTTGCTGCAGCATCCTCCCCGCCTCTTTGCATGTTATAGAGACTTGTCCAAAGTCCTGCCCGGGGGCCAAATACCGCTGAATGGTCGACCCCAATCATTTTCACCTCACTAAATCTGGCCCTCCTTGCAAACAGTTTGGACACCCCTGCCCTAAATAATGCTGCAGGTGCAGTCTATAGTAAAGCTGCTGTTAGGAATCTCCTGCAACTGTTCACAAAGTGGGAGGGAAAGAATACCAGTTTGGCAGTGCAATCCTGTGCTTACCCAAAGCCAAACTGCACAGCTTTAGTGAACAGAACAGGGGCTGCTGTGCTAGCAGAAGAGATGGCCCATCAGTAGGATAACAGTCACACGGCCAACGTTTCCTGGCACGAAGGCAGAAGATGTAGATGTTCCCCTGGTGATATTACACTTGATCTGCAGGACTGTTGAAGCTGGCCACATTCCTCAGCAAACTTCAGAGGGATTTGAAAACAATGTGCTGGTTTGCGCTGCAAGTCTGCATAATGTAACACAAACATGTGCCGTACCCCCCCCCCAGCCCAGAAAGGTTTCCATAGAACATTAGGTTAGAGCAGAAGTGAAAAGCCTGGAGCTTCCGGGATGTTTTGCATCCTAGCTCCCAGCATGTCTAACCGTTGGCGACCTGGGTTGGGGTTGACAAGAGTATCATTCCAAAACTTCTAGAGCAGATCAGGTTGGGGAATATCTGCCCAGGAAGGTCTTTTATGCCTTAGTTGCTCCCAGTTTCCTTCCTAGTTAACAAAAGGCTGCCATACAAATATCTTGTCATTACAGGTGGGGTGGAAAACGACTCGTGAATACTACACTTTCATGTGGGCAACTTTGCCAAGTGATCCCAACAGCAACGTGCAGCAGCTGCTTTTTAAAGGTTAGTGAGAACAGCAGAAGGCACGGATTTTTTTCCTACTCTTTGTCTTAAACATTGCTGCAGGGTTAGCAGGAAGTCAGTACATTAGGATGGCTTTCGAAATTCAATTACAGTCGGTGTATTCTCGGG
Organism: Phrynocephalus guinanensis; assembly: GCA_037367245.1. Lineage (NCBI taxonomy): Eukaryota > Metazoa > Chordata > Lepidosauria > Squamata > Agamidae > Phrynocephalus > Phrynocephalus guinanensis. Next base: position 20,513,287 of record CM074743.1, read on the forward strand.
ATAGAATGTCAGAGTAGGACTCTGGAGATGTAGGTTCAAATCCCAGTCTGGCCATGGAAAGCTCACTGGGAGTGGCACTATTAAACCACGTTTCACAGACCTAAACAATCCTATTAGGTTCTCCATGAGCCGGAAGTAACTCGGTGGTACACAACACACACAAATGTAAGTTGCATAATTAGCGGTCATTCAAAACAACCTTGCATTACTGTATGTTTCTGGCTACAAGATGCCCCCCATGTATAAGACACTCCCCCCTTTCCAACCCAAAATTACAGTTTCACAACTGCACAGTTCTCTCATTGACTGACTTCCATCTATAAGATGACCCTCAATTTTTAGTCTATAATAATTTTAGATGAAAATATAGTCTTATACATGGGGAAAATACAGTAAATTGCTATGCATCCAGATTTGGGAGTGAGTGTTCCTTTGTTGTTTTGCAAAATTAAAAATAAATTGGTAATTTGAGATGTGTGGCCTGGTCTTGGAAATCATTTGCCTCTGGTCCTACTTGGCATCCTTTAACCTGTAGTATAGGAGGTTCAAGATGTGCTCTCACCCAAAGGCAGATGAACCGGAGCACGTGCCATGGTGTTGTAGCCGGTATTCTTGCACTCTTGCATCTGGAAGTGCATAGTAGTGGGAAGAAAAGGCTTGTTTCTGGAAATGGAACTGTAGCTGGCATTGCATAGATAGAGGGTTTCAGGTCCATTACTAGGTATATCTCATTTTTTCAAATACCAGATAACAAAAATAGAAAAGACGTTTGCCTGAAAATTTGAGGAACCACTGCTGTCAAAAAGTATATGGATAATCAGTCTTTATGTTGCTTTTGCTACTGTTTTCCCTTGGCTGATTTAAAGGTAAGAAATGAGATTTGGGTTTTGTCCTTTTAGCCTACTACCTACCAACAGACGATGAATATTATCAGTTCTGTTATATTGACCAGGACGGGCAAGTCCGTGGAGCAAGCGTGCCCTTCCAGTTCCGTGCAGAGGCTGAGGATGACATGCTGGTGGTTACTACGCAGGTGTGTGTTTCCTTTTTCATGGCTGGCAATGAGTAATACAGAGATGTGGAAATGTTGGCTTTTCTAATGTTTAAAATTACAACATTCTCAGTTCCTTATCATTAGCTATTACATTTTGGGGTCAATAAGAGTTGTAGGCCTAGTCATCTTGGAAGCCAAAGCTCCCTAAATACCCATCATTTTATTAACCTTACTTTTTTGTTCCTTTCTGTCTTAAAAATGCTGTTTGTTTAAAATATTTATAGACTGCTGTTCTGGCTTGAACCCCCATCCCCAAAGTGGCTCCCAACCAACATACAGGAATACAGCATATAAATAAAAATATACTGTATTTCAGAAACCACAAAACCATCATCATATAAAAATGAATAAATAACTTTAAAAACAGCAATAGCCCTAACACAGAGGTATCTGCCAGAGTAAAACTCCCAAGCCCACTGGATGGTTAGAACTGGAGTACATGCGTTATGAAATCGCCTGATTAAATAATTTTAGGAGAAAGCAATGGGTATTTTCCCCTTTCTGTTGTTACTATGGTTTAGAGTTGTAAAATTTCCAGAAACTTCGGAGAGACTGTTGTGAAAATAGATCCCCTCCAAACAAAAATAACATCTGGAAATTTACATCTCTACTGTGGTCTAAGCAGAATATGGCTTGTACCAACTGTGTCTGTAATTTTGTCTTTTTTTTTGTTTTTATTCTGCTCTTCGCTTATTTGAATTGCCAGGGAGAGGTAGAGCAGATTGAGCAACAAAACACAGCTTTGCTTCAGGAGAACCAGAAACTGAAAGAAAAAGAATCAGCCCTGCAGCAGCAGAAGGAAGATCTACAGGAAAGGATCAGGACAATTGAGGTGGGTCCTCAGCCACAGGGGTATGGTGGGATATTTGCCAGATTCTGAAAGGTCCAATCTTGGTCCCTAGAGGAGTTCTATAACAACAAACAAAGAAATAAATTTTGGAGATAGTGGTGGGCTGTGGCCCTCCAATGTCTGAGTAAAAAGGTAAAGGTTCCTCCCATACATGCGTGCTAGTCGTGTTTGACTCTAAGGTGCCCATCTCCATATTCAAGCCGAAGAGCTAGTGTTGTGCAAGTCCATGGCCACGTGGCCGGCATGGCTGCAAGGAAACACTGTTTTACCTTCCCACTTTTTATGGCGGTACCTATTTATCTACTTGCATTTACATGCTTTCGAATTGCTAGGTTGGCAGGAGCTGGAGTTATCAGTGGGAGCTGCTCTGCTGTGTGGCAGTGGATTCGAACTACCAACTTTGCAGCTGACAGTTTTCGGAGCCTTAGTCCGCTAAGTCACCGCTCCTAGTAGTTGCCCACAAATGTTGGGCATTGGATTCGAACCACCGAGCTGCCGACTTTGCACCTCACCTTTCTGTTACAGCGGGTGAAGCCCTCCTAGCCTTAGCCCGCTGAGCCACCACGTCCCATTCTGAGCACATCAGTCCAAATGTAGACGTGTGTAGCCCTGTGTTTTCAATATTGCCCTTCTCTGATATTGAACTAGGGGAAGCAAAAATCTGACTTGCCATAGGATAGCATGTTGTTAAAAGCTGAAGGGTGGGATGCTGTGTGGATTGGTTAAAGGATCTGGAAGTTGATTCATGACAACTCTACTTGTCTTGAGAGATTGAAACATTTTGCTGCTCATCCATACAGCTTCTTCGGTCTGATGAAGCTCCTTGGATGAGTAGCGAAACGTTTCAAACTCTCAAGAAAAGAGGCCCAGTTGCTGTGACTCAACTTCCAGATAAACTCACCTGGATGACTAAGAATCTTCAGAGACATGTTGGTTAAAGGACTGCTGCATGCAGATGAGATGAAGACCTGAAATATGTAGAGCTTATATACTGCATATACAACAACAGACATTTCTTCAGACTGGAGCACATTAGAGGAAGGAAAAGAATAAGGGCAGATAAACCAGAATGATAAATGCTCTTCAACATCTGCTAAGCAGGATGAAAGTTGCATCAGTTTGTTAGGTTGGGAAGAGCAGCTGATGATTAGTAGGACCAGTGGTGGCATGGAAAGAAGTGTAACCTTCTCTTCCTCTGCTGTGGTCTGTTTGCTTTGGAGAAAATCCTTGTTTAGAGGAGGAAAATACTGTCCCAGGAAAGGACAGGTTTAAATTCTCCCTCCATGCCTGCAGTTATCCTGCTAAAATCAGTCTTCTTATAATTAGTGCAATTTGTATATTTTTTAAAAAAAACAGGCAGGGTGTTAAATAGTGGGTTCATGAGGCCAGGGGATAAATCAGCATGGCTTTATTCTGCAAGTCTCTGACAGTCAGATAAGGAATGGAATAGTAAAAACACACATGCACATTTATACAAATGCTGCCAAGAGCAGCTGCCCCTCCCTGTGGCCAATTATCTGCAGCTGGCCAACAAGCAACCAGCACACACTTCACAGGCAATACCATCCCTGTCTCACTACCTAACACAGGGGAGATGCAAAGAGACACCTAACATCATGTATGGCTTGGCAACAGCAATAGCCCTGACACAGAGGTATCTGCCAGAGTAAAAGCGGATTTCTAAACACTTTATGCAACAATACAGATGTTCAAGCTGCCTAGATGCCCTAAGCAGATCTGATCTCGCCTGATTTCGGAAGCTAACCAGGGTCAGCCCTGGTTAGTACTTGGATGGGAGACCACCAGAGAATACCAGGTGCTATAGGTGCCTGGAGTAGGAACTGGCAAACCACTCCAGTATTCCTGCCAACTTGCTGATGTTAACTACAGTCCTTATCCGCCTTGACCATTCACCGTGCTGGACAGGGCTAAGGGAATTGGCATCCCAACAAAATCTAGGGACCGCGACTGCCTATCTCTGGAGCCCTTACCCTGTAGTTTACAATTTGTGTTCTCCACCCCCCCACCCTGGTTGTGCATTTCCAGGAAGAGAAACGGAAGCTTGAGGATAAAGTCCGTTTGCTCCAGGCTGCGACCGTGGAGCTTGAGAGAGCTCAGAATCTGCAGGCTTTAGAGAAAAAGGCTGCTCAGGCTGAAGTTGCTGCTCTTACAGAAGAGAACAGAAAACTGCAAAAGGAACAGGAGGTAAACAAAAAGAGGCCAACTGACTGGGAGAGTTTCATTATTAGTGGAAGGCTGATTGATTGGCTGAACATCAGAATGGCTTTAACATTTTGACCTGGCTGGCTGGTGGGAGTTTGACTTTTTTATCACTAGAAACATTGACAATATGTTGTCTTCCTAAGAAACTAATACAGAATGAGTCAGTTGCCATCACCTCAATCTACCTGCTTTCCCAACCCCTCAGGATCCTCAGAGAAGCTTGGCTACTTTGAGGAGCAGTTATGAAAAACTCAGTTTGGAAGTAAATCACTTTAAAAATCAGATTATAGGCCTGGATGTGTGTAAGCCTTGTGCTTTCAATATTGCCCTTCTCTGATATTGAACTAGGGGAACCAGAAATCTAACTTGCCATAGGATAGCATGTTGTTAAAAGCTGAAGGGTGGGATGCTGTGTGGATTGGTTAAAGGATCTGGAAGTTGAGTCATGGCAACTGGACTTCTTTTCTTGAGAGATTGAAACGTTTCGCTGCTCATCCAAACAGCTTTGTTGGTCTGATGAAGCTGCTTGGATGAGTAGCGAAACATTTCAGTCTCTCAAGAAAAGAAGTCCAGTTGCCCTGACTCAACTTCCAGATAAAGACACCTGGATGACTGAGAATCTTCACAGACATATTGGTTAAAGGATTGCTGCATGCAGAGGAGAGGAAGACCCGAAATGTGTAGAGCTTACATATTTTTTTAAAAAAACAAAAATTTCTTCAGACTGGAGCACATTAGAAGAAAGAAAAGAATAAGGACAGATAAACCACAATGATGAATGCTCTTCAACATCTGCTAAGCAGGATGAAAGTTGCATCAGTTTGCTAGATTGGAAAGAGCAGCTGATGGTTAGAGGGTCAGTGGTGGCATGGAAAGAAATGTAACCTTCTCTTCCTCTGCTGTGGTCTGTTTGCTTTCGGGAAAATCCTTGTTTAGAGGAGGAAAATACTGTCCCAGGGAAGGACAGGTTTAAATTCTTCCTCCATGCCTTCAGTTATCCTGCTGAAATCAGTCTTCTTATAATTAGTGCAATTTGTATTTTTCTTAAAAAAACAGGCAGGGTGTTAAATAGTGGGTTCATGAGGCCAGGAGATAAATCAGCATGGCTTTATTCTGCACGTCTCTGACAGTCAGATAAGGAATGGAATAGTAAAAACACACATGCGTATTTATACAAATGCTGCCAAGAGCAGCTGCCCCTCCCTGTGGCCAATTATCTGCAGCTGGCCAACAAGCAACCAGCACACACTTCACAGGCAATACCATCCCTGTCTCATTACCTAACACAGGGGAGATGCAAAGAGACACCTAACATCATGTATGGCTTGGCAACAGCAATAGCCCTGACACAGAGGTATCTGCCAGAGTAAAAGCGGATTTCTAAACTCTTTATGCAACAATACAGATGTTCAAGCTGCCTAGATGCCCTAAGCAGATCTGATCTCGCCTGATTTCGGAAGCTAAGCAGGGTCAGCCCTGGTTAGTACTTGGATGGGAGACCACCAGGGAATACCAGGTGCTGTAGGTAAGTAGGAACTGGCAAACCACTCCAGTAATCCTGCCAAGAAAACTCCATGGACATGGAGTCATGAAGAGTCGGTCACGACTGTAATGACACAACACACACACACATGTTCAGCTAGAGCAGTGATGGCGAACGTTTTAGAGACCAAGTGTTCAAACTGTGATTCAAAGCCCACTAATTTTTTGCAAAGTGCCAATACAGCAATTTACCCGGAATACAGGTGGCTGTGAAGGGGAGATGTTGGGTGCCCACAGAAAGGGCTCCCGAGTGCCACCTTTGGCACCGATGCCATAGGTTCGCCAACACTGAGCTAGAGGATGGCAACTTGCCAGTGTTAACTACAGTCCTTATCTGCCTTGACCATTCACCATGCTGGACAGGGCTAAGGGAATTGGCATCCCAACAAAATCTAGGGTCCGCGACTGCCTATCTCTGGAGCCCTTACCCTGTAGTTTACAATTTGTGTTCTCCTCACCCACCCCCACCCCCCATTGTGCATTTCCAGGAACAGAAACGGAAGCTTGAGGATAAAGTCCATTTGCTCCAGGCTGCGAACGTGGAGCTTGATAGAGCTCAGAATCTGCAGGCTTCAGAGAAAAAGGCTGCTCTGACTGAAATTGCTGCTCTTACAGAAGAGAATAGAAAGCTGCAAACGGAACAGGAGGTAAACAAAAGAAGGCCAACTGACTGGGAGAGTTTCATTATTAGTGGAAGGCTGATTGATTGGCTGAACATCATAATGGCCCAGAGATCTCCTGGTAGTGGGGCGGCTATAAAATCTTGGAAATAAATAAATAAACATTTTGACCTGACTGGCTGGCTGGTGGGAGTTTGCCTTTTTTATCACTACAAACATTAACAATATGTTGTCTTTCTAAGAAACTAATTTGGAACGAGTCAGTTGCCTTCACCTCATTCTACCTGCTTTCCCAAACCCTCAGGATCTTCAGAGAAGCTTGGATACTTTGAGGAGCAGTTATGAGAAACTCAGTTTGGAAGTAAATCACTTTAAAAATCAAATTGCAGGTCTGGAAGCACAGAACAGCTCCACAGAGAAAGAACTGCAGCAGTAAGTATGTCTTTCTTTTTCTGTGCTAGAGGCTACATCAGTCATAATGTCATATCATTGTTTATTGTGGAGAAAGAATGTAGGCGAAGCCTCGGGCTTTTATCAGGCACAGAGGTGGGGTGATTATGAGATTGCACCACTCCTTCCAACCCGTTTCCTGGTCAAAGTCTGGTGTTCATCTGGACCCAAGCCATTAAACGCTTCATACTTTTACTTGCAGGACTGTTTTCCCATGTGTACCTCCCAGTAGGATTGACACTTTTATTAAGCTCAGCAAGGCGGCAGTCTGAGACAGAAGTGTCAAAGCAAAAAGCAAAGCCTTCTGCTTGTATACCACTTCGTAGTCCTTAAAGCACTCGCTAGGTGGTCTACAGTTTAATTCTGCAGGCTACACGTTGTGTCCCCCTTCGATGAACAGGATACTCATTTTACTGACTTCATAAGGATGGAAGGCTGAGTGTACCTTGAGCCAGTTACTTGGAATTGAACCCCAGGTCGTGTGCGCAGTACAGCAGTCAAACCACTGCACCACAAGGCTCTTGAAGTGTCATTGAGGAGCAGATTCTTAGTGATATAATGAATTCTGCATGTATGTTTACTACCAGGAAGGAGGAGTTGGTAAAATGTTAGTCTCCAAAGTGCTAGCAGAATTTTGTCCAGAAAAAAAAATCAGGAAAAGGTCATAAAAATGCATAATTAAACATTAATCCATTCAAACGCCTTGTTCCTGTACAGGATCAAAGAAGAGAAACGGAAGCTATTAATAGAACAGGAACGGCTGGAAAACGAACTGAAAACCACCCAAAGTCATGTAGATCAGCTTCAGGTGGGCAGTGATTGGATCTTCCCATGAAGGGTACAAGCTGGAAAGCCCCCCTTGGTGTCGAGAGAATGGAACTAAAACGCCTGATAAGATTTTTTTTTTACAACTTGGGGCGCTTTTACACGACCCCTAAGATCCGCTGGCCACTTAAATTCGGAACAGAGATCTTAGGGGCTTGTCGCTCTTCCTGCTTCCCCACCCCTCCGCACTTCCTGGCTGCTGGCTGCGTGAGGGGAGGGAGAAAAAAAAGGAAGAAAATATCGTGCCTCACCTCCCTTCTGGCTCTTGCCGGCAAGATTCCTGTCTCTGTAAAAGTAGCTCTTAAAGGGGCGGGAGCCAAAAAAACAACAAAGAGAAGGGAGGAGAGCCCCACACTCACTATCTTTACACCACATCAAGGAATTTTCAGGATGGAAGAGCAGGTACTTGAAAAGTGCGCTGGGATGCACTAAAGTGGGCGTGGTCGCACCTAATTTCCTGTAAACTCCGGAGCTGGTGGGTAAACATTTTTAAGCTCCGGAGCTGGGAGCCATTTGCCCCGGAGTTTAGGGGTCGTGTATAAACGCCCTGAGTTAGCATTTGGAGAAATGGAAGGGGCATTTTTGCTGTAATGGATGAAGCTAAGCACGGCCCAGTATTTCTCTTATGTGTGAGTTCACTCATTCCGCTTAGCCCCAAACAGATGGATGGTACATTGTTGCCACTAGGGTCAGAATTCGGAACAAACCGCTTTCCTGATGTCATATACAGTGGTACTTTGTATAAAGGAATTAATTCATTCCAAATGAAATTCTGTTAAGCAAATTTTCCTTTATACAAATTTCCGATAGGAATGCATTGAAAACAGAGTAATCCCATTTTTATGTTGTACGGATTCGCCCCATAGGCGATTATGTTAAGCAAATTTCCCCTATTGCTGGAAATTTTTATGTTGTACAGATTTTATGTTATACAACCCGTTTGTTATACAAGGGTTCACCGTACTTCTAGTCTCATTATGACAATGCCTGCTGGGAGGGTGTCTGTAATGGCTTTACTTGGCATCAGTGATGTCCTGATGCCCAAGACAGAGCTCTATCTCAAAGCATAACAGGTTCTTAAATTCAATATCTCTCATGGGACCCTTCTACATTTGTCCTTTTTTAGAAATAATAATAATAATTTTGTAATTGTATTTGGAAATCTCACCAACTCTTAGTGGGGCTAATTTTTTGAATGTGATTGCCCAGCGTTCCCTTTATCCATCTGGGTTTGGGGAGTCATGTCTCCCTCTTGTCCCATTTCAGTCCCAAGCACAGAATCAACAGAAGGAAGTGCAAAAGTTGAAGGGCGTGAATCAAGAGAATGCAAAGCAACTCCAGCAGCTGAAGGAAGAGAATTACCAGTTAAATGAGGCCTTGCTTAGCCAGGTCAGCATCCCTCATTCCCCCCAATCCCTTTTTGCTATAGATCTGTGGCTTTCTCCCTCTGTTTTGTAGACCCTTGGGACTCCTTGGGTAGTAGGAGTCATAGCTTGTATAATAACCCAAATGCTTTGCATACACAAACATGCAGATTCTGTGCATGGCCTCTCATGTTTGAAGGAGGATGCTGGAGAATGCAGCTTGGTTACTTGTAGTGGTTAGGATGTTAGATTTTGAGATCCAGTCACTCACTCTCAATCTGAAGTAGCTCACAAGGTTGTTGTGAAGGGACAGTGGCGAAAAGGACTACTCTGTAATCTGCAGCTATGAGCTCAATGGAAAGGTGATATATAAATGTAAAACATAACCTTCCAGTCATAGTAACATTGGTGCTAAACTAGGGCAGTATTGGCGAATCTATGGCATGGGTGCCAAAAGTGGCACTCGGAACCCTTTCTGTGGGCACCCAATATCGCCCCTTCACAGCCACCTGTATTCAGGTTAAATTGCTGTACTGGCACTTTGTGGAAAATTAGTGGGTTTTGTGGAAAACCCACTAATTTTCCCGCTAAATTTTGTGGCACTTTGTGGAAAATTAGTGGGCACTTGGTCTCACTGAACTAGGGGGACAGATGGTCCAATTAAGTCAAAAGCAAGGCCGCTTCACAAACTTTTGTGGTTGTTTTGCCATTAAGTAGCTTCCAACTTATGGTGAGACTATGAACGCTATCCTTTCAACAAACCCATGATTATGGCTGGGCTGAGAAAATGTGTCTGTTCCAAAACTGTGAACAAAGTGGGGGAGAAGAACTGGATGGGTAGCTATATGACAGTGTATGCATGCTTTGAATACCTTTCCCGTTTGTGCTTCTAATTGCAAATTCTTGTTGTTCCTTAGCAACATTTGGAAGAGGAACTGGAGGAGAAGACACGTTTGCTTCAGACCCTGCAGAAGGAAATCAATGAAAAGGAAAAGGCAAATCAGGTATTAGGTTTGTCAAGTCAAGATGGAAGAGGATCATGCCCGAGCCTTTCGGAACAGAAGTGTTCAAAAATGCTATGAAAATCAATATGCCGTTCAAAGCCCCTTTAGGAAGGTTGTTATGAAAGTTGTGTTGTAATTTTGCAATGAAAAAGAGATGGCTTAGGAGAGTGTTCCCACACCTGGCACTGGCTCTCATTACATGTAGCCAGCATGGCCAAGTGCAGCTGTAATCAAGTATAGACAGTACCTCTAAAGATTACCACAGAATGTAGTTACCTAAGAAACTTTGTGTGCTTTCTAAACTATGCACCTCAATAGGCGTAATGAATAAGAAATGCTGCAGGGCAACCAGCAAAGCAAGGAAGCTTTCATAGTCCACTGGTTCAAGTTATCAGTGTATCACAATCACTGATACTGGACCTGTGTGGACAGTGAGGCTGTGTTTTTTTTAACAGAATATTTCATTGGACTGGTGATGTTCCTGGCATTATTTGCAAATGGCCATATACAACTAGTAGTTTAGTGGCAACAGCACCCAGTAATATAACCCAGACCACAGACTTAGAGCTTCTCTTTTGAATGAATGAATGAATGAATGAATGAATGAATGAATGAATGAAAAGCTTTATTACGGTCAATGACCAGTATCCACAATGCATGTATACAAATAATACTGATTCAGACAAGGCAAGGAGAAACAGGGGAGGGAGGATACTGTAAAAATGGAGACATACTAAACTGTAGCTGCTTGAACATTTGTTGAAATGCTTTGTGCAGGAATTATGATTGCCACTGCACAGAATTTAGCTACATTGGGCAACATATTTAAAATAAGATGTTCAGAGACTTAGAGTTTTGCTTTTGGTTCCCTTGCCAGCACTACTGACTCTTTTTCCATCCTTGCCCTTGGTTTCATTGCTGGTTCCTGCCTCCTGCTTGGCTTCTGTTCCTTCATGCTTCAACTGACACGTCATATTGTGGACCCAGGCAAGAGGAACTGTCCCGTGCTGACTACATGCCAATACATACACAACTGTTAATATCTTTGTTTTGATAGGGGGTAAATAAAGGGCTGCAACTTTGATTGGTTGCATCCGAATAGACTTGGCAAAGCATGAGGAGCAGATTCTTGCACTGGGTGACCCACCTGCCAGCCAACATGCGCCTTTACCAGGGTTCAGTATATCCCTAGGTACGTCACCACCAGAGGAACTCCTTTGTATACATTTGTATAGGACAAAATGCCCATCTCCCTCACCAGAGATCTACTCTTAGGCACAAATCCATCCTCAAGTGCAACCAAGAGGTGGTGACAAAGTTTATATACATTATAATGCAACATTCACTTCTGCTCATAACATTCTATCATGAATACAATTAACTATAAGCTCTGCAGATTACCCAGCAATAAGCAGAAGGAGGCGGGGCTGAAGCCTCAAGGAAGACTGGCTGGAGAGGAGCAATAAGCATGCATGTCCAAACTTCGGCCCTCCTGATGTTTTTGACCACAACTCCCACAGTCCTTTTCCATTGGAAATACAGGCTTGGGATTCTGGGAGGGCCAACGTTTGGACATGCCTGAATGCTTCTCTAATGGACCAGGGTGAAGACTACTTCCCTCTGGTCTACTGGCTGGGCTTCTCCCAGCATTTCCCAGACAGCTCTTGATTGGCTAGGAACTCTCCAACACGACTGGCTGTTTCTCCTGGCCAGCTCCTCCTCAATTGGCTGATCCAGGAGCATGGTGGGCACTTACCCATGTGGCCAGGAGTCAGGAGCCTGAAAATGAACCCCTGGCTTCTGAATTGCCTAATGAGAAAGTGTTCTTTCTTGCTGATCTTGGACTCTTTTCACACGACCCCTAAGATCCGCTGGTCCCTTAAATTCGGACCAAAGATCTTAGGGGTTCGTTGCCCTTCCTTCCTCCCCACCAGAGAAAGAGGGGGAAAAATGCAGCTCACCTGGAGGAGCCTCCCGGAGCTCCATTTCTCTTCCGTTTCTCTTCTGCTTGCTTTTTTCCCTCCCACCTCTTCTCTTAAAGGGGCAGGAGGCAAAAAAACCACAAGCAGAAGCCAGGAGAGCCCTGCATTGACCAGATTAAATCCGGACCTGGGGATTTTCACCCACCTCAAGCAGGTACAAGAAAGTGCAGCTGGGTCGTGCTTAGGTGGGCGGGGTCACACTTAATTGTCTGCAAAGTCCGGAGCTGGTGGGAAAACACTTGTAAGGTCCGGACCTTGCAGCCATTTCCTGCGGAGCTTAGGGGTCGTGTATAAAGGCCCTTAAAGAGGAATACTGTAGCTTGTCCAGCATTATAGTGCCAAGTATAGGGGCAGATTTTCTGTGGTGATCAAAACAGGAGTATGGAATCTGTGTTGTTCTCGATGTTGAAGAACTACTATTTCTTTCTAGTAGAAAAGTCTTACTATTGGGGAGACCAGCCAGCCTGGGAGAGATGGGGTTTTTTAATCCAACATCTGGGAGATCAAAACTTCCCCATCCTTGCTGCAAAGTGTTCTGACGTTACTTTGTTTCTGTATTGAAGATGGCTTCAATATGTGCTGACATCTCATTCTACTATTTCTTCTTTGCAGAATTTAAGGCGGGAGAATGAAGGATTGATGGCATGCCTTCCTAAAATGATAGATGATGAACCTGTAGGGCTCCTAACTCAGTCGGCACAAAATTCTGGCCTTTTGTTTGGGAATCCATATTCTGGTGAGTATCCAGGTAGATTGTAGAAGGTTTAAACCAAAGCCCAAAAATGTATCGGGTGATGTCTTAATGCCCAAGGCAAATATCTCATTTGGAATTTTTTTGCACACAAACAAAATTATGCAAACAGTTGCCATGTTTGGTGAAGTCTGTGGCACAAATCATTCACACAGCAGACACCCAACCAAATGGCGCAACCAGTTGCCCAACATGACTTGCATGAATGGAAATCCCCAGCTTTAAACATGCAAACACAAACCTGGGGATGAAGAAGCAAATTCTACAATGAGGAAAAATTACTGTTTCCCCTTGCAGTGTATGGAAAGGAATGAATAGCTCAATTGTTCCTAGCCATGTGTTCCCAGTGCCATGTTTTCCATTTAGTGGTGGTCAATAACTTCCAATTCAATAAAAGAAAATGTTAGCAAGAGTCATTTATTACCTGGCAAGCAATTTTATCTGCGGAATATCATGTGAAATGATGAGTAGTCCGCCCATGATGGTATTGTTTCTCTACCCTAATCAGGTTGTTAAGGCTGTTCCTGCTACCAGGAAGAGTCCTGCTAGGTGACATTGAAGAGATGCAGTGATATAAAACCAAGAGTCTGTGAGTGATTGCAGCCATAGTGTAAGCCCTACGATGGGCTGTAGATTATGTTCAGTTGGGTTCGTTTTGAGTCTTCACCATCTGTACTTTAACTATCTTTCCTGTCATTCCACTGTGGAATGCTTCTCGAGTCAAGGCTAAAATATTCTCTTTATTTTGCAGCACCTACAGAAATTCCTGCAACAGATTTGGTAAGAGAAGTCATTATGCTTGTGTATTTTCTTCAGTGTACGTGGAGAGTTTTAATTGAACCAGTGAAGCTTTTTCTGATTTGTTATTTGTTCCATTATTATTACTTAAGATAGCACCATCCATGTATTTAATGCTATAAACACATCCCAGGCATACATATCCCGGCCTCTGAGACCAACATGACATGCTGAAGACAAGAAAGGGCATAACATGGAACAAAGCTAAATAGGGGAATAATATGTGATTGTTGCATTGCTGGGCTTGTCAAAATCAGCTTTCTAAAAAAACTGTCAGATCCAGGACCCACAGCATAGAACTCAGGGAGTTTTACTCTACCTGCACTTGCACATACAGTATTTAGGTTTAGTTACAGTTTGATTCATGGCTTTGTTCTCTTGCATGGCATTTATGGTGCTTGAAGCCAAAGCTGGAATTTAGGGCCTTTTCACACGACCCCTAAGATCCGCTGGCCACTTAAATTCGGACCAGGAATCTTGGGGGTTCGTTGCTCTTCCTGCGTCCCCACCCCTCCGCACTTCCTTGCTCCTCTCTGTGTGAGGGGAGGGAGGAAAAAAGAGAGGAAAAAATGCAGGCTCACCTCCGAAGCTGCCCGGAGCCCCGTCGTTGTCCTGATTCCTTCTCTTCTGTTTGTTTGTTTTGCCTCCCGCCCCTTCTCTTAAAGGGGTGGGAGGCAAAAAAAAAAAAAAACAGAAGCGAGGAGAGCCCCGCACTCACCAGATTAAATCTGGACCTGGGGATTTTCACCCTCCTAGAGCAGGTACAAGAAAAGTGCGCTGGGACGCGCTTAGGTGGGCGTGGTCGCACTTAATTTCCTGCAAACTCCGGAGCTGGTGGGGAAACAATTGTAAGCTCCGGAGCTGGCAGCCATTTGCTGCGGAGTTTAGGGGTCGTGTACAAATACCCTTAGTGAGAAAACTGTACAGTTGCAAAGTTTCCAAATTCATATCCTGATTGTGTTGTCGGGGAAAAATGCAGCCTTCAGCTTTTGGGCTTTGGGGGCAGGTAGGGTAAAAAAACAGCAAGTTGCTTCTGACAATTATTTTCACAATCCAAAACCGTTGCACCTCCTTTCTCTGTATTTTCAAAATATATTTGTGGTGGATCATGTTAGGAAAAACAGGTTGCCTATTCTGCTAGAGACTTTTATTTGGAAGTCTGGAGGAGACTAAAACCCTGAATTGTCAAATCAGACCTTCAATTTATTTATTATTTATTTATTTATTGGATTTTTATACCACCCATCTGGTAACAAGGCCACTTTGGGTGATTAACAACAATTTGTCAGTACAATACAACACAGAACAAATCCATATAATTCATGCAATAAAATAAAATACAATAAACATAAAAACACAGTAATATAATGAAGATAAAATTAAAATGACATGAAAATAACAGATAAATTCAAGACTTTACAATCCCAACAGGACACCATCTAGAATCACTTTGTTAATCTAATCACTACCAGCTATAAGCCACATTCCCTACCCACCCCCATGAAACATTAGCTTTATTTTGAAGCTGATTGGGACCAGTCTGAAAGCTGAAGGGAGTTGTACTGTCTGTCCCCATTGACGCCTAAGGAATATAATATGAATCGTATACTTTGCCCCTCACCAGTATGCTGCAAAATAAACATTTTATTTGTTCTGCTATAAGTGGGCATCACACAGTTTTGACACAGGTATTCTTCCTTTTCTTTCTGCTTTCACGTTCTCCTTCCTTCAGGACTCGGTGAAAACATGCCCTGTGTGCAAGAAAGTCTTCTCTACCGACGTGGGAGAGCAACAGTTTGCTGATCACGTGGGCAGCCATATTCTGGAGTGCCCCTTCTGCCCAGAGACCTTTGACAAATCTGACAAGCAAGTTTATGAGGACCACATCTACTGCCATCACTTAGACTAAACTTGAGCCTGCTTAAGCTTAAGCCATGAAGGAAAATCCCCTTCTCTTACTTACCCATTTCCCAACCCCTTTTATGTTGCACAGAATGGAAGTGGCATAAAATGATTTCTGCATTTACTACACTTGGCGTGCCAGCATGAAACCTGTTGTTGGGACTGCAGCATCGATCAGCTAGCTATTCCCTTCCAATATATGACCCTCTCAATTAAATATGCACTGTGTTTTGCTGTGGAAAAGGTTATCTTCTTCTTGGTCACGTATGCCCTTCAACAGCTTAAATTTTGCCGCAGGGTATTTCCAAACGAAGCGGGTTCCCCACCACCACCAGTTTCTTTTATTATGACTGAATGATCTTTTCCCTTATCCTGCTATGTTTGTAATACACAGATATTTCTACAGCATAAGCTGTTTTCTAATACATTTTATCTTTCTGTATAAACTACAGGAATTTATGCACTTTCATTTTTTAGCTGTGTTCATGTTAAGGAAGTTGATAATCATGAAAGAAACAAAAAATGGCAGCAGCTCTACTGATTCTTACATTCTTGATATGTCTGTGAAGATTCTCAGTCATCCAGGTGAGTTTATCTGGAAGTTGAGTCATGGCTACTGGACTTCTTTTTTGAGAGATAGAAACGTTTCTATCTCTCAAAAAAGAAGTCCAGTAGCCATGACTCAACTTCCAGATACATTCTTGATATTTTTTTACACCTTTCTGCAACTACACAATAGGTTTTCTGCCAATATGCTTGTGTGCCCCACGGTGCTGCACGGAATCCTGGTCATGCTGCTTTTGCAGGTGGTGACTGGACAAAAGGAGGCATGGATCTTGACTTGGCATAGGTTTTAGACTAACTTTCAGCAACCCCGCCGCCGCCGCAAGGGGGCATGGAATAGTACAAATACTATTATGTCATTTTGGCACCCCTTCCCAACATGGCGCTCAGGGCACATGCCCCCCCTGCTCCTTCTAGTTGCAGACCTGCAGCATGGTTCATCATTGCACGTGGACATGATTAGGTTGCAGTTCCATCAGCCGCAACTAGTATAGCCAGTGTTGTGATCTTAGGAGCTAGTCTTAGGAACACAGAAGCAATATGTTTCCCACCATTAAGCCTAAGCATTAAGGTATGGAGCTCTGATAATAAAGATGACATGCATAAGTAAGTCTTAATTCAAGTTGCCTGCTCTTGAGTCCTTGTGGCACAGTGATTAAGCAGCTGTACTGCTGCTAAAACTATGCTCATAACCTGGGGTTCAATCCCAGGTAGTGGGCTCATGGTTGACTCAGCCTTCTATTCTTCCAAGGTTGGTAAAATGAGTACCCAGCTTGCTGGGGTGACAATGTGTAGCCTGCATAATTAAATTATAAACTTTCCAGAGAGTACCTGGAAGTGTTATGGGGCAATATATAAGAACACTTTGCTTTTTGCCAGATTGAAAGGTCTACTGACAATTTCCCAGATTGCTTGGAGTGCTTTTTGGGTTGAGTGGTATGGAATGAAAGGCTGAGGGACTTGAACCAGCTGGATTCTCAAAACCGTCAAAAGGAGAAAAACAGACCCATCCCTTTGATTTTATTCACCACTACCCCATGCAAATAAGTAACTTAGAAATCAAAAGAATTAGAAGATATATCTTGTAATGTCATCTGTTGTTTGTTCATTGCTGCTTTAGAACTTCGACAGCTTGACCCAAATTTTGACTCACTCATTTTAAAGAAGGCATGTTCGGCACATATAAGGAAAGAGTAAAACTGTATAGGTATATAGAAATCTTGCACTGTTTTTGAATAATACTGTTTTTAACCAATTTATTTTGATGCTGGTAACACTTTTTCTTATGCAAGACCAAAAGCTGTAACCACTGGTCAACAACATAAAGGTATTAAACTCTGTACTGATTACTGACAAACATCTACTGCTGTATGTAGGGACATGTGATTTGATTTTTTAAGAATGCTTTTTTAAAAGAATTGTATTCTAGAATGTCCTACGATGTAGAAAATGTAAAGTTGTATTGGTTGACCATCGCAATTAATTATATATAAATATGCACCTGTTCATTGTCTCATTTGAAAGCCTTCTTGATAGGGTTGTTCCCTAACCCTACTTGAATTTCTAACTGATCACTGGAAAGGAAACAAATAGGGACCACAGGGGACCAGCAGATACGTAGCACTTAATTCCATAGTCCAAAACTAGCTGAAGACAGTGTGCTGCCTTGAGTAAAAGGACGAGAGGGTGATCTTCCATTCCCTGTGCACAAGTTAAGGGAAGGTGAATCTTACTCCAACACTCACAAAGAGAGACGGTCCCCCACTGAGGGAGCAGTTCCACAACCACATGGCCTTGGCATGAAGCTGCCATTTTGAGCCAAAGGAGAACGGCTTGCCCCTGGCAAGCTAAAAGTAGCTATTTTCTCACACACCTTGTTCAGGTTTTCAGTGTAGATCCAGAATATGAGGAAGGAAGATGCCAAACAATTTTCATTAAAAACCTCTTTCTTGTTGCTTGTAAAAGAGATATGACATAAAGCAGGAATCAGACCCTCAAAACAGCCTAATGAAATTAATTGGACAAAACAACAGCTGTATTTTGAAAATAAAAAAGAGGGACTTTCATACCCAGCGATTCAGCCTCTAGCACAGGTTCAGGGTTATAATTTGGTTTATTCATTGGGTAGAAGCAGCCAATGTTTTACTTAAAGTCACATTAATGTTTTAACCTGCTGAGTGCAAGGAGATGTTTCATCACTTTGCAGTCATCTCTGTTTGATGTGAAGAATCCACATGGGCAGTGCTGAGAGTTCATGTTGCCTCGGAGGTGGTACTGTGTGCAGCCCATGATGGTCTTTTATAAAGTTCCTAGAGTATAAGCAAAAGGCAGTGTGGTCCACAAGATTAAACAAATGCAAGAATGGGTGATACATTTTATTGGATAAACAAATTCCTGAAAAGAGTTGAAAAGAATTGCACCCATGTGCTGTGTCCAAATGGCAACCCAAACACAAAAGCACATACTTCTCGAATGTTATTGTCAAGCAAGGCAGAATAAGAGTCCTGGAGGTTATTTCCAGATAAAATGCCCTAGGAAAAAATATCTAAGCCAGAAAAGGTAGCAGATGAAAAAAAGTGTCTTGTGTCCTTCATGCAGTATGGATGGACTTGGTGGGCCTTTCACTTAACTATTTACCTTTGGCCTTGTGGTACTGCTTCACCATCTCAGAGAGCTTCTCCATGGCTTCAGGGATGCCTTCTCCACTCACAGCACAGCAGCCTTGCACGTGCCACCTGTGCCCGGGCATCTTCCTCAGTCTCATTTTTTCTGCCACCTCCATGGGAGGCCATGCCCCAGGCAAATCTTGTTTGTTGGCCAGCAGCAACAAAGGCACTCCGTCCATCTCTCGGACCTCCAGTAGTCCTTCCAGCTCCAGCCTGGCCTCCTCAAACCGCTCGCAGTCCACACTGTCCACCATGAAGACAATCCCATCTGTATTGGTGTAGTAGTGTCTCCACAGGGTCCGGATCCGAGTTTGACCGCCCACGTCCCACATGGTGAAAGTAACGTTCTTGACGGGCTGTAAGGTCTCCACATTGAAGCCTATGGTGGGGACGGTTGTCACTGTTTCATTCAGCTTCAGCTTATAAAGCAGGGTGGTTTTGCCAGCGGCATCCAGGCCCACCAGGAGAATACGAGCGTCCATCCCATAGAAACTCTGCAAAGCATTCTGAATCCGGCCGAGTAGAAGCCCCATGGTGCGTCCTTTCTACGCCAGGGACACGCTGGAGGCTCCGGAACGGCTGCTTTCATTCTTGCAGGCAGCCGGCTGCTGTTTTATTCTCTCAGCTCAAGGAGGCGTGGTGAAGGAATTTCCTGACTCTCCGGAAACAGACACGCTGGAAGTTTTGCTGCCTTCACTTTCTGACACTAGAGGTTTTGATGTCATCAGATTTACTCTACGGATAGGTGGAATCCAGGCCTGAACAAGGGAAATGGCTTTTGACTATGAGCAAAGAAGCCTTTAATAAAAAATATTGCAGCGTTGCTGATTTCTTTTCAAGCTCTGTTCTTTCTTCTTTACTGGTCTTCTCTCCCACTTGTAACAATTGCCGGTCTTTTATACTCAAGTCTTTGCTGCTGGGGTTCCCTCTGCCCTTTTTTCTTGTCCCGCCGTCTTCTCAGTGATTTTATTGTGGCTTCACCATGCCACTTATATTCTTTTTTTCCTTTTTGTTGTTTGTTTATTCCATTATTATTGTTGTTTCTTTGTTTATTTGGTTTGTTATTATTGTTATAGTTATTGCTGTAAACCGCCTGGAGTTCCTCTGGAAGACGGGCGGTATATAAGTAATAAATAAATAAATAAATAAATAAATAAATAAAAAGCCCCCCACCCCACCCACCAATTGCAGCTCAACAAAGTCTATTGATGCCTTGTTGTTGATGGCCAGGGGGTCGTTTTGGCCACAGAAACAGCAGGTATTATGGAAATGAAATCACTATTTTGTGTGTGTAATCTATTTTTTAAAGTAGTTAAACCACAGCTATATGGTGGGTTAAAAACTAGTATTTTAAAACAAATGTTTTCCTTTAATCATGCTGAGATCCTACCCTGTTGCAAAGTGGCAATTCACCACCCCTTTCTCTTCAGGCAAGCTTTCCCTTCATGACTGGCTGTCTGACAGGGGTCTTCAAATGGATGGTTGTGCCTTTCTGCCTTGGATGTGGTTTTTGGTGTTGCTTTTGTTACTGTTTTTTAACATACGTGTTTGATCCTCTTTAGTAATACGTATTGTCTTTCAATGATGTAAACTGCCTTAGGTCCTTTTTAAGAAGAAAAGTGGAGTAAAAATATTTTAAATTGATTAATTTATTAATTAATATTGGTTTATTTCCTTTTTTTTTAAAAAAAGAATTGTTTTTCCCTTGTTAATAAATACATTTAGGTCTGGAAGCAACACACATGGTATCTCCTCTTCACTGCTTTACTGTCAAACCATGTGGTAAAGAAGATCAATTTGAAATCCAGCCACTGGGTTAAGGTTACCCAGTGAATTTAACAGCTCAGTGGGGACTTGAACATGGATCTCACAAGTCCCATGCCAACACTGTAGCCAGTGTTGCAGCTTAACATGCAAGCTACAAAAGAGTCCAACAGTTCTGATTTTTTTGCATCTGACCACCTACCAAAAGCTCTTCTCATCAGTTATGGCTCCTAAATAGAAATTCTGTGCTCAGAAGCAAGCTTCTTCATTCACTCTCTAATTCTATGATGCTGAAAACACAAACAATTTGTGCTGAGTTATATTTCCAAGCTGACAGCAGTTCTGTGTGCAGCTCTCAGCAGTTGATCTACAAAATCTAAATATTCTCGGTATCAATTTAAACTTTGCATAGTTCCCCAAAATAACCCTGCACTAGCGGCACTATGGAACTGAAGGATGGGAAGCTGGATCCATCTCTCTCAAAATGCTCAGCCTATTGGGCAGGAATGAAACTGGGGTTAAAGCCGTAAGTGGTAAGCCTAATGGGATGCTTGGAGCCTAGTAAAAAGGTAAAGGTCCCCCCCGCACATGTGTGCTAGTTGTGTCCGACTCTAGGGATGGTGCTCATCTCTGTATTCAAGCTGAAGAGCCAGTGTTGTGCGAGTCCATGACCACGTGGCCGGCATGGCTGCAAGGAAACACTGTTTTACCTTCCCACTTTTTACGGTGGTACCTATTTATCTACTTGCATTTACATGCAAGAACCAGAAACTGAAAGAAAAAGAATCAGCCCTGCAGCAGCAGAAGGAAGATCTACAGGAAAGGTTCAGGACAATTGAGGTGGGTCCTCAGCCACAGGGGTATAGTGGGATATTTTGCCAGATTCTGAAAGCTCCAATCTTGGTCCCTAGAGGAGTTCTATAACAACAAAGAAAGAAAAATTTTGGAGATAGTGGTGGGCTGTGGCCCTCCAATGTCTGAGTAAAAAGGTAAAGGTTCCTCCCGTACATGCGTGCTAGTCGTGTTTGACTCTAAGGTGCCCATCTCCGTATTCAAGCCGAAGAGACAGTGTTGTGCAAGTCCATGGCCACGTGGCCGGCATGGCTGCAAGGAAACACTGTTTGACCTTTCCGCTTTTTATGGTGATACCTATTTATCTACTTGCATTTACATGCTTTCAAACTGCTAGGTTGGCAGGAGCTTGGGTATCAGTGGGAGCTCGCTCTGCTGTGTGGCACCTGGGATTCGAACTACCAACTTTGCAGCTGACAGTTTTCGGAGCCTTAGTCCGCTAAGTCACCGCTCCTAGCAGTTGCCCACAAATGTTGGGCATTGGTGTTAAGCTGCTGGAGGGAAGAAGTTGCCCGTTTTTCACAGGTGGCACCTCACCTTTCTGTTACAGCGGGTGAAGCCCTCCTGCCCCCCCCCCTCGAAGAGGAGGAATAGAAATATTGCTGCTCCTTCTTTGCATCCTCCCAATGCTACTACGCCTCTCCCCCATGTCTCACCTCTCTCAATTTACTGTGCTTTTTAGATGCTAGTTAAACATATTTTTATATGCCCAGACATTTTGACTCAGGGTATATTATTGTTTTGCTGGCTGCTACATCTGGAATGTTAAAAGTTTTAGCTGGCTCGTTTTATCAAGTTCTGCTGTGCTGCTGGTTTCTATTTAATTCTTCATGTTGGTATTCATTGTTTCGTGCTTAACGCTTTTATGACATGTAAGCCATCTTGAATTATTTATAAACTTTTTTGTATAAGGCGAGCAATAAATATATTCAACTAAATAAATAAAGTGCCAGCTTGTCAAAGATTATGAATGGCATACAGGGGGGAAAGTTGTGATCTGAGCCCCAAAACAAAACTAGGCACCCACACTTGCAACTGAACCATCCATTTTGCAATGGAGAAGGTGAGCGGTAGGGATCATACTCAGGACACATTGATACACATGGGGTCTGAGCCACAAGCATGAAACTCCCATATCAAGCTTGCCTGGACTGGATTACCTTCAAACACTTTCCCCACCCTGATTTACCCTTCCCTGCTGCTTGATACCAAACAGTAACAGCCTGAACCTCAGCTCTGATCTCCCCCCATTGTGGTACCCTCTAGCCGTGTTTGGCTGCAGCTCTCATCATCTCTGTCACAAATGGCCTGCTGCTAAAATTATGGGGTTTATAATACAACACATCTTAGGTCACTAGGTTGTGGCAGGCTACTGGAGGAGTTACATACAAAAATACAAACCACGAGAATAGGTGGTTTTTAAGCACATGTGATGGAATATTTTTTATTTCTTTCCTGTGGATTTGGATTGAGACAAATGGGTACTGTTGATCACATTTGGATGGTTGTTTTCCTAATGTGAGATACCAACATACATCCAACTGTGAGACAGAAAGTAAAAGTAGTGACTTGATTTTTTTGTTTCTGATTATTTTTTTAAAAATGTGTATTTTCGGTATTTTCTGGAAGCTACCCAGAGTAGTGGCTTGTCCACTTAATGGGGAGAATATAAGTTTAAGCAAACAAATAAATAAAATTGATTGGTAGAATATGTGACAAAAGGCAATAGAAGATAGTTCTTGTTTTGGAGTTTTGATGAGAAAAGAACTAAATGAAGGTTGGAAGCACCTTGGAGTTCAGGGTGTCCTTCTCAGATCTGAAGGCAAGGTGCAATTCTAGTGTTATGTAGGATGGAATGTGCTTGCTCCTTACCTTGATACATGGTCTCCTGCATAGGTAAATTAATTTGATATGAAATACAGTGGACCCTTGTATAACAAACAGCTTGTATAACATAAAATTTGTACAACATAATTCTGGAGATAGGGGAAATTTGCTTAACATAATCACCCATGGGGAAATCTGTACAACATAAAAATGGGATTACTCCATTTTCAATGCATTCCTATGGGAATTTGTATAAAGGAAAATTTGCTTAACATAATTTCATTTGGAACAAATTAATTCCTTTATACAAGGTACCACTGTACTAGAATAATCCATTGCTTTCTTCCAAAGAAAGCCAAGTCTAACCAGCTCAAGGAACTGGGGAGTAAGTTATGTATAAATGCTTTGTTGTTGTTGTTCAGTCGTTCAGTCGTGTCCGACTCTTTGTGATCCCATGGACCAGAGCTCGACAGGCCTTCCTATCTTCCACAGCTGGAGTTTGGTCAAATCCAGCTTGGTTGCATTGATGACACTGTCCAACCATCTCATTCTCTGCCGTCCTCTTTTCCTTTTGCCTTTAATCTTTCCCAACATCAGGGACTTTTCCAAGGAGTCCTCTCTCCTCATGAGGTGGCCAAAGTACTGGAGCCTCAGCTTCAAAATCTGTCCTTCCAGTGAACATTCAGGGTTGATTTCTTTCAGGATGGATAGGTTTGATCTCCTTGCAGTCCAGGGGACTCTCAAGACTCTCCTCCAGCACCACAGCTCAAACGCATCGATTCTGCGGTGATCACTGATCAGCCTTCTTTATGGTCCAGCTCTCACTTCCATACATCACTACTGGAAAAACCATAGCTTTGACTATCCTGACCTTAGTTGGCAAAGTGATGTCTCTGCTCTTTAGGATGCTACCTAGGTTTGCCATTGCTTTCCTCCCAAGAAGCAGGTGTCTTTTAATTTCGTTGCTGCAGTCGTCATCTGCAGTGATCAAGGAGCCCAAGAAAATATACTCTGACATTGCATCCATTTCTTCCCCTTCTATTTGCCAGGAGGTGATGGGACCAGTGGCCATGATCTTAGTTCTTTAGATGTTGAGCTTCAGCCCATTTTTTTCGCTCTCTCTTTCACCCTCATTAAGAGGTTCTTTAAATCCTCCTCACTTTCTGCTATCAGAGTAGTATCATCTGCGTGTCTGAGGTTGTTGATATTTCTTCTGGCAATCTTAATTCTGGCTTGTGATTCATCCAGACCTGCCTTTCGCATGATATACTCTGCTATAAGTTAAATAGGCGAGGTGACAGTATACAGCCTTGTACTCCTTTCCCAATTTTAAACCAGTCATTTGTTCCATATCCAGTTCTGATGGTTGCTGCTTGTCCCACATATAGATTTCTTAGGAGACAAATAAGGTGGTCAGGCAGTCCCATGCTAGATGTCATAAATGGGGCTAGTTTTGCTGATGAGTTAATAGATCAAGATAGAGAAACTTTGACTCAAACTAACCCCAATGAGCAACATACTAAAGGTGATACATTATTTATTCCTGTTATACTTATTGTGACATTTCAGAAAACAGACCACTTTACAAATCCATGAGTATGTAGTATCTCCTTACATGTAAGTAAGCACTTCTTTCAGCATTCCTTTCTTTTGCCTTATTTCTTGCTTCTCAATTATTCCTGCATTCTCATAAATATAATATTCTTTACTTACTGTATGTCCCTTGGCATTTTCTCGGTAATCATGCAGTCAGATGATTTTTGTAGTCAATCAGTCAACTGCAGGTTACACAAATAAAGGTTTCTGATGCCAGATCAGTTTTTTGTTTCTTCTTACATTTCACTAGCAGAAATTGCTGTTATCTATACCTATTGTTCTTCCATTAAAAAAAAATAGCAGTGTAGGAATAGGATATTTCCTAGATTTGGAGCTATTAGTGAAATGCAAGCACTCTCTCATCAATTACAAGTTGACAAGGATTTTAATGGCTGCCTTGGGAGCTCTGTAAATCTGTGCAGTTCTGCCTGCCATGCTCGCTCTCATTTCCATCACACCATTACTCCTTGGGGATTGCAAATCTGGTGCCTATGTATCAGGCCACTAACACAGAATGGTGGGATAAAGTAAGGGAATCGGACACACCGGGGGGGGGGGGGGGGTAGAAATGAAAACACTTATGGGAAAGCAGCTGTTGGGTGACATCAGACTCCTTCTATGCATATTTCTGTAGGGGAAAGGAAATTCATAATGAATCAAGACAGGAGAATATCACCATGAAAACTGAAAAGAAAAAGGCAAATATACCAGTTTTTCCAGTCGTACACTGTCACCTTGCAAATCCTGAGTAACCAAGACATTTTTAAATTGGTAAAAATGCTATGCTTTTTCTTTTTTTTCTGTATGCTATATAAAGATTGCATATTGTTTATCAAAAGTGTCTTTTTGTAGGACAAATTATGCGATACTATAAAAAGAAATAATGACTCCCATCTAAAGAACTATTCAAACCTATTTTACTTTTTCCTTTGGACGTGAGACCCATTGTCATACTGTATTTCAAACTGACTTTTAAAATCTCTCAGGTTCAGATTTACTGTAAAACAAGAGAAATGTCTGTTCAAGAAAATTAGAATATTATGATCAGGCAGAATTTCTTTCAAATCTATCTAGCTATGTTCTAGTAAAATTTGAATATAATTAAAATACTGTTTTTAATATATATATTTTGGCAACTGTTTCATACTCATCGCCCCCAACTTTGCAATTTGCCCTTCAGTGTTGTAAGCTACCTTGGGTCCTTTCCAAGGAGAAAGGTGGGGTAAATAAATAAATAAATAAATAAATAATATGGCATATGTATTTGACAAACTATAACTTAAAACCCAAAACCTTTACAAGTTCATATTTTCTAAGCTCTCTCATGACAACATTACACAACCCAATGGTAAAATCAACAATGAAAAACCGCACTGGGTTTGATATCACACTGTATCACAAAAGTACTCTGACACCAAATATGCAAAAAAAATCACATAAAGCTTTAACCAGTGCTCTGTTACATATACAGTAAGTACTCTGATTACATCTGATGTGTCTCCAAGGAAATAATTCTGTTCTTCATGTGCAGAATATTGATTTAATATAATTGCTATAAATGTATTTGTTTGGGTTCTGGTGTGATACTGTAGTTTTATATAAATAAAAGTAAAATTCTGTCTGCCTGTTTCTGCACAATGCAAAAGTCATTGGGTAGTTTATCATAATAAGAAAAGACAGGAGGAAAAAGGAGAGGAGAGGGCCAAGAAGAGAATAACGATGGCTTCATTTTAAAAGCCCCCCTTGTCCCCATGTGCCTTCTGAAGAAAACAACTGAGGTATAAACATTTATGAAAAGTGACTACATATTAAGGTGTGAATCCATGGGCAACTGCAGTCTATATGCCATGTGCTGAAATGTAGCCAGAGATAAAAGGCCCTCAACCTCATTCATTAACAGAGATTGGGCATGCGCCCTTCCAGTGTTGCACTACTACATGTAGTTTTGTCATGATAACAGTAGAAAGAATCCATTTTCTTCTAGCATCCGCTAATTTTCATGAGCTAGGCACATAGTTTAACCTAATACTACAACTTAAACATCCAATACACTATTAATATGCAAAATAATATGCCCCCAGAGAGAAACTATGACTGTATACGGCCAGACCACAGGCTTAATGGATGGAAGGTAGGTTCTGCATCACCTACAGAGTTCAACCTTTTGCACAAAGAGACTGTGATAGTGGTTTGAAGAAGGGTGATTTACACTCAAAAGCTTGCAATGTTCCTTTTTTTAATTTTTAACAGTAACCTATAAAGGTATCGCCTGTAACCTATTTTTGCAATTGTGTTTTGTGATGGCCACATGGCTCAACTCCTTTTTTGTCTTGATGGTTATAGAACCCAAAACCATGGTCTAACGGGTGGACAAACTAGGACAATTAGTTCTCTCCACACTTGTCTTCACCTTATGTGTCACGACTGGGTAGCATAAAATTATAAATGTCCTTTTTTTTTTGCACGCATTCGATGACCAAAATTGGGAGATGCCAAAATGCTCAAATCTGAAAGACGTAGGTGGTATCAATACATGTTGTGCCTGTGATATATTAATATACAACAGATTTGTGGAAAATTGGCTTTAACCGCCCATTGAACTGCCCCCCCATGAAAGGGGCTTGAAAGAAATGCATAGCAATTTGTTCCCTTTTTTTAACACGACGAACTTGGGCTTCTTTGACGGAACGGCGGTGATAATTCGACGCGCATCTCCTTAAGAAAGCAAAATAATAATAATAATAATCAACGTAGTTAGAAGCTCTAGGAGTGAAGAATGTAGAGATATTTAAATTAACTCGTTCTCCAGCAGCCCTGATTGGCTACGCTCTCATCGGGGACGAGCGGAAAGGAAGAGAGCAGCCGTTTGACTCGCGCTTCTTCGTATATTTACGTTGCGGGCAATGGGAACGAAAAATGGGATTCGTTTGGAGCCACAAGTGCGCATGTGCAGACCTGAAGGGCAGGGATAATGTGCTCTACGTAGCGGGAGGGGAGGGCGGGGGAAAATGAGAACAGAAGGCCTCGCGCAGCTCCACTCGCTTTTGGCCTCCGTAATTCCGAGCCAGTCACCTCCACGACAACAGTGGCTCCTCCTTCCTTGTCCTCCACGTCCCCATTTCCGGTTCATGTCACCTGCCTCAGCCCCTCAAGCGGCTCGCTGCTTTCCCATTGACCAATGGGAACGCAGCGTGTAGGAGGTTTTTGTCCAATAGGCTGGAGGGGGAGGGACTTATTTCGAAAGGGAAGTCAAAGAGGGGGTGGGAGAGGGCGAAGCGACAGGGTTAGGTTGCGTCGAAAGAGACACGGGGCGGGGTTAAGAGTTGAAGAGCGGTTGGGCGGGCGGAGGATCGAACAAGGCAACGCAGGAGAGGGCCCGAGGGCCACGCCCCTTAACTGCCCGAGCCCCGCCCACTCAGCCTTCTGTCCCGTCCGCCCGTTGTAAATAAAGGGAGGCCGACTGGTACAGCTATGCGGCTGGAGCGCGAGACAATGGTGTGTGGTTTTCTTTTACGGCTTGCCGCCTTCTTCCTTGCCTCTGGAAACAAGCCTAAATGATATGCTCAACAGTGACTCCCCCAAAGCAAAGCAAAAGCAAAGTGTTCTGCTTATATACCGCCCCATACTACTACAAGTAGTCTCTGGGCGGTTTACAAAGTGCCCAGGGCACTTTGCACAGAAATCCTCAATTAGATTTTTTTTTCTGGCTCAGCCAGTATTGGTTGCATCGATGACACTGTCCAACCATCTCATTCTCTGCCGTCCTCTTTTCCTTTTGCCTTCAATCTTTCCCAACATCAGTGACTTTTCCAAGGAGTCCTCTCTCCTCATGAGGTGGCCAAAGTAGACGAGGAGTCTGGAACTAATTTGAAAACTACTGTAGCTTGCTTTTTTTTGGTGACTGATCTTCAGGGAGTGAAGCATGAGACCGGCCTCTCTGCAGTATTAAGGCGTATTAGAGCTAATGATGGCTTTGATCAAAAGTTTGTTTCTGGCCTGAAATATCAGGTATACAAATGAGTCTGGCCATCTCCCAGGTGACCGGTTACAAAACAAAAGGGCCCTAATTTGCCAAATAGAGACTGAAGAAGCAAACGCCTGGTAGAATTAAGAGACCGGTATCTTTCCTGGAGAGAGGGGGCTGATACTACTTCCTTCCACCTGTGTATGCAGAGTTTCAGCTTTAGGCACAATCACCTGCCCTCATCTAGTTCCCCTGCACATACTCATTCTCACCATTCAGGATTACTTCATGTCCTACCTTGTTCCGCGATTACGTTTGTACCCTGACAGTGTTGTTTGCGGTCATGTGGATTTGTCCCTGTTCAGTCCCTGTTTCCGTTTACTCAAGGGCATGATTACTTGTCCGTGGCAACTGTTACTTCACGGTCTTGTTCTGTGACAAATTCTGAATTTGTCTTGCTTTCTTAATTCCTTTTTTAAAGTATCATAAAACTTTTTTGATATTTTAATTTGCTGATCTTCCAGTATTTACACGTCAATGCTACAGAATTTTCAGTACTTTCTTTAATAAACATTTGCACTGTATGGTGTTTCCCATAGGGAAATAATGTTTAATGCTGCTTTAGCTGCTGACCACTCGGTGGACACTGGTTGTTGCATGGCAGTTGTTACCACACCATCCCTTGTCTCGGAACAGGAACCGGGAACAAACCGTGACAAGAGAATTCCCAGGTACGGCTTGTCACGCTCTGTTCCTGGTTCCGGGGGCGTGGTCAATATAACTTTTTGCTGTCACGCTATGGACGTGAATTAAGGTTTTTTTTGTACCGGTCCCAAGCAGGACAGCAAGGAGGGATGAACGGGACATGAAGTAACCACAGTTGGTGGTGTAGTGGAGTCAGGGCTCCCAGGGCTGATGCCTTGGAAATGTTTTGATTGAGTAGCAGAGGCAGCATAATTATGCACTGCAGGACTTCTCCCTTTGCTTTCCTGTTCCCTCTGAGCTTAGCTGCAGTCATCACTGTAACTAGGGAAGCACAAAATTCGGATGGCTTGGATCTTTGGTAGATAATTAAGAACCAAGAGCTTTAAAAGACTTCTGCTGCTCCTATGGACTAATGCAGCATCTTGCATTTTGCACTCGCCTTGTAACTGGCTACAGAAAATATAGTGAGGAGCATCTGTGCTGTTTTTGTTTGAAAACAAGCATGACATTTGTTCCTTTCCTTCAAATGAGGAGCTTCTGCTATTTTGGGGTGTTTTTCTTATACATAAGAGAGCTGTGTTTCTTCACTCATTTTTCCCCTATGAATCTCCTTAAAACCTGCTAATGTAGACTGCTGTGTTGCATTTTCTTTCTCCCTCACCCCACTCATCTAAGGAACCATATGCCACCTTTTGTTGATTAAGCTCTAACTTACAATTAAGGAGGGAAAGAATCTTGATTCTTCAATATTTTGAATCTGTTCAGTATAATTTTTACATTGCTCAGTCTAAGTAATAATTTCCAAAGGTCTTACATAGTAACAATGGAGAGTGAATGTGGGAGTTAAAATGCCCTTTGTTGCGCTTTCATTTGCTTAGCTATTTAGGTGAATATTTAACTGTTCGTTTACGGCATTTATTCTAATATAAAATTACACCATGTGAAAAATCACACAGTGGGAAAACTTGTATCTGAGCATTATTTAAATTAAAGTATGTTTCTGCTGGGTTTTTAGAAATAAAAATGTGTGATAATGCTTGAAAGAACTTCCTTCCAGTCTATCAGTTGAAACTGTATGCATCTGTCGACACAGCTTTCTGTTTGGACAGCCGCAGTAGACTGTAATGAAAAGACATGTTCAGACAACTGTAAATGAAACAAACAAGACCTTCCTTGGTAACGGCGGGAGTGATTCTGCTACACTAGCAGGCTTTTCTTTGTTGTGTTTTCCACTCATGATTACTTCAACATAATTCCTGACTTGTGCCACAATCCGATCCTGGGTGATGGCTTGAGAAATTTAAACATGCCTTCTTGTCTCTGGAGCCTTCAGATTTAAATGGTGTTTTATTTTTACTTTGCTTAGAAACACCAGGATGGCAACTGCAACAACATACACCTTTCCTTTTGAGCAAGTCTGGGAAGAGCCCCCAAACCATTCTGAGGAGTGCAGAGTCAGGTTAGTTTTATAGAATGCAAGCGATGTGGCTTCACAGGATTAAACATTTTTTAACACTTCTTGTTAAGTTTGGCTTTTTTGATGGCTTGTTATATGTGGCAAGTTCTTCAGACTAATAAGCAACGGATAATGTCATGGCGCAAACGAAAAAGCATTAAAAGAAATTCACTCTTAGTGTATGTGTTGTGGTCCTGCTACTGTTTGCTCAGACAATTGTTGTGTGATTTCTGTGGAACTTACTTCCAGGGAACAATGTTAAGAATTCCAGATGAGCACTGCAGATTTTTAATGGTTTTAAAAACATTTTAAAATATGTTTTTAATATGTGTTTAATTGTTTTAAAATGCAGTAATTGCACTGTGCTTTAAAATCTGTTGCATTATTTGCTGTGCCTTGGGTTCCCTATTGGGAGAAAGGTGGCAGTTCACTCCTTTTGCCCCAGACTAGACTAGACAATATAAAGGGCAGCACAAACAAGACCATCTACAGAGAGTTCCTACCTGCCCCTTTCTGGTTCTGCTTATATACCGGCCCATACCACTTCAACTAGTCTCTGGGCAGTTTATAGTTTTTAACTACAGTATGCAGGCTACACATTGCCCCCCCCCCAGCAAGCTGGGTACTCATTTTACCGACCTCGGAAGGATGGAAGGCTGCTACCTGGGATTGAACCCCAGGTCGTGAGCACAGTTTTACCTGCAGTACAGGCATTTAACCACTGTGCCATGGGGCTCCTAGTTCCTTGACAGGGAACTAGGTTCCTTGGCAGGTTCCCTGACAGGGGCTTCTCTTTTTTAGGTGTGTTTAAAATCACTCTGTTTTGGTTCATGTTCCGCACATGCAATCACTGTGATTGAGCGGAAGAGGAGCTTGGTGCTTTAAATTCCCTTCCCCCTTTCAATTTCCCAATATTGTTAAGTTCCCTACGAAAAATGCTCAACCACTTCATGATAGTGGAAAATTAAAACCTTTTGCTGCTTTTGTGTGGTGGAGCAAGGGAAGGAAGCAGTTTTTTTTAAAAAAAATCCCATTAGGGTAGCACTGATGTGTTGTACCTTTAAGAAAATGATAAACAAATTGAAAGCTTCCTTCCAGAGTAGGATGGGGCAAGAACATAAGAACATAAGAAGAGCCATGCTGGATCAGGCCAAAGGCCCATCTAGTCCAGCTTCCTGTATCCCACAGCGGCTCCACCAGATGCGTTTGGGAGCGCATGAGACTAGATATCTGTCTCCTGATACCACTCCCCTGCATCTGGCCCTTGAAGTAACCCAGTTTTAAGCCTGGAGATTACACATCTCCATCATGGTTTGTAACCTGTGATGGACTTTTCCTCCAGGAATCTGTCCAATCCCCTTTTGAAGGCATCCAGGCCAGATGCCATCACCACATCCTGTGGCAGGGAGTTCCATAGACTTACAACGCGCTGGGTGAAAAAATATTTTCATTTGTCAGTTCTTACTCTCCCAGCCCTCAATTTGAGTGTATGTCCCCTAGCTCTGGCATTTTGGGAGAGAGAGAAGAGCTTCCCTGTATCCACTTTACTCATACCCTGCATTATTTTGTATGTCTCAATCATATCCCCCCTCAAGCGCCTTTTTTCCAGACTAAAGAGGCCCAAATGTTTTAGCCTTTCTTCATAAGGGAGGTGCCCCAGCCCAGTAATCATTTTAGTCACTCTCTTCTGCACCTTTTCCAGTTCCACTATGTCTTTCTTGAGATGCGGTGACCAGAATTGTACACAATACTCCAGGTGGGGCCTTACTATTGTTTTGTATAATGGCATTATAATGTTGGCTGTTTTATTTTCAATCCCCTTTTTGACAATCCCTAGCATGGAATTGGCCTTCTTCACCGCTGCCCATTAAGTACACAAACCTCAGATAAAGATTTCTTATACTGTAACTCCTCTTTGAACTGTGTGCTTGCAGGAGAATTTGACCCTGTTAGATTCAAGTTTCAACAAGTAGATCTGATAGAACCAGAGTTCTCTTATTCTACTTATCGGGTGTCAGTACTGTGATGGCATTCAAGTGAGGTGCATATAGGTGTTGGCTATAGCCTTGCACTCTAGAATTTAAGAAGGACTGAACCTGCAGAAATGAGCAAGGGTAAGCTATTAAAAGATACTGTGGCTGTACGAGAATGATGCTTATAGCTTTAATACCTGCACGGGGATAAATTTGCAATATATTGAACTTAAACAGTGAAAGGACTTTTAATTAATTATGAGCTTCCAAGTCAGTTCCGACTTATGGCAGCCCTTTACAGGGTTTCCTGGTAGAGATAACTCAGAAGTGTTTACCTGTCTCCTCTTCTGGGGGCACCCTGGGACTGTATAGCTTGCCCCAAAATACACAACGTACATTGGGGAATGGAGCTCTCTCAACATGTGATTCTACAGTTAGGTACTCAACTTATTGAGTTATCCAAATAGCCAAGAGTCATAATATTTTGCTTTTAATGTATTGTCCAATCAAATGGCCACCATCATTGTGCCTTCATCTGCTGATGGGAACACAAGGAGGCCATAATATAAAAATCTGGATAAATTCAAGGTGCTTCAGGCACCATGGTGTCTGCAAAGCGCTATGCAATGAGGTGAGTGGTTACCGTGCCTTTCTGGTTGTTTATCAAGGAAATCTGAGTGACAAATAATTGGTACAAATGTTTATTACCTTTGGATTTAATTTGCTAATCTGCTCATTCATTTTCTTCTTTGTTTGGGAAGCAGGATGAAGTTATCAGATGACGCACGAAGGTATAGTTCACTTCAAACAGAGCTGGAAGAGCTGGGCGAAAAGGACGGTTCCGAGCTAGAATTTCCTTCAGTTGGGCTAGAAAAAGAAGAAAGCGTCCTTGATGCCACAGACCAGGAGACAGTGGCTTGTGAAGAGGAAAGCAGGAAAGGTCTGTGTCCCTCTGCAGTCGTAAAGAAGAAGAGGAAAAAAAGAAGGTTAGAAATAAGATTGACAGGACCTGTGGAGTCTGTATGAAGACAGGGAATGGTAGTTCTCAAGCTTATGAAGTTAGATGACGACTTTAGGGAAGCATTGCTGTTCTTTATGGCACAAAAGAGAAAGGGGAGGGAATGTTAATGCAGTGTGGCCACATGACCTTGTCTAAAATAGAGGTCAGCCATCTATATGAAGCCTTTGGAAGATGTCCCCCTACCTGAGAGATGGTCCAGTGGAAGTCTGATCCCACAAGTGAAGAATCTTAAGAAGGGAGGTAAGGACCTCGAAGCTTCCCGTCTCACTTAGTACCTGGGCAGCAAACTCAGTAAACGTACTTGTTAATGGGTTGCAGTCTTCCACACTTGGGTGAGATGTCCTGTGATTCTGACATTATAATTATTTTATAAAAATAATTTCTAATTTTGCACCTGCACATATAAATCATCAGACACATTTATTTTCTGTGAATCAATGTCCTCTCTCATCTGACGTATGCATTCTTCTTGTAGTGTAGAAGAGGCTAGCCTAGTGCAATGTTGATTCAAAGAGGGAGAGCCAGGAGGAGAGCAAAATTTCAACTGAAGAAGATATATTCTTAATATTTTTCCCACCAGCCCATGCCAATCGGTCTAAAAGCTAAAACCTGTGAGGTATGCTAGGCTGAAGGATGCTGGCTTCCTTGTAAAAGCAAAAGTACAAATGGGAGACAGTCTCAAGATGTATGAAAAAGTTATATCAATGTAAAATATATTGTTTTGTCTTATGCTTAACTCCTGAAGAAAGCTGAGACACATTGAGCCTGGTTGCAGAGAAGGGCAACCAGAATGATTAGGGGACTGGAACACCTTCCTTGCCATCTGAGGCTGCAACGGCTGGGCCTCTTCACTCTTGAACGACGGCGCCTAAGAGGTGACCTGATTGAAGTTTATAAACCATACACGGTGTGGACAAAGTAGATAAGGAAAAACTGTTTTCCCTATCGCACAACACTAGAACTAGGGGACACTCCATGAAATGTTTGGGTACTAGATCTCAAACAAATAAAAGAAAGTAGTTTTTTACCCAGAGGATTACTGGTCTGTGGAACATCCTGCCGGAAGAAGTGGTGACAACTGTCAGGCTTGGCAGTGTTAAGAAAGGATTGGACAAGTTCATAGAGGACAAGGGTATCCGTGGCTATCATTATGGATGCCTAAGGACAACCTTTGGGTTGGAGAGATAGGCAGGATATTTCTCAGTGCCATTTATAGGGAATCGTAAGCAGGTGAAGACATCTGCTTCGGGAACACCCTGAAGCAAACGGTGAGCCACTGTGTGAGACAGAATGCTGGACTGGATGGGCTGTGGCCTGTTCCACCAAGGCTGTTCTTATGTTCTTAGGTAAAGCATGCATTGACCATAGTTTCATATCTCGAGACTGTTTCTCATTTGTACTTTTGCCACCAGTGGATGGACTGCTCAGTGGATAGATTTCCCATTGCTCAGTTGCCTTGTAAAGGCTTCGTGGGAGAGTGAGTTTATGAACTGCACTTCAGAAAATCCTTGTGAAGTAGACCAATCTAATCCTGTATCATACACTAGCCATCCAGATACCTCCAGGAAGTCCCCAGAGTCATCCCTAGCAACTGGTATTCAAAATCATGCTAATGCTTCTCTTGGAGTAGCATAGATCCTTGATGATTACTAGTACTACACTTCAGTGAACCACAGTCCAAATGGAACTGTCTTCTTATATTCCTGTTTGGAGTGCAAATCAAATATCTGTGTTAAACAAGCAGTTTCTACGCTGCATGAAACTGTTTGGTTGCATTCTCATCACATGCTTTCCTGGCTTTAGCAAAACACAGCTTTTCTGCATCTCTGCCAAGTGAATCATTGGGTTTCTGGTTCATCTGAAACCCAATGTTCCTTTATTCTGTGGCAGTGATGAGCAAGCAAACAAGCACATTTGGAGCTGCTGCTGATCACTGCATCCTTTTAGTAGGTGGAGGAGGGCCCACCTAGGGTGCTAAGGGACATTTTACCAACATCTCTCATTCTGTGAAAGTACTTAGCTAGTATCTGCTTTTAGATTTTAAACCCATCATGTTAGTACAGTATTCTTATAGGCAAGCATCTGAAAGAAAATGGTACATGGCATCAAGAGAATGGAACACCATTGTCAACACTGGTGGTGGCACAGTGTTCACTGCTGCTCTTGATGGCATCAGACTACAGTAGGACCCCTGTATCCACTGATTCATTATCCACTGATTCAGTTATCCACGGTTGGCAGAGGAAAAAAATTAAATAATTCAGCAGCCACAAAGCAAGCTTGTCACAAAAAGCAGCAAGCTATTGTCACAAATAGCATCTGTAAAGGAAGCTACTATCACAAACAGCCGCTATAAAGCAAGCTACTGTCTCAAAACAGCAGTCATAAAGCAAGCTACTGTCAGGAAACAGCAGTTTGGGGGTAGTTGGGCAGGCGTTCTCTCTTATCCATGGTTTTCATTATTCACGGGAAGTCCTGGAACTAATCCCCAGCGGATACCGGGTCCTACTGTAGTTCAAGTGACTGGCGATGTGGCATTCAGAGTTCATGTCGTCCGACAAAGGCAAACAGCTGGCAGATGAAGAATGGCTAAGCCACTTCATTACCCAACCATCTCCTATCCAAGATAATTGCTTCGTTTTGCCAAATGATAGGGCCAGTCCTGAGTGCTGCTATTTAGAAACGTTCACTTTTTGGCTGGGGGTCTTTAGAGATGAAGCCATTTTGGTGTTGGGGAGGAAGCTGTGGGAAAGGATGGGCAGGTAAGAATCAGGAGGAATGGCTGAGAATGATCAGTGCTTTTACTTGCTAATGAGTTCTTCCAAGTGCCCTGCTTCATATTTTTGTCAGCTTGTCATCAGTGGGTTTGGGAACACATTTTTTTTTGCCAACGTAATATGTTGCTTGTCTTCTTTAAAATATTTCAAATAGTGATAAATCATGTATTAAATTTCAATACTATAAAATATTCCCAATGGGTAGGTTTAATTAAGGCTGAGTGCTATACCAAAGGAATTGGTTTTGCCTGTCTGCCTCTGTCTTTCTTCGTCTTCTTATGTTTTCCAGATGACCAGTGATAAATCTGACGAACTGCAAATATGAGAGTGGTGAGTACTTTTCCTGGTCCCCAATTGAGAAAGAGCCTTTATACACGACCCCTAAGCTCCGCAGGAAATGGCTGCAAGGTCCGGACCTTACAAGTGTTTTCCCACCAGCTCCGGACTTTGCAGACAATTAAGTGCGACCCCGCCCACCTAGCGTGACCCAACTTTCTTGTACCTGCTTGAGGTGGGTGAAAATCCCCAGGTCTGGATTTAATCTGGTCAGTGTGGGGCTCTCCTGGCTTCTGCTTGTGTTTTTTTTTCCTCCTGCTCCTTTAAGAGAAGAGGTGGGAGGAAAAAAAGCAAGCAGAAGAGAGCTCTGGGAAGCTCCTCCAGGTGAGCTGCATTTTTTCCCCTCTTTCTCTTTATGGGGAGGAAGGAAGGGAAACGAACCCCTAAGATCTTTGTCCAATTGACCAAATCTTAGTCGTGTGAAAAGGCCCAAAGAGGAGCTTGGTCTTACTGCTGTGTTGCTATGAGAGAGAAACTTTCAGGTATTGCTGAACCCCAGGTTTTATTTTAAAAGAAGAAAAAGATTCTAGATCTCATGACTGCAATTGAAAATAGTCCTGTAAAGAAGAAGGCATTGTTTTTTCTTTCTAAGCCCAAGCATGGATAATTTTTGCAAGGGCTGCAATTTGAAGATCAGAATGTGGCAGAGGAAATACAGCCCCTGTACCAATTATACCTAATTGCCTGCTAAACTCAAGGAACCTGTCACCTGTTGTATTCATACTGTGTAATTAAAATATACAGTGTGATGGATCACATTTGGCTGATGATGTACAGTATGTATAACGCCTCCAATGAGTTCAACAAGTCCTTTGTCCCTCTAAGTAATTGCTAATATAGCTCTTCTCTTTGCAGTGCGGCGGGCTGCTAAGCTGTGTGGCCTCCGAGAAGCAAGTGAGGTTGATGACTGGACCTTATATTGGACAGATTATTCTGTCTCCCTGGATCGAGTGTTGGAAATGAAAAGTTACCAGGTATTTGCGGCCCTGAGATGGAGCTAAAGTATCTCCCTTTTTTCACTCGTGAAAATTATCTAGAAATCCTAGACAATGTTTAAGATTTTTCATTTAATCTCTCTCTCTCTCTTTTTTTTTTTTTTAGAAAATAAACCATTTCCCTGGGATGTCTGAAATCTGCAGGAAGGACCTTCTGGCCAGGAATATGAGCAGGATGTTAAAGCTTTTCCCCAAGGACTTTAACTTCTTTCCCAGAACCTGGTGTCTTCCTGCCGAGTGAGTCTTTCTAACGCATTTCTGATTTTTTCTGGGGAGCTAGTTTGGTTTTGGTGTAGGGAGAAGGTTTGGAAGATGGTCATGAAGCCAGGTGTCTCAGAGCTGCGGGCATGAGAATTGGGGAAGCAAGGCTGGAGGGAAAGAGAACTTTCCTACAAATGTTTTGATATCTTTTTAAAGAGGAATAAAACCCTTTCACCTGCCATTCACCACAGAGTACTGTATATACTCGAATATAAGTCTAGTTTTTCAGCCCTAATTTTGGGCTGAAAAAAGGGGCCCTTGACTTATATGCGGGTCAATACTTTTAGCCACTTGCGTCAGTGGCTAAAAGTCATTTTAAACATTGCGTGCCGCTTCTCATGAACCCCCTCTGCATCACAGGGGAGTGGTGCGCGATGTTTAAAATGACTTTTAGCCACTGACCCAAGCACTTGCCTCAGTAGCTAAAAGTCATTTTAAACATCACACACCACTCCCCCAGCTCACAAAGGAGGAGTTGCCAGACCCTGCTGCATTTCCCACCCTAGACTTATACTTGAGTCAATAAATTTCCCCAGTTCAGTTTTGGGGGGTTAAATTAGGGGCCTCGACTTATACTCGGGTTGACTTATACTCGAGTATATACGGTATGTCCTTGACAAGTTCCCCAAAGGCCGGAGTTGGTGTAAAAGCAGAGTCCTTAAAAAACAAGGAAACATACTGAGTGTAGATGATGCCTAGTGATATCAAGGTCCTTCTTATTTACTGTTAGTACTTCAGCTTGGATTTAAGCCAGGGTTCATTTATATATCAGAAAAAAGAATAGTTTTTTTTTTTGTTTTCTTCCTCACTGTTCTCAGCTACGGAGAACTGCAAGCCTTTGGCCGATCAAAAAAGCATAAAACTTATATATGTAAACCAGATTCTGGTTGTCAAGGCAGAGGCATTTTCATCACAAGAACTGTAAAAGATATCAAACCTGGGGAAGATATGATCTGCCAGCTATATATCTCAAAGGTAACCTCTTACATTAGCCTTTCAGGGGGCTGTTTAGTGTCACACTTGAGTCTCTCTAGCTATCAGTTGCTACCGTTTTGCTGATGTTCTTCAACATTTTACTGGAACGGAAGGATCAGTTGGTGGGAATGCTGATAATGGTTAATGAGATTACTGCAGGATAAGTAGTGGCACTGGAGGGAGACTCGTATTTAGTACTAGAGATAGAGAGAGGTACTAGGTGTTGTGTGCTCTCAGTAGGAAAGGCACAAAGAGGTTGTGAAAGGAGACAGTAAGACATGGACAAGTGGAGGTTAATTTATATTTTGTACAGACTCAAAAACATTTGCCAGTAGAGTGGTACATAAATAAGTTAATGGAATAGCTGTTAAGTATGAATTTTGGGGTAAATGAGCTAGAGCAGGAATGTGCTAGAATCAGTTAGAAACATAGGTGGGTAAGCACGATCGGGAAAACGAGCTAGGTGGAACAGAAATTAAAAGATGAAATGATTAAGAAGAATTTTGACTGTGCAGGTCTAGTTTCTGTTTAACCAGGAGATAGTGTGATTATGGGATAGGCCATAATATCATGAAGTTGATTCACAGCTAATGGAGAGATTGTACAAAAACGTCTCTCTTCATTTTCAACATTTGTTCACCATTTTGATGCCTGTTTAACATTTTCATTAATGAAGTAGAAGCAGCATTGGAATCCTCCTTAAACTTGTAGGTAGTACCAAACCAGGAGAGATGATTAATGCCACTGGTGGCCCATGATCCAACAAGGAGGTCCCCACCCAAAATAATAGGATGGTGTGACTCCTTGCTTGGATCTTTTCCCATGACTGACCAACACATCAGCAGCCAGAAATAAAATCTAATTTAACTTGATAGAATTGAAGCCTGGACCGGGCATGTTCTAACTCTGAACTCCCCCCATCAAGCCGCGGGTTAAATCACTGCCCCCCCCCCAAAAAAAGGCTGTGGTGACTCTTCAAGAAAGAAACTTCTATATACCCCTTTCATATAACCTTCCGATGTGAGCTGTAGACTTGAGTAGAGGAGATTCCAGATTAGTCAGTACAATCAATAAGGGCATGTTATAGAGAAAGATATAGTTTGATGATCTTAAATCCAAATTGACATGTGAATTTGCATTTAGTAAATTGTAGCAAGTCGTTCAATGTCCTGGATTATTGAGTATGGTGGCCCGCATATAGGTGTCTAGGGGATGTTCAACTCTTTAGATTTATTGTTATTTCTGTCCCTCAGATGGGTAATTTAAGTATTTTGCCTTCTTTACCCCCAAGCCATTTATTATTGACGGTTTCAAGTTTGATCTTCGTATTTATGTGCTGGTGACGTCATGTGATCCACTACGAGTTTATGTTTATAAGGAGGGTCTTGCGCGTTTTGCAACGTCAGCATATTTGGACCCATCACATAGCAATTTGGTGAGTAAAGCAAGGTTCCTGCTGATACAAGTTGGCATGCTTGAATATTGGTGGGCATCCAATGCTTTTTCACCGTTCCCCAAGACTACGTAAGCCTCGCAACATCAGAAGTTAAGCAGCTGTGTCTGTGGTGTCTTCATTTGCCACCATCCATGCAGTGTATGCTGCGTGAATTCTAGCGTACACATTTCTTCTGCTGCTAGTTTGACAAAATGTGGAATGTAGGAATTGGCAGCTGTTTGGAAGCAGCATTACAGTTTGTTGTCAGATGTCTGATGCTGATGGAGCAGCATACGCCACTGCTCAGGTTTTCTTTCACAAGTCTAAGCCATTTGTCTCTGTTGGGTGACAAAACTGTTCCAACCTGCCTGCCCTCTTCCTCCAAAACTAGTCTACCACTTTCAGAAGTGGTGAAGAATTCTTTTCTATTGCCAGGTCAGAAGTTAGTTTTGATTATCAGTCTAGTTGATCAGTGGACTAAGGCTCTGAAAACTGTTGGCTGCAAAGTTAGCAGTTTGGCGGTTCGCATCCCGGGTGCGACGCAGCGGAGTGAGCTCCCGCTGATAACCCCAGCTCCTGCCAACCCTAGCAGTTCAAAAGCATTTCAATGCAAGTAGATAAATAGGTCCCGCCGTAAAACGCGGGTAGGTAAAACAGTGTTTCCTTGCAGCCATGCCGGCCACGTGGCCATGGACTTGCACAACACTGGCTCTTCGGCTTGAATACGGAGATGAGCACCGCCCCAAGAGTCGGACATGACTAGCACACATGTGCGGGGGGAACATTTACCTTTTACCTAGTTGCCTTCGGTACATGAAACAAAGTGGTCGTGTGCTACCTCATCTTTTTCATTAAGCTGCAAAGTTTCTTTGCTGAGGCATATGAAGTAGGGTTGTATTCATCATTTTACATCTGAAAGGATGGTGCTGCTTGAAGTAACCCCATGGTTCCCAAGTAATGCTCATAATGAGAATAGTCACAAGCCAGAGGCATAGAGAGAAGGGTTATGTCAAACTCAAAAGCCCCATAGCTGCCAATGCTTGATTCTCCCTGTTTTGAATCATCTGTTCTTTAGAGCTTCTACACCAACCTTGCTGTGAGATAGGAAACTTTTTAGAAATTTATTTTTGTCTCTCATGTTAGGTGTTTTTTTACTGAGCATATTGCCTTGAAAAGAACACAAGTACAGTAGTTTAATGTGTCTTTGAGATCTATGGTTTTGTAGAGTACAGAATACTGTATCACCTTCCCCATTCATAAACATGCTGAGGTAGAACTGGGTTTATTTTAATGTTTGAAATGTCATTGTCAGAATGAATTTTTAAAGGAAAGCAGTGTTACATTCATGAGACCATAGATCTGAAATTGATGTGTACGTGTGTGTGTTGCATCGTTACAGTCGTGACTGATGCTTCGTGACCCCATGTCCATGGAGTTTTCTTGGCAGGGATACTGGAGTGGTTTGCCAGTTCCTACTCCAGGCGCCTACAGCACCTGGTGTTCCCTGGTGGTCTCCCATCCAAGTACTAACCAGGGCTGACCCTGCTTAGCTTTCAAAATAAGGCAAGATCGGATGTGCTTGCCTTAGGGCAGTGATGGCGAACCTTTTAGAGACCGAGTGCCCAAACTGTGATTCAAAACCCACTATTTTTTCACAAAGAGCCAATACAGCAATTTAACCTGAATACAGGCGGATGTGAGCTGCCTAGATGCCCTAAGCACATCCGATCTCGCCTGATTTCGGAAGCTAACCAGGGTTGGCCCTGGTTAGTACTTGAATGGGAGACCACCAGGGAATACCAGGTGCTGTAGGCGCCTGGAGTAGGAACTGGCAAACCATTCCAGTATTCCTTCCAAGAAAACTTCATGGACATGGGATCACGAAGAGTCAGTTACAACTGTAATGACACAACACACACAGGTGGCTGTGAAGGGGTGA
The DNA here is from genome assembly GCA_037367245.1 of Phrynocephalus guinanensis. Classification (NCBI taxonomy): domain Eukaryota; kingdom Metazoa; phylum Chordata; class Lepidosauria; order Squamata; family Agamidae; genus Phrynocephalus; species Phrynocephalus guinanensis. Next base: position 20,555,758 of record CM074743.1, read on the forward strand.
TGTCGGGTGCCCACAGAAAGGGCTCCGAGTGCCACCTTTGGCACCCGTGCCATAGATTTGCCAACACTGCCTTAGGGCATCTAAAGACTATCAAATCTATGCAGCCCTTTCATAAGATAAAGGAGATACTTCCAGCATCCTCTTCACCTCAGTTCTGAAGAAAGAGCATAAGGAAAGATGAAATCTCTGTAGCCTCATAACCCGCTTGTTTGTTTAATTATTTACAGGATGACGTCTGTATGCACCTGACTAATTATTCAATTAACAAGCACAGTGCTAATTTTGTACGAGACGAAGACTCTGGTAGCAAGAGGTACAGAATGTTTTCCAGAATAATCACAGCTGGAGGGATGCTGGTGGACCTGCTCACATGAATCTTTACAGCCATTTCATATGTGCTTAGGAAACATTTCTCTAAATTCAGCTGGCACGTGGCGCTTTCTCCATCATTAGGTGGAATAAATCATTTTAAAAGCTCAGACGAGTAACAGCAGGGGGCCTGAAGCAGCTGAGAGGAGGCTGGATTTATCCCCCCCTAAAGGAAATACAAATGAATTTGTTGCAAATGGAGGTGCCTGATTGCCACCCTCTGTTTCATTGTTTTCAGTGGACGTAATTAGCCACCTCGCTAAATCTTGCACAGAATGGTCAGTTTGGTCTAATTACTGTTGCCTTGTTTTTCTCCCTTCTCCAGCTATTCTAGGCTTTTCTGTTCATCATTAATATCATATTCTATCAGCTGCTGCTGCTGCTCTGTTGCAGTGTTCCTCCCGCTGCGGCAAAGGCTTGGTTTGTTTGGGTAGTTTTCCATTGTATTGATGCCCTTTCCCAGTAAACAGGTTAATGCCAGCAGGGCAGTCTCTTTTCTGCAGTGCAGTGAGACAATAAAAACATGGAGCCTGCCAGTAAACAAGTAGGAGGGGTTACTAGAACAGATGTTACAGTAACTCCAAAACCAAGACTTAAATCTTAAGAGTTTTGATTTCGCTCTCTGCCCACTGTTACTCACTCTTGGTCTTTTATATTATTCAGATAGCAACACATCACATGGGGAATCCAATGGGTTGATTGTTTCAACTTTTAAAGGTCTTAAGTATGGCAGAATTCTGTTGCATAGCTCTGTGGGCATAACGGTGAAGGTGTTTTCCACAGTGGCAAATTGTCATTGATGAAAGGCTTTATTTGACCATTTCAGGGTGCATATAACATCATTACGTTGTGTACAAGTGGCCTGCAGATTGAAATCCTCTTTAATCTGTGGTAATTTTCTGTAATGCTATTGTCCCTGTTTTACATGCAGAGCTGTCCAGCAAGATTTTGAGTGGGAAAGAGGCGTTGCTTTTACATTAATCTTTTTTTTCCGTTTGGGTACCACAAAACGGTGGTAGTCACAAGGGCATCATGGCTCTTTAAGATGTTTTGTTACAAACAACAGTTCAGTCCCAACCTGTCGAATTTACTGTCCATTTCATACTCAAATCTGTGAGAAATGGGATATGCTCCCCATTCAGCTATTCTGTATTAATGTCCATTTTCCTTTGGCTTGACCAAACTATTGTGTGCCTCTCTTGCTCAGTGCAATTTTCCTTTATAACTGATCCTCAGCTGGTGGCATGTGTTTTACCAATGGGATACAGAAGTCATGTAGGTGTAACACAGGGTCTGTTCTTTCTGTTCTTTCCATGTCCTCCTACAAGTTTTTTTCCCCAGCTTCTTCTGATCCTAACTATCATGGATTATTTATCTGCAACATGTTAGACTGCTAGAACCAACTCTGGGTAATCAGCATTTTCCCGGGCCTTCATTTATAAACCTACCATTGAGAGTATCACTGAAGTGGCACCATTTGCTTGGAATTATTCTCCCCTTATTCATATAATCATAGAATAATTGGATTGGAAGGCCATTGATTCCAATTCCTTGCTCAGTGCAGGAGTCCAAACCAAATTACTGTAGATCTAACGGATAGATGTGTGTCTATTTTTTTTTTCTTGAATGCCTCCAGTATTCAAGCAAAAAGTACTCACTGCTTCTCAAGGTAACTGGTCCCATTGTCATACTGTTCTAACCATTAGGAAGTTTTTCTTGATAGTCAACTGAAAACTGGCTTCCTGTAACTTGAGCTCGTTATGATGTGTCCTACTGTGTGGGATGATTGAGAACAAATCCTGCCACTTCTCTGTATGACCGGCTTAATTTTCATATCACATGATACATTTATACCAACCTTGATTTGACTTGTTTAATATCATATACATGTGCTCACAGCACATCAAGGCCCTTTGTACACGACCCCTAAACTCCGCCGCAAATGGCTCCCAGCTCCGGAGCTTAAAATTGTTTCCCCACCAGCTCCGGAGTTTACAGATAATTAAGTGCGACCACGCCCACCTAAGCGCGTCCCAGCACACGTTTCATGTACCTGCTCTTGGAGGGTGAAAATCACCAAATCCGGTTCTAATCTAGTGAGTGCGGGCTCTCCTCGCTTCTTTGTTGTTGTTTTTTGCCTCCCGCCCCTTTAAGAGAAGGAATGCGGCTCGGGGCGGCTTGGACCGGCAAACGGAGGTGAGCCTGCATTCTTTTGTCCCTTTTTTTCTCCCTCCCCTCACGCAGTCAGGATCAAGGAAGTGCGGAGGGGTGGGGACGCAGGAAGAGCAACGAACCCCCAAGATCTCTGGTCTGAATTTAAGTGGTCAGCGGATCTTAGGGGTCGTGTGAAAAGGCCCTTAGATAGATCGTCAAGTGAATCCTTTCAAAGGTACTGTTCTGCAACTTACTGTAAAATGGTAAACAGACTCTAAAAGGTCTCTAAACAAAACCTGGCCTTTCTGTAGAAAGCGGGCCTTTTGCTTCTACTGTATTACAGTGGGGCCAGGTTCTTTTGACAACATGATTAATATGGTGTAAGATATGAAAGATTGAGACCCAGTGTTTTATAACTTGGTCTGTGGGCTTCTATCTGCCCCTTCTACTTGCCTTCCTGTATATCCGATTGACTAACCATGCAGCTACTTTTTTCTTTGTGGAAGCCTGCAAATTCACTCAAGACCACAAATTGCATTAGGTCTTTTTTTTAATCCTTTGAGTCTCCCACTACTCCAGTGTGAGCAACTAATCTTTCAATGCATAATTAAAGACTAGCAGAAGGGGAGAGTTTTCCTTTCCTTCAGTAACTACTTTTCTATTTCTGGGAATTTGCATTTACAGTATTTTAATGACTGCAGATGCAGAACTGTGGGTGGGTAACTGTTCTGGAGTAAGCCACATGAAACTGGAAGATGTGCATATTAAATCACTTTGCATTTGATATTAATTTATGGCTGCATCTTGAGTGTAAACACCTCTGTACTTCAAGCAATGAGTGCAAAAATGCCCTTTACATATATTTTCTCATTTTTTTTACCCACCCTGCCCCTGATTTTTTTAAGGAAGCTGTCCACCTTTAATAAGTACATGGAGCAAAATGGCTATGAAACGGAACGGATATGGAAGGACATTGAGGACGTCGTTATTAAAACACTGATATCAGCCCATCCTATCATCAAGCATAATTATCTCACTTGTTTCCCCAATCACACCATGTGGAGTGCTTGCTTTGAAATCCTGGGCTTTGATATTTTATTAGATCGAAAACTGAAGCCATGGCTGCTTGAGGTATGTTCCAGTAAAGCCAGCAGCCCCATCTCCTCCCCTCCCGCCCTTTCTTTCCAGTCAGCTGCCGCTACTTGCCTGCCTCACTGATATGTGTGCCTGCCCTGTGGCAACTCTTCCTTCCAAACATATGGATATCCAGTAGAGGGCGGTAGGCTACAGGCTAATGTTATATAGAATATGCCCTTGCACCTTGGAGTTCCTAGTCAGGAAGACAATTGAATATTGAACACGTTTTGTAGGAGGATTAAGGCATGGAATTTTCATAAATTAGGTCATGAACATAGTTCACCAAACTAGCTCACCTGTCTGCCTTCTGACAGTGTCCAGTCAGATTCCCCAGAGAGGTTCTCAAGTAGGCCTCCTCTGTTTTAATTTTCCACTATTTGGTAATCTGAGGCTGTACATTTGGCTGTCATGACTAATACCGCTGACAAAATTAGCTTCTATACAGTCAGTACAAGGTGTTTGAGCTAGTTGTCCTCATAAAGTTCTGTGGCGGTGCACTTCACAGATTGGTTATACATTTTACGCTGTAATCTGTTGTTTCCCTTCCTGGAAGAAGCCCAGATTTATTTTATTTCAGTTTGATTTCTAGCCTGTCCCACATGGAGAGTATGATGTCGTTACTGGAAAATGATAGAATAAACTCAACCAAATAAACAGCCCATTAAAATGCATGACATGCTGAAGCTGTTATCAATTGGTTTAATGTAATTCAGATTATATAAAGAGGAAAATTCAAAAATATTTCCATTACTGATACAAAGACAAATGTAACTGTTAAAAAGTATGTATGAGTTGGTTATATAACATATACAGTATACTGTATATGTTATATAAGAGACAGGAAATTTCCAATTGAGACAGAAAGAACTGTTGAGATAGATTCCATCTTCTAATGTGATTTACAAGTGAATGTTCTCACTGAATACAGTTTTAACACAGAGTTACAGTTCTTCAGCAAATGTAGGTTAGGTTTGCTAGTTTGCTTGCTTACTTGATGACCAAAAGTTTGTTTTAGTGAATGTTTTTAAATGATTGCACCTCTTATCTTCTGCAAATGCAGGGCAGATCCATAACTGACATTTAGCATATCCAGTCTGATCAAGTACAATTGAACTGTTACCATTTTTAGACTGTGTAGCTCTCAATTTTGTAATAGTTTACCTCTACATATTTCATCTAACTATAGTTCAAAGTGTAGTCTTCTACAATGGAGAAAAATGGCCCCTCACAAGACTAGTATCACTAATCAAAATCTTAAATATGTCTAGTTAATACGTACTTTTATAATGTTAGTAACAACCTTCAAATACAGTACAGTAATGAGATAAATCATTCATATCACTCAGTGTTAAAACAAGCCAACAGTTTCCATTTCAGTCTTCTGCTGCAAAATCGACAGTCTTGTGACACTTTAAAGACCATTATAGCATGACCTCATACAGTTATAAATAATGAAATTGTTGGTTTTGGAGATGCCACTGGACTCCTTCTAGCTAATACAAGAAAATGAAAAGAAAGACTCTGTGATCCTGCCTGGATTCTTTGGAAGAATCATGGCATAATAAGTGAGTTCAGTGCTCTAGTAGGATACTCGTACTTAAATGTTGATAAATCACTAAAATGATCTGCTATCATTCTGGAGTAGCTGTTACGCTTGTCTCTTTGTGTGTGTGCCTCTTATACATCGGTTGTAGATGAGGAAATATGGACATGTTTGGATGTCAGTATACCAGCCTTCGTTGGAAAGCTTCAAACATTGCCTTCAGCTTACTTTCCCCTGCAGTTGTGTCTATTATTTTGATCTCTCATTGCTCTTTCCCCAGAAAGTTGCTGTGTATGTCCAATGTAAACGTAAATACAGTACTGTACTTACTATACAAATTGACTTGATCCTTGTTGCTCCAGGTGAACCATTCTCCAAGCTTCAGTACAGATTCATGGCTGGACAAAGAAGTTAAAGACCAACTTTTGTATGACACTCTTGTTCTGATCAACTTGGGAGCGTGTGATAAGCGGAAAGTCTTGGAAGAAGAGAAACGGCGAGGGAAAGAGAGACTTCTTAAGCAATGTCGTAATCAGGAAGCCAGGTGTGAGCTTTTGAGTTATTTTCCTTTTTCCTATAGCTTAGTTGATTCGTTTATAAACTACCAAAATACCTCTTATAGTGTTTACATGTCATTGGGTTTTACCTGGTGCATACAGAAATAAGTTCCTACTGATTTAGTAGCACTCATTAAATAAAAATTTTTAGAGACATGCTACAGAAAAACAGAAATTCACAAGTTAAATTAGCAAGCTTGCTACCATCTCTCAGAAATATCTGCTAGAATAGGTAAAGCAAAATGTTATGTGAACATTCAGGGCATACATACATACGTGGCTTCTACTGAAAAATGGCCTGTGTATTTATCCCCCCCCCTCCATAACATTTAGGACGGCTTCTCTAAATCTTAATATCACAACAGTCCTGACAGCTGTTCACAGCTTCAGTTCTACGTATATTGTAGCACCTAGGTCTTTCTTTAGCAAGTGGTTTACTCTACAGCAGCAATAGCTAAGATTTTTTTTAAAAACAATCACGTGGCTTCCTAATACAGTCAAAAGGGAGCACATGACAATCAATGTATGGATGTACAGTATCTATATGGGAAAGGATATAGCTAACACGTTACGGGTGTGTTATGGCCATGCTGCATTTTGTTTTAAATTTGTGCTCCCTTTGTTTTGTTGCTAGCAAATATGTACTTGGCTTAAATACCCTCCTTCTTTCAAAACAGCAGTCTTGGGTTTTGTATTTATTTAGTCTTCTAAAATGAAACTTCCTTGCTCAATAAATTTGACTGGATGTATGGGGAAAAAGCAGAAGAGGGAGACTTGAGATGAGGCTGTAAAATAGCGAGGGCTCACTTTGGATAAAGGGAATGGTAAATCAAAACTGAAGGTGTTCACCTGGTGATAGGATCCAGAGTGTTTTACTCTGAACTGTCATCATGTCTAGTCTGATTTTCTTAGTTATTCAGAACAAAAATCAGGGCTAGAACACTATCTTTTCTTCTCTCTGCTATCCTAATTTTGTAGGGAATGCAGGAGATCTACGCAGCCTTCAGCAAAGCTCGGGAGTACAGCAAGAGGAAATCCCCCGTTTTTGTAAGCATTGCAGAGTGTGTTCCATACCGCGTAGTTGGTGCAGAAATGTGTACATCGATGAATCCTGTATCCAGACATTTGAGCATTTTCCAGTGTAAATATTAAAAGAACATAGTATTTTTGAACAAAGCATTTTAAAGCAACTTGCTCTTTATTTGTCATTCAGTTCCGTTTCATCAGCAATCTGAATTGCAAAAAGCAAGTTAGGTGACGTACACACACACACACACACAAAATCTGAACTCAGCTATACCTCCTGACATTTTCCAGAAGTTATTGAACTGCTCAGGTCCTGTGGACGGGGGTCTGGCTGAACAAAAACGAAGCCAGACAGCAAATTTCTGTCATGAACGTTGGCAATGTTCAGTATTCCTTTGATCTATTTATTATATCATGTGAAGGAACTGAAGAGGAAAGAGGCCTGAGTTACCATCTCTCAGAAATATCTGCTAGAAAAGGTTTTTCTTTTCTCTTGAACTTGTCTTTGCCAGGGAGAGGGCACAAGGGAAGGGTGCGTTTTTTCCCCCCTAAGCTGTGCATGTTTTCCAATTTGCTTCAAAAAAACCTCCTGTATTTATCAAATAAGCATCCCCCCGTATGAAACCATTGTGTATGCTGCTTATATTTCTGAACTTTTTTTACAACCTTTATGAAGAAGGTTTATCTCAGCATGTAAGAGATAAAGAAATATGATTTGAAGACTGTAATGGCACCATGAACGTTGTGTGTGAAGAATCTCCCACTGCAGACATTTTCTCAGGGGCTTTTTGCTTGGATAATTTTATCAGGACTGAGGAATACAAGAACTGCCAAGCTGCCTGGCTCCAGCAAGCAGAGAAATATGAGGAAAAAAACTCAGGAGGGTACCGTCGAATTTACCCGAGCTCTGATTCAGACCAATATGATAAGTTTTTTCAACACAATAACTCCCTCTTCCAGGAAACAGTAGCTTCCAGAGCGCGTGAAGAGTACGCCAGGTGAGAAAGAACATTTCATGGCATGTTTTCTCTCAGATAAAGGGGGTGGTCGTGTTTCTGATTTAAAGGAAAGACAACAGCAAGCTTTAGATTATTGTCTGTCCAAAATAGTACTTTCATTTTCCTTAGTTGAAAGTAATCTTTACTGGGTTCATTTTTGATTGGAGTCCAGAATAATTGGAAGCCAGATTTACTTTCTGGTTTTAGAAACATCTTTCTTTACTAACTGTATAGATCAGGCATGATTCATTGAGAACATGACAGTTCTTATTATTCAGGGCCACTTCCCAAATTACCTGAGCTGGGCCTACGATGAGGTAGAGTAACACTGTCTCCTCAGGTAGCAGATTTGGGGAGTCATTATTAAGGCACAGTAATGTAATTTAATTCGATGCTGTATTTATAATGCTAGGGATGTACGGAGGAATATAGACCAACATCTGCCATTGGGAACACCATTTGCTTAGGCAACAAAATGTTTGAGGCCAGCCCAGCTGTTCAGCTCCGAGAACATCCATTCTAACTACATTCTAGCTCCTATCTGTGTGGTAATCCCACAGATTTTATTTCTGATAAGTGTATGTGTGTGTATGTATGTGTGTGTTTGCACAACTTCCAGGTGACTTGCCATCCAGATTAATTTCGGTGGGACTGGCACTAAGGAATTGCTGAGGCTCACAACCCTTCAGATGCCCCACTGGAATACAGATAATGGCAAGAATAAAGCAGCCTCTTCATTTGATGCCTGTATAGAAACAATAATTTGCTTACTAATGTGCAAATTCTTGGTGAAATATCAGATGAAAATTCTTCTGTTCTCTGTGATCTCATTGTGTACATATGATTTGCAGTGCATACACATCAAGAAAACGCATCTTGAAAACTTGCATTTATTTGAGAGAACTGAGAAACTTGCTCAATAGCAGAGGGTGCTCTTGGGTTGAAAGTTTCCCCTGGTGGTTATCCCACTGTTGCCGTTCACAAAGAATGCTTAGTTATCCTGGCCCGTTTTGGTTGTACTAATCCACACCACACCTCAAATCACAACAGTTTGAACTGAATCAAGGGACACCTACTCAGGCTAAACAAGAGACATTAAGATCTTTTTAAAAACTTTACTTGCAGTGAATGTTTAAAAACAATAACACCACAATAACAAAATAAAGTGAAACTTAGATGAATGAATGAATGAATGAATGAATGAACAATCAAACAAGGTACAGCATTCTTAAGAATGCATGGTAATTTTGTAGCATAGTAATTCTACCCTCATCGTAACATTGATGACTTCACATGACATCTAAAGGAAATAACCTACCCAGAGTTGGAGCAATATTTTTCAAAAGTAATTCATTATTATTTTAATGATGCACACTACTCAGCATTTAAAGGGTGATGTTTCAGTAACGTGTAATTAACGTATGACTTTTCAGTTAGTTTAAAAATGATACTCTTGAAATTGGAAAAATCCCCCTCCCTCAAGTTTCGTAAAAGGAGTGTTTTAGGGATAACACGCAAACATGACTTACCACTTTATACATGTAAGATGTGTTACATACAGTTGTTACATTAAAAACGATGTCTTTATTATCCTGCCAAAACTACCATATTCAAAGTAACATAAAGCTTGACCAGAGAGGCAAAAGTTCCATGTCAATTGAACACGGATCCTTCCAAAGGAGACCAGGGCTTCCTGGATTCTGTTTCTGCCCTGCAGAAATCAAGTCTTCAAAAATACTTCTCTAGGAAGGAGATCCCTATAAATGTCCCTCGCTGCAGCTTTGCGTCTGACAGTATTTTAAGGTATTTTTGTTTTAAAAATAATTTTAAGACAAAATTAAAGGCTTCTTAAAGATGCAGAACCTTTACTTTTCACCTTAAAAAGCACAATTTGTTTATTTTATTTATTTTATTTATTAAGCTTGTATACCGCCCGTTTTCCCGAAGGAACTCCGGGCGGTTCACAACAAAATGATACAACAATAAACAAAAAATGAATCAGTATAAAAACAAATTAATCAACAGTTAGACCAACAGTTAGACCAAGCAGTCAACAATAAGCGGATGGGGGGGGGGGGGGATAGCACTTAACTGGTCCCCAGAATGATTTGGAAGAAGAAACAAACAGAGAGGTATTCTAAAATCACAGTTCATGTCAAATCACACATTGCACCATCTGAGCAGTAGGGATAACAATAACTGGAATTTTGCATCTTCAGGACATGCCCATTTCTGGTGTTCCCTCTGTTTTGGAAGTATTCTCCTTGTTTGTGAACACTCATTAGTAGACATGGGCACGACTTGGCGAAATTGTCGTTTCCGTTTTCGGATATCGTTTCCGTTACGTAACGGAAACGGTAACGACAATTAAGCTGTCAGAACTCGAACTCAAACCGAAAAAAGAAAAATTGGGTCTGATTTGTCGTTGTCGTTCCTGGCATTGCGCGGCGATGGCGCGATGCCAAGCGGCACAGAAAAAAAGTTTTAAAAATAAAAAAAACCCAATTCCCGGCCAAAAAAGCAGGCGAAAATATGCCTGCCTCAGGGCACCTACCAGAGGGGTGGTTTCTGGGGGGGGGTCCCCAGCCTCCCCCCCTCCTGTCCTGGGCTGCTGGTACCGGGCTGGGAGGGGGCATCCTCGGCGTCTCCATTTGCCATGCGGTGCGGGGGGATCCAAAATGGCGTCCGCAATTTTTTTTTGAAATCGTGGTCCAAAAAACCACCAAAGCACCACAGAAACATGCGAAAATTAGCTATTTTAAATGCTTGAATTTTTACAGTAGCAGCAGTGGGTTTTTTATAGCAGTAAAAGGTCACACTGATTTGATTTTATTTTTATTTTTATTTTTATTTTTTTACACCTGCGCAATGATGGGCTGGCCATGGGATGGGACCATGCAAATTTTTGGACCCATTCTACCAATCGCATGGCCAGGTTTTGACTGACACTTCTGGATGTGCAAGAGGGCATAAAAAGGCGAGGCACTCCCAGAAGAGTCGCAGTCCGGGCTTGGATATGGGTGGGAGAGGGCTGTGTGTAGCTGGCTGCTGTGCTAGACTAGTTTCGATTTCGAGGAGCCTTTAGATTTCAGTTAGGCAGGCAGGGAGGGAATTGATTCAATTGAATTTTTAGGAAATAATAATAATTCCTTTCCTTCTCTGTCTGCTGTGGGGAATAACAACACAGTTTATTCTTTTTTATTCTCCTGCAGTTTGTTAGGATTTCTTTTCTGATAGTGCTTCAAAGGGGGGGAGGTTTGAGTGGAGGGGAGGTGTGGATTTATTTTAAAAATTTCATTTGCTTGGTGGCAAGCCAAGGTCCTTTCATACCCTGCCTGCAGCTCTGCTGTGGGTGCACTGCCCACTTTGTTTGCAATAAAAATTGCAATTGCTTTATTTGATGCAGTCTTGTGCAGCAAGTCAGTTTAAAGTGTTTTCCGCCTGCTCTAGGTCATTGCGGGACCCGCGCCCGCCGCCCGCGCGCCCGCCCCTCCCCCCTGCCGCTGCCCGCCCATGGCCACCCGCCACCCCGCCCGCCGCCTAGGGCGCAAAAACACCTAGCGCCGGCGGGACGCCACTCGCTGGGACATCAAATCGCACGAAATCGCGGCGGCGGTAACGACAATCGACACGACAAAACGACAAATTTTTTAAAAAATTCACGAAAAACGGAAACGAGCCGAAACAGACCCGTCCCGAAAAACGACAACTCGGGAAAAAAAATCTGGTCGTGCCCATCTCTACTCATTAGAGAGAGTACTAGTATAGCCTGTGGGGTTGTATGTACCAGGGAGAGTTGAAATGAGTTGACTTGATTATGGTTTGGGGTTCTAGAACTACCCACTGTACGTTGCACATCAATATCAACCCTTTCCCCCTCCCATATGCTAATATACTACAGCTAGTTATGCTAACTCCCAAATCTGGGAAATCAGAGTCAAAAATACTATTTTAGAGATCCGTGTATTTTAGAGCCCTTAAAGATATCAGAAGCTGCCTTCCTTAATCAGACCAAAAGTCCATCTAGAATAGTACAATATTCTGATCCCAGCAGCAGCCACAACATAAATGTTGGCAAGCCAGACATCACACTGATGAAATCTCTTGCTGTTCATCTCTATCCTTTGTCATTTAGAAGCATGCTACCTCTGAACATTCTGTTGTTCTGTCATAGCTATTTACCACTGATGGACAATCTGAGTTCTTTTTTAATCCAGTGGTGCTACTGGCCACCACTGGATTAAAAAAGAACTCAGGTTGTCCATCAGTGGTCAACTTCTTGTGCTAATAGATTCTATAAATGGATTATGCATTTGGACTTCTTTTCTTGAGAGACTGAAACATTTTGTTAGTCATCCAAGCAGCTTCATCAGTCTGAGGAAAGTTGGTGGCAAGGCATCCAATTTATGGTTTACCTTGATTTCACATTAACTTTCCTCAGCCTGATGAAGTTGCATGGATGAGTAGTGAAACGTTTCAATCTCACAAGAAAAGCCCAGTTTCCATGAATCAACTTCCAGATAACCTCAGCTGGATGACTGAGAATGTATGGAAAAATGCTAACATCTGTCAGTTTTGCACTTAACTGCCCGTTGTCTTCTGAGATAGACACTTAAGTATACAAGACTCTCATAGAAAAGATAGATTTTTCCTAAAATGGCTTTTGGCTGAAGCCTAACTCTGGTGCCCTGGTATTTTTCTTCTAGTTGTGTGGGCTTGATTGTGGTAGTGAAGGGAAGCAAACTCTGCATGTCCTTTTTGTTTTAGCATTGCGTCATATATTTCAGGAGTAAACCTTGACATACAATGGTCCCCCGCCCTTTCGCGGTTCATATACTGCGGTCCCTCTATATCGCAAGACTGCAGTATATGAAAAAGGCCCCCTGGGGTAAGGGGAAAAGGCTTGTTTCAGGCCTCCCGTACTTACCCGAGGACCGGCGCTGCCCCGAACCTTCCTGGGCTTTCTGGACGGGCCTGCGAACCGGGAGTGACTTTCTAGGCCTGTTGGAGGCCTCAGAAATGATTTTCTTTTTCAAAATGACTTTTGATTCACAGGAAGACCCCTTTGGGGCCTCCAGAAGGCCCGGGAAGGCCCTCATAGGCCAATTTGGGGCAGCGCTAGGCCCTCCCAGGCCTGACCCGACCTGCATCAGCATATCGCGGATTTTCAGTTATCGTGGATCAGGTTGGGTCCCTAATGCCCGTGATAGGCAGGGAGTCACTGTAGAATCATAGAATCATAGGGTGAACTAACCATTTACCCAGAACAAGATGACAAGCCCCCGTCCCTTCTCCCCTTCCACATAAAATTCTATGGGTTGATTCAGGACAGACTATCAGAAGGATGTTCCATCAATTGGCTCTGAAATATAACCCATTTTATAGTTTTTGATTTGATGTTATTGTGACAAAGGCTGAAGGATAGGCATTTTTAAAGAACTGTACATAAATCCTCTGAGGGAGTTTGAATCTGACCTGCAGCCACAGTCTCCTCTCTGTCTTGATTGCAATAACTTCCTTTCTACAATGTCATCAATAGGCAGCAGCTCCAGGAACTGCGTCTCAAGAGGGAACAAAAAGTGGCCCTGTTGAAAGAGAAGAAGGCTGAACTGCAGGGAGAATCAAGTGGAGAAAAGATCAAGATCTTCAGGCTAAAGATGGCAAGCAGGGCAAGTGGGCTGCCAGTCCATGACCAGGTAGGCCTGATGGAGAAACGTTTCTGCTGGTAATTTTTTCTTCCACTGGCAGTTCTGAAGGGATGGGAAAACCAGTTGAAAATTGACTCTCAATTCTGCTTCTGTAAGCCAATTGCAATGATCCAGATGCTGTCCTTGAATTAAGTTGTGTTGTGCTCATATACCGTATTTTGAAATGTCTGTGCGTCTTATGGGGCGAATGCATCCCCACCGGGAGCCTCCAGAACGGCTGCTGTGGAGACCTCCACCCTCCGTGCAGGTCCCAGCCCCAGCTGCAACTCCCGTGAAGGCTTCCCGCCCGCCTGTCTTTAAAAAAATTACCTTGCATGATTGATTTGCTCCATATAATAGGAGACAGAGAGAAAGCGGCCTTATTGGAGACCATAGATATAAGAAATGGGCTAGAGAGTTACCACCCACCATGATGACCATAGAGCAGTGGTTCTCAACCTGTGGGTCCCCTGATGTTTCTGGACTGCAACTCCCCGAAATCCCAGCTAGCTGAGTTAGTGATGAAGACTTCTGGGAGTTGCAGTCCAGGAATATCTGGAGACCCACAGGTTGAGAACCACTGCCATAGAGCTTCTCTATGGTCATCATGGTGGATGGTTACTCTCTAGCTGCAGCTCTGTGGTCATCATGGTGGGTGGTTACTCTCAGTCTAGCCTGTTTCTCATCATATTGGTCTGTGGGAGTTTCAGAAGCATTTGTAGATCTATTCAAACCAATTTTTGTATCAGACTGTGATTTTCCTCAATGTTAAATGCATACCAATGTGCATTTACATACATTGTGAAAATGGATTTGTACACATTTTATTTTAAAATGTGCATATTATACATTTGGGATGCAAAAATATCCTTCTTTATATGTTTTTAAATTAAAAAACTGGAGTGCGGAACTTACAGAAATTAAGATAACATCATTTCAATTTGCATATTAGTCATAAAAGATTACGTCAGGTTGTTTAAAAACAAAAACTATTGAAACAAAGTTATTAATTAATTAATTAATTTGTTATTAACAGTAATAGTAGTAATTAGCCACCCTACTTTTTTTCCTTTCCTGTTCAACTCAGGCTTGTTCAGAGGCTGTGCCTAAGACTCCATTCCAGCCTGACCATTTTTCAGATGTGCAAGACTCCAAGACAGAAGTCGCTTATGGTCCTCCTGCCATCACCCAGTATGAGAGCCATAAAACAAGTAACTGCTCAGAGCCCCATGAAAAACAGCCGGTGAGGCCTTACAGCTCCGTGCCTGATCTTACCAGAGAGAATTCATCCAGCACCCCTGAGCAGCATAAATCCAATCCAGAACTGAGGAACATTGTTACTAACAGTCATTGTACAACAGATGTGAGTATGATTCTTTGATTACCTCCTAGAGCAGTCATGGCGCACCTATGGCATGGGTGCCAAAGGTGGCACTCGGAGCCCTTTCTGTGGACACCCGGCATTGCCCCTTCATAGCCACCTGTATACAGGTTAAATTACAGTATTGGCACTTTGCAAAAAAAATAGTGGGCTTTGAATTGCAGTTTGGGCACTCGGTCTCTAAAAGGTTCACCATCACTGTCCTAGAGTAAGTCACACGAGGTATTATTAGTTATAGCTATGTTTGATCTCAGCAACAAACACAGAACAGGCTGTTGAGATGGTGTCATTTACTATCTCAGCTCAATACTGTGCCAATTGATTGGTTGGTTGGTTGGTTGGTTGGTTGATTAGATAAAGGAACCCCTCTTTTGATATTAATTCTAACTTGTCTGGCTATAAATGTTTCCTGGCTATCCATGTGAAACAGAAAACAGATCTCTTGTACTTTTGGTAGCTGTGTGGAAGAGGAAGTCCCAACAGGTAAAGTTTACATGTCAAGCTGTATTTGATGAAATGTCCATTTAGAAACATTATAGGAATCTCCCTTTTTTGTGGCAAACCTAAACACATCGTAGAGTGGTTCTGGTTATCCTGAATTAAGCAGCAATGTGAAATTCATTATGGTGTTAGATCTGAGAGGGAGAACCATTTCAGCAGCCCTTGGGCTCTCATCATTTTGGGTTATCAATGAGTTTATCAGGCATGCGGAGCAGGGACTGCATCACAGACCTTCCTTCACTCCCTTTCCAGCTCCAGCCACCAGCATGCCGCAAACCAAGCCCATGTCATCACAAACATTTTCCCCCAATGTCCCATCCTCGTGCAAGGAGTCCAACTGCAAAGTGCATGGCCTGCTGTGGAGGGCCTACTATTAAAAACTTCCATCCCTTTGGAGAAGAGTCCTTCCGGTTTCATCTTAGAGGAAAAACAGCCTCCTCGTGCTCTGCTCTCCAGAAGATAAGAATAAAATTCTCCGAGAATGACAAAGAAAAACAGTGTGCCTTGTACTCGGAATTCTTCAGCAAGATGAATTTTGCACCAATGGAGAGAGACCTCAGGCTTCTCTTGGAGCAGCAGTCTCTTCATCTCACCGACAGAGCACGTGAGTGACCTTTTCTTGGCATCCTGTCTTCAAAGTCTTTTAGATCGCTACTAAGTTAACAGAATGTTCAGGATGTGTTGTTGGATAAAGCTTCCCCCTTGATTGAGGCTTTCGATTTCCACAAATTGGTTTTTTTTTATTTGAAAGATTGGTGCTTTCTGGTCACCTTTCCAAACTACAATATCCAGACATATGAGATGCTTCAGCCACACAATCCTCTGTCCTAGTATGGGGTATGCATTTTGGATGCAAGGGTCCTAAGGGAAAATGCTCCTGCCTTCCTGTACTGCCAGGAGCCAATGGCAGCTGGTGACCAGATTTTTTTTGGGGGGGGAGGGCAGAAGGTATAGCAGCTGTTGGCATGCACAGTCAGGGCAAAAACGAGTATTCACATGTGTACACACAAAACAAGCAAGGAGGCAGGCATAATAACCTTAGAACTGCAGATTGGGAAAGGACCCTATGGATTATTATGTCCGGCAGCTATCAAGAAGGCATAGTGCAGAATCAAACACCCAAGTTCTGGCTGAGCAGCCAGATACCTAACCCACTATTGAGGTGATTGTACGTATTCAGAAGCGGACAACTGCACATATTAAGAAGCAGGCATAGAGCCACTGCCTGACCTCAATCCCAATCATGCACTCCACAACTCAGCCAAAAAAAGGAGAAATGTAGCTTGCTGCCAAATTAAAAATGTTTCTAACTGCAGTGTTGGGAATCCGCTGGAGAGGTTTTAAGTCAAGCTGACCTTGGCTGCAGGACGAAAAGCAGAGAGACAGAGACAAATGCCTTTCTCAGCCAGCTGAGCAGACACGCAGGCCAAAGAGTTGCACATTGTCCCAGAAGGCTTGTATTTATTCTTTCTTATCTATGTTGACAAGCAATAAATTGGAGCACTTACAGAAACAGGAGGTCCGATTTTTAGCCCTTTGGCCCTGCCTCAAAACAAAAGGTCAGGGAAAATAGAAGGTCACTTACTCTCCAGATATGCAGTGTGGCACCAGGAATGTGTGCACATCACTGTGGCCCCTCCGAAACACATCCTTCAAAGAAAGGTTCCCACATAATAGCTGTTTCCTTCTGTGCCTCCCTGAAAGTTGTGTCATTAACTTATCCACTCACAATCACTGGGCTCCTTCCCTCATCTTTCTTTTGCCCTACACACTCACATAGTGCACAAGACTGGAAAATAAGCAGGAAGGGAACACAGGTGGGATCTTGTTCACTGAGGACTGAATAGGGGAGCTAAGTTTGGAGATATCTTCCCCACTCATGAAGGCCTATGGATTATCTACTATCTCTGATAAAGAGGCAAGCAGGAGTGAATTGATGTGGGTTGGGATGTAGCCTGAAATAAGGAAGTACCCTGTTTGCCATGCTAGATGTCTCCAGTGTTAGGGACATTGAAGTAGAGGTTAGGTGATCAAGTGACTTTTGAGTATTGACTTGGTTGGCCGAGTGGTCATTTAATCCTGGATCATTGTTAGCCTCCATTATACAGGACAATCTTTATTCCCTGTTCTGTGCTACTACAACTCTGGGGACATGGTCAGAATGTTTTTTCCTTCTTCTTTTACATCAAAATTTGCCTGTCGTATTCAAATTCAGGAAAACTCAGGGGGTTTTGTCAATGAAAATGAGTGGTTTGGGTCACCTTTCACAGTACAGTGCCGGAGGTTGAGAAGGGAAGGGAAGAGTTATGGCCTAAACCTTGTAGGCCAAAAAGTAAAGCATAGTTGAGAATGAGATTTGATCTACCCTTCAACTCATCTGGCTTTTAATTTAGTATTCAAAGAGTCATATCTCTGCATTATTAAATCCATACGCAAAATATTTGGTTAATTGTTTGAAGATTTTGAATTCCTAGCCGAATAACAGGTGTGGAAATAAAAGTCACTACATATTAATAGAAAGAAAGTGCATTGTCAGTCCTTGACAATTTAGCTTTTTAAAATGTTGTTGACATTGATTTTAGTTTTGGACTAATATTAGTTATGGTTGCTTGTAGTCACTGTCACTGTCATTAGATAATGATAGATCATTGGAAGAGTGGTGTAGTGGATTCATTGTGCATTTTTAAAGTACTGCTGGCTTGGGAAGTAAACTGAACTTGAATACAAGTAAACAAATTTGACCTTCTTTTGGCCAAAAGCAATATTAAGTGTGTGTATTAGAGATGGGCACGAATTAAAAAAAAAGGTGTTTCATTTGTCGTTTGTCCTTTAGGGGGTCCTTTTCGGTTCGTTTCCGTTTTTTGCGAATTTTTGCAAAAAAATCATTTTTGTTTTCGTTCATTTCGTTACTGTTTCGTTACCATTTATTTCAATTTTTGTGATTTTTTTAAGCATTTAAAGCAGTTCAATGTATTGCCGTAACGAAAACGAAACGGACAACAAAATTTCTGGTGTTTCTGTTTGTTTCGTTTCATTTTAGAGACAAAATTCGTTTGTTGTTTCATTGCGTAACGAAAGGAAAAAACGAAAACGGAAATGAAAAATTGTTCATTTTGTGCTTATCTCTAGTGTGTATTATCAGTTAGCTACATGTATTAGGGATAATAAATGTACATGCCTAATACACATGCCTACCTTGTACATTAACATACCCAATGCTGTTTTTAAGTGTTGCAGTGACATATTTGCTACTCTAATGCACACTTGACTCTTCCCTGCACTTCCTCAGCCCCTCCACGGAGCCAAGGAAGTGTTGAATTTGTTCAAGTGGCTTTCTTCTTAATCCAGTACATGGCATTGGCAAACTGACAGAAAGCTGCCTTGGACCAAATAGGATTGCTTGAGGTCTCTATGCCATTTGCATGTGAGGATTGTGTTTAAGGCATACCAGGCCTCCTAATGAGCCTGTTAAACCTGCTCCAGTCCAGCCATATAGACAAGCCCGCTCTCAGACTTAAGAAAAAGGGATTAGTGCAATGGTGGCGAACCTTTGGCACTCCAGATGTTTTGGACCACAGCTTCCACAGTCCTTTGTCATTGGCCATCAAGGCTCGGAATTCTGGGAGTTGTGGTTCAAAACATCTGGAGTGCTGAAAGTTCACCACCACTGGATTAGTGTACTGCTAGGAGTTTTAAGGTACAGCATGTAAATGGTTTTTTTTCTCCCCCTTCCCCCACTGGTATGCAGAAAGTGCTTTCCTTCCAAGGGAAGTTCGTGGCAGCAGGAGTGCTTCTGGCAAGAGGCCAAGAAAATACTACAACACCCACATGGCTACACAAAGGCCAGTGGTTCAGCAACACAGCTTGCAAGACTTGCTGGTGATCTCACGGATGAAACAACCAGCCAAGAAAAACCAATGATCTGACATTTGGAGAAAGCCCTGTGAACAAGTAACAACAGGCAAGTGTAACGTTCATGTATTCTTTGTGTTCTGTATGTGTGTGTGTTGGGGGGGGTGTATGGAAGGAATAAGTGTGACTTTTGATCAAAAATTGGTACTACGAGTTAAAGCATTCTGTACAGCTGCTGTTTTAATTTCACTTCCTCCTTAAAGTGGAAAAACAGTGCCTTATGAGCACTTAGGGGTAGTGTGAAAGAAACCAAAATGTTCATATAGTGACTAGGGGTTGCTGTGATCTTTGGAATACACTAATCAGCTGTTGTTGAAGATAAGTCCAAAACAGGAAATGATGTTAAAAAGAAAGGGATAGTGAAATTAATGATTTCAGATACCAATTTAACAGTTTTTACTGCCTTGCCTATATCAGACATAAAAGAGGAATTGGTTTCATTTGGGTGTTACCTCACTCTGTCCCAGAATGACCTCACTCAACAGTTATGGTTACAGTAGGACTCCAGTATCCACAGATACATTATCCATTGGTTCAGTTGTCCACGGTTGGCAGAGGAAAAAAATTAATAAATAATTCAGCAGCCGCAAAGCAAGGTACTGCCACAAACAGCGGCTGTAAAACAAGCTACTGTCGTAAAACATCAACGTAAAGGAAGCTACTGTCACAGACAGCAGTCATAAAGCAAGCTACTGTCACAAAACAGCAGTTTTGGGGGTTTTGGCATTCTCTCTCATCCATGGTTTCAATTTTCCACGGGAAGGCTTGGAACCAATCACCAGCTGATACCAGGGTCCTACTGTGTTTAAAAAGTAGAACATTAAATGTGGGCTAGGATGGAATTTTCAGGAATATATAACATAAGAGTAGCAAATGCCTAGCAATTCTTTCTACAATAAGCCATCCAAATTTCAATGGAATCATTCCCACAATTGAAAACTGTTTCCCTAATCCCTGGTTAAGAGGATTTGATAATTTGCTCACTCTTGGTATTCTTCTCTCAACTAGAATAATATTTTGAGATTACTAAAACAATTCTGTGACAGAAACAGGTCTAAAATCAGAATGAAAAACCTCAGAATAACATTATCTATCTATCTATCTATCTATCTATCTATCTATCTATCTATCTATCTATCTATCTATCTATCTATCTATCTATCTATCTGTCTGTCTGTCTGTCTCTCTGTCTCTCTGTCAATCAGTCTATTTATCTATCTAACCTCAGAATAAACACATTCATTCAAGTGTGGCTGGAATCAAACACCTTACACAAAGGGATGAGTTATGCAACTGTTTGATAATGGTTATAATTGTCAGGAACCAGTTATATTTTGTTTTCAGCTGTAAGCCACTTGGTAAAATTTCCATGTTGAAAGGACGTTTTTGTGGTTTTTAAAAAAGCAAATAAATAGTCTTTTGTTAATCTTTGCGCAAAATGGTTGGGACTAGAACCTTAAGCATCTGTTATTCATGATTCATGTTTGCTTGTTATATCATTTCCCTCTTTCTTCTAGGATGTAGTAAAATGTTTTCCAAACACAGGTTGCTGAAGCCTCCCAAGTGATTGAGAGACATACTGAACTATGTGAACAGTTCAACTACACCCAATCTTCTGTTCAGTATAATCCCATGTAAAGGAGTTTCCATGCAGCCAACGAATGTTGATTGTAAAAATAGTGGGTCTTTTTACTGTAAGTGCATATTGAGGCATTGAAAGCTCCCAATTTTTAACTCTCTGCAAAAGTATGAGGCTTGTTCTTTGCAAGTGGAAATATATTTTCCTGAAATACCTAAGATGTGTGCTACATCTTTCTGATACTGCAGAGTTAAGCCTTCCCATACCACTTTTCAGATCTCCAGAGGAGTCTGGAGTCCTCCATGGTTTTGCAAACTGAATCCTGAGGACCAAACCCAAGGTGATGTACAATAAGTCACGCCTTCTTGCTTGTCTCTTTCCTCCAATAACTTTTCAATGAAAAACATCCTTAGAGGCTGCCGTAGGAAGCAAAAGGATGGGAGAAGTGGGACTGCTTAACCCATTCTCCTCCTGCTATCTTTTGTTAGGCAAAAACTTTGGATTTCTGGCGTGGAGGGAAAGGTTCCTGGTCCCCATGTTATTCTCCATGGTTAAAAAAGGAGTTCGAGGGCTCAGTTCTGAGTAGATAGACATCTGGAATTAATACAGTCCCTTTCCCTCAACATTCTATTGTTCCATTGCAGTTCCAAAGGCAACTATTCATTTTTTAAAAAATCAAGAGAAAGAGGAATGTGACAGCATATCATGTCTAGTTTGGCTCTAAATTCCTGATATTTTCAAAGTAGTTTGTCTTATTAACCTACAGAGAACTTATAAAGGAAAGACAGTTCACAAGACGCAATAAAGGACCACAGATGGCAAAGATGGGGAGATAACTTCCCCCACTGGAATAAAACAGAATCTTGTACGTCTTTGGATTGTGTGTGTGGTGTTTTTCATTTTAAAATAGCCGCTCTGAATCTCTGGGATCTTACCACATTTGTCACAGAACACAGAAGCGCTGACCTTCCCCCACTGGCATTAAACAGAACCTTGTACATCTTTGGACTGATGTGTGCAGTGTTTCTGGTAAAATATCTGCTCTGGATCCCTGCCATATGTATTACAAATGTCATATATATTTTTGCTGCTAATTTTGTTTACTCTCCTCCTTCCCATCCCTGATTTTTATTCTCACGGTGCTTTTAGGCTGGAAAATGGGGCAGAGTGTGCTTACTGTCCATGTGGCCCCAGTGGCTTGCAAGCCTCTAACAGGCTTCTATAACTTTGGCGTAATCTAGGGGCTGGGTGGTGGTGGTGGTTGGGGCAATGTGATGACAACATAGAGCAGACTTCAGTGTTTGAAGCAAAGTCTCTGCAATTGCATGTTTATCTTGTTTTAAATGAACATTTATAGTCATGATTACTAGGAGCCAAGAGACGGGGCTTCCTGGCAGGATTCAGATTTCCTGGCAGTGCAGAAGTGTGATTGAGGCTATTATGTTCAGTGGAGAAGAAAGCATGGCAACAATAAATGCAAACTTTTCCTTACAATCTACCTCTCTGTCTTGCAGGCACCATTGCCAACAATAGTAAAGTAAATGTGTCCATTTCAATGTGTTGGAAAACACGCGATATAGAGCAACAATTATCTAGTCAGAAACCCATTCCAAATGTGGAACACACTCTGTATACCTTATCTCATTTATCCTTACAACAGTAATGCAGTTCAGAACTCATCTGTCTCTCTCTGCATAAAGGTAGTACATCTGTACTTTGAAGAGACAATTCCATATAGGGCGTTTTCACCATACCACCCTGCACATACGGATCCCTTCCGAGTTCAGCAGCTGAGAAGGAGAGTTAAGTTGAACTAGTTCTTAAATGGGAGAACATTAGAGAATACCACGTATCTCCGTGTCACATTGGGAAAGAATCGTGCCTGAAACCCTGGAGAATTGCTGCCATTCAGAGTTGCTAGATGAACCAGTGTTGTCACTGGGAATAAGACCATTTGTTCCCATGGGCAAAACTAGATGCTACCGAAAGTTCTTTGAAACAAGAGAATATTTCTTACACTTGAAGGAACTGCCCATCTTCCACATTGCTCTCCATAGCATCTTGTTTGGAGTTCCTTGATCGTTCTAATTAACTTTTTTGTGAGGGAGGGGGCAAGGACTTAATGCAATTTCTTAAGTATTAAGAGCCATTCATTGTAACCCTTATGAATTGTTCTGGTCTCCTCTAGTTTCCAGATGATTTTCTTTTATTTTATATTTGGTCGCCTGGAGTTAAACATTGGTTTAGGTTGCGGTTAGATATCTCAGACGCACCGCTGTGGGAGTACTAATGGGCCAAGTGTCTTCTTCCTCTGATAGCATCTGATTTTATTCTATGCAGTTTACTTCACACAAGTGTGTTAAATTTCTGAACTCCCCTTGGTTCCATTGGAGGCTCTTGGCCCTATTCTGTGTTTCATTGCATACTGTCTTTTCATTAGATTAGGATTGGACAAATCATGAATCGTATGCAAGAATGCCAGTTTGAAAAATATCCGGTTTTCATTTGATCAGCACAGTTTATTTTACTTGTGAAACTGGGACTTTTCCTAAGTCAGAGTAGGTCTTTCTCTTCACAAAGATCTACCCATTGTGCCTGATCCTTTGTTGTTTGCTTTGGAGACTGTGGCAACTCCTGTGCATCCAAGTCTTACTCAGGTGCCTCATTATGGCTCGGATGTGACCCTTCCACCAATTTTCACTCTTCCTTTTTTGCTGAATCAAATCCAGACATTCATATGATATCTCCTTCATATACACTGAATAGATATACACTCTTGTGTAGAGATTCTTCTGTTTCTTGATATTCTGTCCTCTCAGTAGCCTCTTCTCAAAAATACGGGTTATGCATTAGGGTAATGAAGTACTGTAGCACACTCAATTTTTTATAACAATCTATAGCTTTTTATGTCCTGCATAATCAAAACGTGACTGGCAGAATCCTACTTGTGTTTGTGTAAGGGTTGTGTAACTTGCCACTGCCAACTCCAGCTGATTGATGAGGCACAAGGGAACACCTTGGTTGAGCATATGGGTGTCTGAATAGGCACATGGACAAGACATACTCTACCTAGCATTTAGATGCAACTAGTTGCAGCAAGTTATGCAAAGCATCAGTAGGATTCCGGCTCCTCTAATTTATAAGGTACAGATTGATTTGCTTCTGAATTTTTTTTATCTGGTTTCATAGCCAGTGTATATCTACAGCAGTAGGATTTCTGGTGCCTCTTCTGAATCCATCTTGAACATCTGGCACGTATTTCACTATAACAGTAATTCTGGCAAAAATCACTTTTCTTGCAAGGGAAATTAATGCAATGGTCCTATAATTAGTGCAACCTTTGGAGACTCTTGCGTAGAATATATTCTGGACATGTTCAGTCTGCTGGGCATTGTTTTGTCTTCCATATGTTTGGCATATTTATTTTTAGGATTTTGATAGATTCTCTGTAATTTGACATGGTCATATTCATGTGCTGTGCTTTCCTGATGGTTTATTTCTTTCAAGTCCTTTGAGAGCAGCTTTCATTTATCCTCCTCAAATTGCAGGTTCTTCATCCAAGGATATATCTTTGAAGCTACTGTATCTATTGTTCTTATTTTTGCACAGTAAGTTGCAATGAGCACACCCATTTGAATCAGTGTAATTTACAGAAGCGTTAACTCATCAAATCCCTGTTGTTTTAGTGGGCCTATTGTAGTGCAATTTACTATGCTAAACAAGAGGATTTAGACTGTTGTCTCTATGTGCAAGTGGCTGAAGTCAGCCACCTGCACATTTAGGATTCATCAGTCAATCCTCAATGTTTTTCTTTCTGATTGACTACAGGAATAGCTTCGTATTCTTCACCAGAAATCTTTGTCATTTTAGTCCACAGTTCTTCTGGTTTACGATCAGTTGAGAGTACTGCAGTATGTAATTCTGCTCTTTGTACGTTCTTTAAACGCTTTAGGAATGTTGCTTAAATTATATTTTGCCACTTTTTACTGTTTTTCTTCAACTGTACTCTAATTTTTATATGCACAATTCATGCTTTGTACCAGGTTCCGGTTGCAAAGAAAGTACAGCTTCAAGTTACATAACATATATATATATATATATTTTAAAAATCTGTATTGGCCTGCCAGTAATATCCACGTGTACAATTGTCTGTTCTGTGTTCTGAAGGATGTATTTGCAATAAACAAACTGGTGGCTTTGTAGAATTCTATGAGTCATTCTCCTGCTTCATTTTTTACTTCTGTGCCAAATTTTCCAGCTATACAGTATTTGGTTCTGTTTTATTTCCTGCATTTGCATCCCAGTCGCCCATTATTATCACCGCATTCTGTTTTAAGGCAAATTTCCTCCTGCACATCTGTGTAAAAGCCTTCCTTAGCATCTGAAGTTGAAACATCAACTTATATGATAGTTATAATGATAAAATTTCCAGGAGGTCTGGTTGATATGATTTGGCCAGACATTGCATTGCAACCCCAACTGCATTTGTTACCTCTCACCTCACTATGACATGATGCTCTTTTAAGGTTTGTTGTTTCCACAGCAAAACACTTTCTTATTATTGGATTGAAAATGTCTTATTTGGAGACTTACTCACAGTACATCCCCAAGGCTGAATAAAAGAGTTAAACCCCCTTCCAGTGACTGACTGTTAATGACAGAGCCAGAACACAAAATGTGACTTCCAGTCTGAATAATCTCCAGCTAGCTCTGAGTCAGCAAAAAAAATGGGAGCTGGGGAACCAATAATGAACAATGTGCCAACAAAGTCTGTGTTCCAGGAAAGGAAGACTGCTACTACATATTTAAATGCCAGAGATTTCTGTTTTCACCCCTGGCGCCACTGAGCCACAACATGGAGGATGTACTGAACGCCTGGGATGGTCTACTGTCCAGTGTTTCGAAGGGAGAGATCAGTCCTTGTTTGTCTTGGATCTTTACTTTTTCTCCTTCTTGTATAAAACCACTCCCTGCCGAGATAAGCCAAGCAGCCATTGTCCAGCTGTCTTTGATGTGTGCATCTTCCTAAGGGTTTCCTATAATGTCCTCTGCCCTGAAGGCTTACCTCTTATGACCAAGAGGAAGTTTTTTTTATCGCCCTTGTGCCTATTATTATGTTTAGGTTTAGTGGTATTGCTTCCGATATAAGTTCTGTAGGTTGGGGGTGAATCAGTTCTTCGTTAAAGAAGCAGCATGATTTAGTGGTTTTGTTTATACTGTTATACTGCTTCTTCCTTCATCCCTTAATGCCGCTATAAGCCTGGAAGAGGCTTGCAGGCTCTTTGTTTATCATCTGTATCAGGTTTGGGGCTTTCTAAGCTAACAGTGATGCTCCTGGACATCCCCCCCAACAGCTGCTGGTTGGACATATGTGCCAAGGGAGGGCAACATATGGGCTATGAGCCATGTGCAAATCTTGGGTCCCTTTTTTGTACCCTATCACTGCTAAACCCATGGTGATAACACCAAAAGTATATACTGTACAGTCAAAGTGCAATTTCCCTCCCATCTTTCCCTTCCTCTTACTTTGTTTCATGGTAGAATCTGTCTGTGAAGATTCTCAGTCATCCAGGTGAGTTTATCTCTCAAAAAAGAAGTCCAGTAGCCATGACTCAACTTCCAAATGGTAGAATCTGTTGTCAGATGTTCTCTACTGCAGTCTTGCAGGGCTCTGTGCTGCAGGAGGTGCCCATCTACACCATAGGGCCACCATATTTGCTGCTGAGTTTGGGTGGTGGTGTTGAAAGGAGCAGTCAAAGCATATGCCACCTGAAGAGTGTGGGTGGGAAAATATGGCCCCAACGCAACAGAAATGCTTATCCCAATATTGGTGATGTGAAGACTCTATTTGAACTGTTTCCTTTTCCTCCCTACTCTTCTGGAACTAAAGATGGTGGCAACTGAGACAGAAACAATAATAATCCAGATGATGTGGTGGTACAACAGGGCAAACAGGTCATAAGGTGTCTTGCTCACAGCAGACTTTTCCACATTCCAGGTCCTTCCACATTCTACAGTATCTGCACATATTCCCATGGTGAACCTAACCACTTGCAAACCTCTCAAAATAAATAACTATGAATTTATTGCCCTTTCATGATAACCAAGATCACAAGTATTCGATATCGTTTTTGTGCAGTTAAAATTTTATCATCTGTTTTATTATGTTACAGACAAAACAATCTGGGGAGAAGTACTGCTGAGACATTGGCTCCCAAGAATCTCCCTCCTGAATTGCCCCAGCTTTGCTGCCTCGGGCAGACACCTCATTCTACCTAACAGTAGAGCTAGTACTTCTGCTAACTCATGGTAACCCTTCTGGACAGAGGCCAGTGTTGCTGAGAATGGAAATCCATGGCAATTGATCAGCAGGTTACTGATTAATTGCCACAGATTTACTATTGGCTGAATCTGCATCCTACAGCAAACAAGGGGAATTCAGGAAGAATCACAGATGATTGTAACTCAACCATGAAGAATCACAGGGGTTTTACCAGCAATTCTGAACCTCTTTGGCTCTGTTACTAAGGTGTTTTTAAAGGTAGTTGAGTCATAATTGCAAAGAAGTGTTGTTATCAGACCCATCATCAATTTTTTACAACTCCTAAACTTTAAAAGCATTTAAAGCTGGACTTGGAAATCTGTTATTGGATAAAGACATCCTCCTAAACCAGAAGGACCAAATGCCAGGGCTTCTGGGTTACAAAGCAATATGGTAGCTGTATTTTGACATTTAGTGCAGAATTTTGCAAAATTTGGTTGGCAAGCTGCAGAAAAACTGAAATAGTGAAGTGGAAACTCCATCACTATGGCAAAAATGTTTTGAGCTAAAGGCTGTTAATGGATATACTTCAGGAAAAATTCTGGGAACAATTATGCAAACCTGTTTCTGTACAAACCACATTTAAATGAATGGGAAACTGGAGAGATAAAATCTGATGTGATGATCCATGCTTTAGTTACACTGCATTTAACTACATTCTGTTTGGCTCTGCTTTTGACAAGTGCTCAGAAGGTTCAGCTGGTCTGAAATTCTCTAGCTGGACCATCGACAAATTCTGTGTTTTACACAAATGTTGCCGAAAGCCCTAACAGGTCTAATGCTCTTACCCAGGTTCCTTTTGTGGTGTCAAGGTTCAGTCCTAAATTTCTCATGGAACGAGATGCTGTCAAGTTGGCAACTTTGATCTAGTTTTCAGGTTCATCTTGTCATACTTCAGGTCACTTAGGACATAATATAACTGGACAAAAAATATATGCAGAAGGGGCTATTGCATGCCATTCCCCCTCTCCCGTGTACTCATTTTTAGTTGTCCTCACAAATAGTGCACAGTTGGCTGGATGAAGGTGAGGAATACTTAAGGATTTTCCTGTCTTGATTGAGCAGGAATCTCAACAGGAAGTTCCAGAGATGCGGAACAACCACTGAAAAGGCCCTATCTTACATCCCCATCAGATGTGCCTTTGTGTGTGGCAAAATACAGGGCTTCTTCCCAGGTCTGAAAACCTGGACTGGTTGGTATGGAAGAATTTGGCTTTTCAAATAACTTGTCCCAAGTCAAAGTCTCATGCTCTGAATTTTGCCTGGAAGACATTGGTGCAGCAGAGCCAGGCTTTGCAGGACTGAAGACCCATTTTCTGAGCAGCAATGACTAGTCACTAGAACATCTACAAACCCACCGAGGCTTCACTGTTCCTTCTGAGTTTAACTGTGGTCCTCAATGTATCTTGAACCAAAATGGATATTGCCTGGAACCATATATTCTTGCAGGCTCCCTTTGTGGTAATAGAAGCTATTTGATGGTGGTTTGGTCTTCCCTGGCTGTTGGGTTGTTAACTTCATAAAATACTTGGCATCATTTTTTAATGAATTGAGTCAGCATCCTGCATGTTTAGATTCTTCTTATAGTAAAACAGTGGCTAAGGAAGTTATTATCTGCACTTTCAGATTCATCACTAGACTACATACAGAAGCAGACCAGAAAAAAGGAAGCCATGCGCTCTCTGTTTGTAGCATTCCAGATCAAGTGAAGTTTCTGCAATAACCAGTAGCCCATACAGGATGCATGCTCATTCTGTAGTCTTAATTCAACTATCTTTAAAAGTATGTTGGTACCCACTGGCCTTTTCAAGAAAATTAATCTTCTGATCTAGTGTGGTCCCCATCATCCAAGCACAAAATTTGAATCTGACTCTCCCAAGCTTACTTTATCCTTCTAGTTTTTAAATGTCTGTCTTTGGATTTAGAATGATTGATGGAAGAATGACACAACCAGGGCTGATTCTGTTCTTGCCTTTTAGGCTGTTCAAGACAGTTGCATTACATGCTGGGACTCAGGTGAAGGCAAATTTAAGACCTTCCTGCCTTTAAATAATCCAGACAACAAGACATTGTTTTCTCAGGAGAGAGAATCTGGAGGGATGTGTCCAAGGCAGATGCCTTTGAGAGGTTATGTGTTACCTTTTGCATTTCATTTTTGTTTATATACAGTGGACCCTCGTATAACAAACAGCTTGTATAACATAAAATTTGTACAACATAATTCCAGAGATAGGGGGAATTTGCTTAACATAATCACCTATGGGGAAAATCCATACAACATAAAAATGGGATCACTCTGTTTTCAATGCATTCCTATGGGAATTTGTATAAAGAAAAATTTGCTTAACATAATTTCATTTGGAACGAATTAATTCCTTTATGCAAGGTACCACTGTACATTGTTTTAGTTGACTGTAAACCACCCAGAGTAGTGCATCTGGACTAACAGGGCTATATACAAAAAAGCAAGCAGTGTCTGGAAACTCAAAGCAGGTAAGATTTCCAGCAGGAACTGCCCTTGGTTCTCCTAACTTTGGGAAGAGTACCTCTGGCTTATTTATTTTTATTTTATTCTATGTGTGTGGATGGATGGATGGATGGATGGATGGATGGATGGATGGAGGGAGGAATTGATGGATGGATTGATGGATGGATGTGCTAAAGAGACACAGCCACCAGCCACCAACGTCCTTGTCTTTTTGCCTACATTGCAAAATCAGAACACTGACTTGCCATTACCGGCATCTCATCACTGCGGACAGTGGTCTCAGTCAGCCCAACATTTAAAATAATTATTTCAAATTTTCATCCTCCTTAACTTTGGTGGCTGGGATCAAAGCTACCATTACGCTGTCCTAGGGCGTTTATACACGACCCCTAAGCTCCGCCGCAAATGGCTGCAAGCTCCGGACCTTAAAAATGTTTCCCCACCAGCTCTGGAGTTTGCAGACAATTAAGTATGACCCCGCCCACTTTAGCGCGACCCAGCGCACTTTTCTTGTACCTGCTCTTTGATGGTGAAAAATATTTGATGTGGAGAGTGCCTGAGCTCTCCTCGCTTCTTTCTGTTGTTTTTCTTTTGCCTCCGCCCCTTAAAGAGGAACCAGGAAGTAAACGGAGGTCGGAGCAACTTCCACCGGCACCGGCACCGGAGGTAAGGCTTTATTCTTTTGTCCCTGTCTAAGGCTTTTTTCCCCTCCCTCCCCTCACGCAGACAGAACAAAGAAGTGCGGAGCGGGTGGGGACGGAGGAACAGCAAGGAACCCTCAAGATCTCTGGTCCAAATTTAAGGGACCAGCGGATCTTAGGTGTCGTGTAAAAAGGCCCCTAGTTAAGGCTCTGGTGTATGTTTCATTTTAAACACCATGTCATGATATTATAACAAAGAATAGTCTGAAAGAATAGCAAATTCATTTAGAACAGGATTTTTGTGGCCTCTACCCCTTTCGTCAGATTGCATATGACAAAGTGGGCTGAGATTCAACAAAGGATTATATCAAACAAAACTTGTTTGCCTTTAAGGGAGTCACAATACTCTTTTTCCGCTCTCCATGGATGAGTGATAATCAGATTTGAGTTAATTAAAAAAGCAGCAAATCATTCTTCCTTCCTTCCTTTCAGACGTCTCAAAACGTGGTCATATGGACAAAAGGGAGACACCTCCTTCCATCTGGCCTCCTCGCTTTTTTTTCCAATTAAACACTATTTCAGAGTGCTACTGCCAAGAAGGAATTCATTTATGCAGACGTATGACAGGCAGGCGTGCACACCCACACCCCAAACACCAGAACAAAACAACTGTAGATCTCCTGGGAAAGTCGCAACTGGCAAACCCTGAGAAAGCAAACGAAGTCTCCGAGCCAGAAAGGGAGAACGTCGTTCTAAAGTCATTATTATTACTCTTGTATGAAACGCACCCCCTTGAAAGGATGACGCCAGCGCCACCACTGTTAACCTTCCACACCCAGAGACAAGCCAAGCTGGTTTTGGGCGCTGAAGTCTTGCCCCAGAATGTAAGAACCCAAAAATAAGTCGACGGTCCTTTTCCTCCTGCACTCTTTTTACTGGCTACCTTTACCCCCCTTCCCATTTGGGACTTGGGCTAAAAGAGTCTCTAGGGGCCAAGAGCCCGATATGAGAATCTCTTTCTCCATCTTCACACTACAGACACTCAAGATTTTAGGGACGTCCTGCGCCTATAAGCGCTCGGTCCTTAAAGAAAGAATTCAACTGGATTTCAAGGGATTGACCCCCTCGCCTTTGCTAAGAGAGCCTGTTTCGCAGCCCCATGCGGCATACACCGCTTTGGCCAAAAACGGAGATTCTCAAAAAGAGTTAAGGAGACGTACTTCCAAGTAAGCGGGTATAGGATCGATGTCTAAGCAGGTGGCTCCATTCTCTACTTGGGCAGCTACAAAACTGCTTGAGAGGGAGTCGGAAGCGTGGTGGGAGAAGGACCGTGTATTCCCCCCCATCCCCCAAATTAGAAAGAACGCAACACTTCAGGCTTCTAATAAGAAAAAGAGCCCCGGAATCTGAAAAGTTGGACAGCCACATTAGGTCTATCCTGGATCCCCGTCCTCTATAGAACGACCACTAGTCCCGGGTTTTTACACCAACATCCCCCAGGAATTAGAAAATGAACCGAAGTAGCAGACTACAAAAACCACTTACGTTTTAACTTTCAGGCTTCTACAATCAACAGTAAGAAGCCATCGGGCTAACAATATCCTCAGCAACACAGAAAAGACCAAAAGAGCAGTCCCAACTGGCTCAGCATTGCAAAGGCAAAGAGAGGCAAATGAAGAAGTTCGATCTTCTCCTCTGTTAAAGAAAGAAGAAGGATGAAGGGACCATGACACGAGATGTAAAGGACAAATGGGTGAAGAACCTCTCAAACAGGGAACTCACCCAGACAGAGAGAGAGGTCCTATCCAAAGGCCTAAATTTTGCCATCACAAAAACAGGTTCCGGTTGTGGATTTCATCACAGCGACAGAATCAGCCATCCACAGCAACAATCTGCCAGCAGCAGAAGCAGAACTACTCAGGATAAAAGTCTCTGCTGCATTATCCAGTGCTGAACCACCACCATCCAACCTCACCAGCCTATGAGAGCATCACAATTCTGCCTGCGGACAAAGGAAGGTGCACTGTCGTCCTCAATACGGTGGGACTACCACGAGAAGGTTATCACACTTTTAGATGATCAGCATCAGCAAACACTAAGAAAAATTCCAAAAAAAAGAATGCTTAAAAACAAAAGTAAAAACTTAAATTGACATACCTACCACCGGTTATATCCCGGAGAGACAGTCCCCTGCTTTTATGGACTTCCCAAGATCCACAAGCAAGAATCCCCCCTCAGACCTATTGTCAGCAGTATAAATTCAGTGACTTATAACATCGCGAAATACCTGGCAACCATCCTAGCCCCACTGGTTGGACACACGGACCACCACGTACACAATTCAGAAGAGTTTGGTGCTCAAAGTAAATATTTACCATATTAATATGGTAAAGAGAAGATTAAGAGAAGACAGCACCCTCACCTCCAGATACCAGATATGCCTGCTCCTGGAAATGCAGGACATCTACAGACAGGACCAATTGTTGCAAACCTATACATTGCACTCAACACCTTCCCAGGTTCACTGGTTCAGGTATGTAGATACCTGGTGAAAATCAAGACTCGGGAAGTACAGGCCTTTACAGACACATATGGACCCTAATATTGTCCTTCACCTGGAAAGTAGATGTATTGTGTTTCATCATCAGACCTCTCTGGAAGTAGAAGTTTCTCTCTCTCATCTACAGCACTCTCATCTCAGAGAGCATCCCCTCTCTCAGAAGTGTGTGTGTGTGTGTGTGTGTGTGTGTGGGCCTTCAACAAAGCAGAGAGAGAGGGAGAGAAACCCACCGAAGTACATGGTGGAGTGTCAAATGCTAAGAGGATTTTTCCATCCCTGTTTTTTAGCCCTAAATTACCCAAAATTGGGCATAATATTTGGTAGTGGATTCTGCAAACAGATGAAATAAGATTTGAAGGAGAAAGGGCACTCTTTCAAAGATGAGGAATGCTCCTGAAAATAGGCTTTCCACACTACCAAGACAAATCAAAAAGCCTTTACCACCAAGGCCATGCTGAATGACCCCCATGTTCAGGAATTTGGGAAGCCATGGTTCACCTCAAGGCTAAGAAACCATTGTCTCTCTAGACCTTTTAGTTCATCTGATGAGCCTAATTGAGGCCAGGGTGACTAGAGGTCAAGAATAGTCAGGGTTTGCACCAGCTGCATTCAGACCGATGAAGCTGTTTGGATGAACAGCGAAACGTTTCTATCTCTCAAAAAAGAAGTCCAGTAGCCATGACTCAACTCCCAGACCACCGAAGTAAGTAAAATGCTAAGAGGGTTCCATTTTAGCCCTAAATTACAAATTGGGCATAAATTTGGTAGTGGATTCTGCAAGATGAAAGAAGATAATTTAGAATGCTCCTGAAAATACGTGTGAATGTCCCCATGTGGAATTTGGGAAGAATTTCCAAGAGAAACCAGTAGACCTTCCTTTCCTATCCGATCAGAATATCATAGCATCAGCGCAGTACTGTATCATTAACAAGATACCTATCGTTGCCTAACGCAGTAATAGAGAGGGTATAGTTTCCGCTATTAATTGCAAGAATTCTCCTGAAAATTCAATACCTCTCCTATTGGTTTGCGTTTATTGTAGCCTGTTTATGATATGTGGAAATACAATGCAAGCACAAGAAGAAGAACATCAACAAGAACAACAACAATCCAGTCAATTATGGAAGAAAACACGAGATCTGGATAACAGGTAGGATTTTCAAGAAGCGCTTAAGCCTGCAAAACCGTCCGCACACTTCTTTGGGGTGGGTGAAAATACCCATTTCACTTAACAGGACTTACATTTGAATGCAGACGTGGGTACAGTTCATCTGAAAAATGGGTAGCCAATAAAGCTAAATTCATGAAATGACATAAAACACACATAATACAAAGCAGAAGGCAAGCGGTCCCGGATCTTCTGCTTCTCCCCTCCCCCTGCATTTCGGAATAATTGATCCGGTGGTCACCCCAGCATGGATTGCGTTGGATCCCTGTTTGCCAAAGGGGGAAAATAGGATTCCCGTCCAAGTGGAAATACTGTACCTATGCGTGGGTTACGAGATAGGAATTCAACAGGCATCATATAGTCTGTAACAACAAGCGGCGAATAAAATTTCAGATGACAAGACAGTTGATCTGAAAATTTGTTAGAGGATAAGATAGGAAATATGTAGTTCAAAATTAAAGGAAAAATGAATAGCGGCCCTGAAGCAGCTATAATTCAACCGTCAGGCAACGTATGAAATAAAACACCTTCTTGTGACAGGCGTGCGGTGCCCTAAAAGGCTTCAAATCCTAGGCAAACATTTTAAAAAGCTCTTTTCGCCATTAGGCAAGGGGTCTGTTTAACCTTCGCTCTCTTTGGCTAAAATCTGTCTATTCTACGAGGCAGGAAAGGACATTTCAAAGACAGGCTGACTTGTAAAATGAAAACAGTGGAGTGATTTGTCTTCTTGTTTGCCTCCTTGTCTAGCAATTCCGAAAAGAGACGAAACGTGTGGATTAAAAATTGAAAGCGCTAATCGCCAGATTAATGGCATCTTGAAATGTGGGTTTAAAAAGAACTGCAGTTCTCGGGCCAACGTTTAGAGTAACGAGTAAGATGAAGTCTTCGGTGGCTTACGTCGCATTAATACCCTCATCGATAAAAGTAAGGGGTAATTATTAGACTCTCATGTAGAGCGACGGAATCTGAGAATGGGATTGACATAATTTATTCAGTCAAAAATCAAAGAAAAACAAAACAAAACAAAAGACACAAAACATGTGGCACCTCAGAGACTAATTTCATATTTTAATGTAACGTTTTGCGGACAGGTCTTTTTCAGTGTATTTATTCACCTTTAACAGATAAACCACGTCTCCAAAATGACCACAATATCTGCTATTATTATCCCTTCGTGTTCGTTATATTCCCACCTGTTTACACAGCTAGAGTACATTTTCAAAGGCGAACAGACTGACCTGTCTAAACCCTACAGGCATCACAAAAGAACTTTTCTTGACAATTATCTGTCTTGTTTTTCCAACCGCTTTCTAGCACCTATTTTGGTGGTGGTGTGTCTGATTATCACTTCTTGGTTTTCTTGTTGCCAATAGAATTTACTGAGTTTTCAACACATCCAGGAACAATGTAAAACGAACTAACTAAATAATCAATCAATCAATCAAACAAACAAACAAACAAATAACTTCACTTTAACGAAAAGTGGGACCATACATTTTGAAAGCCTTCACTGTCGGGGCGTAAAACGATTCGGCTGCCCATCTACAGTGCATATACAATAGATAGGGGCCCTAGAATGCATGCATGAACATTGCACCCGTTTCTTCCGGCTTTCTGTCGAAGTGACCCTTCCAACTCGGCACCCCGACTAGCACTCTTTAGGGTTCGCCCCTCTCTTGGTGTAATCAACAATACCGCTCACATAATGTGCTCACATACACTGCCTGGCAGTAAATGAAAATAGCTCAGGGAGACCGGCTTGGGCTTTAGAATAACCTCATAAAATATCATAAATATTCATGTGCCTAAACTATAATTAAAAGTTGGATTCTAACCCAACGCTGCTCCCTTCTCCCGCCGCCTTCTTTGAAAACCCCTCACATTCATTTTCCGCTGTGCCTCCTCGCCTTTCCACCTCCGCCTGTTTCTTAACCTGGAATCGGCCAAGTTCTGTATTCATTCATTCATTCATTCATTCATTCATTCATTCATTCATTCATTTCATTCTCTCTCTCTCTCTCTCTCTCTCTCTCTCTCTCTCTCTCTCTCTCTTTCACACACACACACACACACACACCTGGACGAATTCCTCCGCCTGGAAAATTCCACGGGGTGGGGGTGGAGCAATCTTTTGCTCTTTTATTTTTGAAAAGAGAGGAGAAAAGGGAGAGAGAACGGGAGAGCCTTTTCTTTTCTTTTCTTTTTTTTTGGAAAACCAAACGGTTTTAGCATTCTTAGTCTTGAAACCAAGGCTTCGGAGGGGCGCTGGGGGCGGCGGCGGCCTGGGGGGGCGGAGGGGAATGAACGGTTGTGCCGTTCAACCTCGCTAATGTCTGGGTCAGAAGAAGAGCAGATCTACCAGACCTGCAAGGGCTCCTCCTCCTCACCCACCCCCAATCCACAGATTCTCCTGGCTGTCTTCAACCATTGTCGAGGCTGGAGGGACAGGCAAGCATGAAGCTTGTGGGGCTCTGTTTCCATAAAACCATAGAAAAGTGAAGTTGGAAGGGACCCTGTGTAAGGCCATCAAGCCCAACCCTCCCCTGGATGCAGGAATGCAGATCAAAGGATATCGGCCAGGAGGCTGTCCAAATTTCTGTTAAATGCCTCCAGAGTTGGAGCACTCACCGGCTCGCTGGGTAATTGGTTCCATTGTCCTACTGCTCAAACCGGCCAGGAAGTTTTCCCAGAGAGTCCTCAGAAATCTGGCTACTTGTAACTTGAGCCCATTGTAGTGTCGCCTGCACTCTGAGGATGATGGAGGATGATCAAGAACAGATCCTGCTCCTCCTCTGTAGGGCAGCCTTTCAAGTACTAGAAACACACTATCCAGTTAGAGAACCCAGGTTCGGCTGAATATCAGGAAAAAACTTTCTGACTGTTAGAGCCATACAGCAATCAAGAGGTGGCAAGTGCTCCAACAATGGAGGCATTCAGGAGGAATGGGGACAACCCTCTGGCAGATAGCCTTTGATTTGTATTTGATATGCCTGGTTCTTTCAGTCTTTCCTCATAGGGCTTGGTTTCCAGCCCCCTGATCATCCTTGTTGCCCTCCTTGGATCTTGTTCCCCATTCACTTGCCTGCTGGAATCATTCAGTTGCCTACAGCTGTGCAGATTTGTGTTTTTGGCCTAGCTGCCTGGGGGATTCTGGGAGCGGTCGTGCAAAAAAAACCCAACACAAATCTGCACACTTCAAGAGACCTTTCTTGTTGAAATCCCTGTGACAACTAATGAAATCCTTTCCGTGTCTGCATTTGGTGAGACTTGCTCCCAATTGTCCACGTAAAGCAGGAGCAAACCACGTGTTACCCCCACGCAACAGTTTTGGCCAACAGAGCAACTATCCTGGCACTTCTAGAAGAAGATGGCATTCTGGGAAGGTGCACCTTGTTTCCAAGGAAGAAAAGGGCTGCTGGGTGTGCACGTCTGTTGATTTAAAAAAAAAGGTGTGCTTCTCAAAGGAATTGCTGGCTTGTGCATGGGTGTGGTGGCAGAAACTTTGGCAACAGCTGTCCTTCTCAGGTGATGGACAGCTGTGGTGGTGTTGCCCTGGACCTTGCTCACCTGTGTGGCATAGGGTTACACACCCTAAGTTACTTATAACTAACAGCTCACTTTTTAATGAGACGTATAGTCAACAAATGCAATCAGGGTCAAACCCACTCATCTCACAGTCACACTGCCATTTGCTATTGTGAAAGCCAACAAGGTGTTTGCTGTTTCAGTTAAAGTTAGGGGAAAGCAAAGCTGTTCTGGGATCAGACATCAGCAACGGTTCAATATGCTACCCAAACCACAGTGTGTGAACTGGTAGGCTCTGCAGTTAGTGGTACCCCATCATGTGTTGCAATTGCCTAGATGCCCTAAGCACATCCGATCTCGCCTGATTTCAGAAACTAAGCAGGGTCGGCCCTGGTTAGTAATCGGATGGGAGACCACCAAGGAATGCCAGGTGCTGTAGGCTCCTGGAGTGGGAACTGGCAAACCACTCCAGTATTCCTGCCAAGAAAAAGTCCATGGACATGGAGTCACAAAGAGTTGGTCACGACTGTAATGACACAACACACAAACACACATATCTTGTGTTGCATCAGGCATGCCAATTCAGGAGGCATGTGAAGTTCAGTGCATGTGTTGTATGCCATCAACTTGCTTCTAATGTGAGGCAACTCGAATAGGGTTTTCATATTATGTAAGATGGTGGAGTATGATTTTTCTATTGGTCCCCACCACATGGTTCTCCATGGTCAAGCAGAGACAGTGCATGTGTTATGTGTCTTTGGGGCCTTTCCAAGGGGAGAGGATGACGAGAAAACCAGACTTTATTGGCTCCATCCACTATATTCACTACCTTCTCCAGACCCTATGGACACACCTGTAGCTGCCCCTAACAATGTGTAGATTGTAATGAGAAATTCTAAAGATATTTCAAAGGGAGCGGGTGAGACTTGGAGAATGATAATTCTAGCATCTCTTACATTACACTTTTAAAAGGCATTCCCCCACAAAAAAGCAGGGTGGAATTGATAAAAGTGACCAAGCAGAGCCAGGGAAACAACTCAGAGACCATTGAGAACATAGTGATCGCAGCCAGAAAAGCATTACATGAAGCTGAGCCAGCTCTGCCATTAGGTAGAAAAAGGCAGTCAATTATGCATATCATGAATAGTATATAACAGTTAATGATTTGCTTTGCTATTGTTTTATTTTTATTGCCAGAGACAGTGTGGCTACTCATGGGATTTTCCTGGCTTGGGCGCTGAATACCTTGGACTTTGCTGCTCCACTTCTGGCCGCAGAATACCTTGGGCTGATCCTGACTGGAAACACATTCTCATGGAACAATCATTACAAACAGGTGTATGAGAAACATTTCCACATTTTTATCTGCAGAATAGTAGGTGGTAGGTAAACCAGTGCAGCAAACAACACGCTTAAAATCTACCTGACAGCAAATTATCCTAAAAGCTATTATGAAGGGAAATGATTAAAGGACAGGCTTCAGCCAAAGTGGTAGTACTGTAGCCATCAAGGCAGGACTTTGGGGCAAAGATCTGCAGTCCCACTTGCCAGAATGGGCAACTGGGTCCTCAGATGCAATGGTGCTGTCTTACCATAATTTCAAGTAAATTGGTTAACTACATTGTCCTATAAGGACAGGCATGTCCATATGATCTTTAGGTCTTGATTTAGAGCTTAGAAAAGTTTGGGAGGTTGGTGGATTTTTACATTTTTAATTTTTTTTCCTTTTCTTTTTCTTTTTCTTTTTCTTTTTTTTTTTCTTTTCTTTTCTTTTCTTTTTTTTCTTTCTTTTTTGGAGGTGGGGGACTGTACAACTTCCAACATACCTTTATCAGCATGGCCAGTATAATTCTCACTGGCAGGGCAGAATCAGATAGCTAAAGTCTAAATAACTAACTTTCTTAAAGTTCTGCTATTGAGTCTAAGGTGAATTATACCACTGCACGTAACTCCAAGCTGCTCAGAATGCCAAAGACATCTGTGTTGTGTTCCCTTCTCTTCAGGCAAACTTTCTCTGAATGATGGACTACTTACTGTGTTTTTATATGAATCTACCACACATGGCTACACAGACCTTGTGTTTATAACCACTTATAACTTTGTGTTTATATCTCTCCTTGTGTGATTGCATTGGCACGATGTTATCAATTACTCGTTTTAATATTGCCGTCTAATGCTGTAAGACACCCCTCAATTCCCTGTTTCTCAAACTGAACATGCCTTATTTATAATGGACCATATATTATCTCTCCTTACTGTAAGCCGCCTTGGGTCCTTTTCCAAGGAAAAAGGAAAGGTGGGGTAAAAATACTAAAAAAAAGTATGGGTGTACCTTGTATTAATTACATCATGTATCAATACCACCTAATGCATTATTCCTTCTTTGAAACCAATAATAAAATCTCTTCCATGTCAAATAGTACTCAGAATCCTCTTTTTCTTTAATCCTCAATGTCATACTGTCCATCTCAGAACGATGTAAGATTTTTTTTTGTACAATTATTTCCTCTTTATGTATGTTTTCATTTTTCCGCATTTGGGCCCAAACGATTCCAGCGGCAGTCAAGATATGTAATATATTATATCTATCCTGTGTATTGACATTTTCTGACATAATAACTAGTAAAAACATTTCTTGTTTAAATTCTTATATTCAGCTTAGTTATTTCTTTGAGCCATCTATGTACAGTATTTTAACCCAATATTTCTTTTCCCTCCTCGCACAAGTCCCATCATGATTCTTACACTTCCAACATTTGTTAGACAAGTTTGTAAACATTTTTGCTAATCTAGCTGGTGATAGCGCCAATGATATATTTTGTATAAATTTTCTTTATTGGCTGTTGCCAGAATTAATTTGCTATTCACACTCCATAACGTTTGCTATTGCTCTAGCTCAATTTATCTTTCCTTCACCTCCTCTCTCTAATTGAGTGCTGAATTTCTGCACTTGTTTGAATATCTACCCGTCACAAACATAACGTCACATAGGCCTGGCCCTGCCATCGGGCGGAGTGAGGTAACCCCCAATGCTTGAGGGTGCGGAGCCGATGCAAGAAATTGGTGTACACCACATCACCTGGTCTCGGTTGTTTCAGCTAGCTTGCTCTCCTCAAGTGAAATTTAGAAAGCCAGCCTGCTGCCAGAACTAACGTAAGATTCCAGGAGTGCCAAAACCTGTCCTTTGCTTTAGGCAGCAAAATATTTTGGGTCAGCTGCCCCCGCCCCCAATCCTCACTGATCTGTAAAAAAAAGGAATGTGTAAATTGTATCTCCGTTGCCTGCATCATTAGGCCCATGGCAGCTGGGACACAAAGTTTAGCAATTCCACACGGATCTAGAAAATAGAGTGCAGGGTGTATGAAATTCTCGTTAAAGCAGGTGAAATGCCCTCTTCGGAGACAGCAATAGGCTTTAAGTCAATCAGGAACCCCAGTTGGTGATAAAACTATTTGCTTGTGAAATATTTAATTTAAAACTACACATATCAGACATCATTCCATCCAGATAAATCCTCCCCTCTGCCCCAGAAGACATTTACAGGGCTAAGATATAACATTGTGATCTGTGCACCTCATAAAGGGTATTCATGCATCCAGGCCAAGTTATCATTGTACTGACAATGATAATAACCTTGAGCAGTTGGGATCGTTTGAGGAAAGAGCTGTGAACTGTGTTAAGGCGAGAAAAATTGAAGGAGTAAGGCAACAACAACAGCTCAACACAACTTCTGGGAGAACTGGGTGCATAGCTTCACTATGCAGCTTGGGATACTGCACAAGTAAGTGTGAAGGCAACATGCTACTAGGGGTCCCCAAAGGCTCCTCCACCTCCCCTCAATGTTTAGAAAATGCTCAGAAAGTCTTCTTCCACCTGTAGGGGAATTGGGGTACAGATCTGCCATGTTTTGGTGCTTCCTTCAACACTTCCAGATTACTAATTTCAAATACAGTGGACCCTCAGAGAACAAGCAGTTGGTTTAACAGAAAATCTGCTTAAAGGGAAAAAAATTCCGGAGATAAGGGGAAATCGCTTAACAGAACTGCCTATGGGACGAAACTGTACAACAGAAAAATGGTCACGATTAGGGATTAATCCATTTTCAATACATTCCTATGGGAAATGGGTACAAAGCCAAATTCGCTTAACCGAATTTCATTTGGAACACATTAATTCCTTTATACAAGATACCACTGTATATTTTTGTGCGAGCAGGAGTAAATGAAGCCCTCCAAGTCCTGGATGGATATGTACAGCCCTGGCTATCTAGAGGTTGCTCTTAACACTCATGCACACTCACAAGCGTGTGTGCACACACACACTCTCAGAGGTTTCACATAACCTATGTGTTCTTGTGTGTGTGTGTGTGTGT
The DNA here is from genome assembly GCA_037367245.1 of Phrynocephalus guinanensis. NCBI lineage: Eukaryota > Metazoa > Chordata > Lepidosauria > Squamata > Agamidae > Phrynocephalus > Phrynocephalus guinanensis. The sequence continues at coordinate 20,597,678 of CM074743.1, forward strand.
GTGTGTGTGTGTGTGTGTGAGAGAGAGAGAGAGAGAGAGAGAGAGAGAGAGAGACTTTTCAGAACATTGTTACTTTGATACCTGAGTTGTACCAAATTACTTTTATGGCTAAACAGTGAAAAAAATTGCCCCCTTTGGTGTCATGGATTTATTACTGCTTCCAAGGTGACATGTATGACTGTGCCTTTGTCTTGACACAAGGTGTTAGTAGGGTATTACAAAAACTCAGCTCTAGTTGGTAGGAGAGAATTACGTACATTCCTCTTTCAGCCAGTCTATAAATCTGGTTGGTTTATGGAAATAGCAATATACGGTAAATCGTTCTGAGACACACTGAGTCTTCCTCTTTCTCATTGACCTTGATCTGGTCTCAGATTTAATCTAGGCCTTTTAGTATTCCATATGAAATTTGTGTAGGCATCCTACAATCCTTTCCATAATTTATTTCCTTCCTTAATAGTGCCAGCCTTTTCTGAAAGAGAAAAGTAAAGGAACTGGTAATAGGGTGGCCATGCTCATGAGACAATATGGTTACATGGTGGATATATTTTTCACCTTGTCCAGTCTTGGGGAGTGACCATGCATACTGCAGTTCCTGCAGTTTGAAGAGTTATCTTGGACAAGCCCAGTTTCAGACTCAAGAAAGGAAAATCGAGAAGACCTTGAAAAGGACAACACACTATTATGCTTTTGTTGCTTTCGTAGTTGGGCCCTTGACTGAACAGAGAGACACACAGGCCATCTAATCGCCATCTTCTCCATTATGACAATAGACATGTTGGCTTTCAATTTAAATAATAAATGTTTCTAAATATGCCTCAATTGATTATACCTGATACATGCAAATTACAATCAAATCTCTGTTCCCCTTGTCTTCTTTTTATATGCTATATTTCCCCTTGTCTTCTTTTTATATGCTATATTTTCTCTTTCTCAGAACTGTAGTTGTTTTAAAAATTTCCTGTCATTTCCCCCCCAAAACGCTACCATCCTAACAACCAAAAGATGTCAAGGCCTACAATATGTTAGACCATTAGCTGTTGCGAGTTTTTTGGGCTGTTTGGCCGAGTTCTGAAAGTTTTTCTTCCTGACGTTTCACCAGATTCTGTGGCTGGTATCTTCAGAGGGCAAGATGCTCAGGGAACTAGGAGTTCTCTCTGTGCACTCTCTTCAGAGGGCAAGGAGGTCAGGGAACTAGGAGTTCTCTCTGTGCTTTGTGCTCGAGAATATGTTAGACCCTTACACCTTGTGGTCATTGAACCTGTCTACAAAAAGGCCATCACTGCGGCTTTTGGAGTTTGTTAATATTTTCTTGGGGGAAATCATGATCCCTCATGCCCTTAACAATGACAGCCCAACCCTTGTTCAAAACATCTGGCTTGGCCTGGGATCCTATTGTCCTGGAAAGCATTTACTCGGTGCCAATTTACAATATTTAGCCACTGAATGTAAATGTTCTTGTAATTCTATATTCCAAAGTTGGTGGATGATTTAGTCACTCTGATTTATGACTTTCACCAAGGAATGCATGAGATAAATTGGCTCCTTTAGACAGTGGTTAGAATAGTTATGTATTAATATTTTTGACAGCAAATCACATAGATACATGGACAATTGTTTGAATACATTTGTTTGGTAATTAGAATGATTTTGTTGTGGTAAAGAATAATATATTTAAAAAGTAAAGTATTATTAAACCAACAACCTAGGCAGAGCAACATCATGGGCTAATTCTTAATTACACTTGAATAGGGATAGTGAACAATAGCAGAAAAAGAGTGTTTGTGTGACAAAGCCTTAACACATTCCCTCTGCTCGCCAGATTTACATTCTTCTATTCTGGGAAGAAGTGGAGAGCATAAAATTCCTGTCAGGCCAGTAAAAAAAGTCAGCAGGCAATTCTATGTGGAGGGTGGGGGTTTCCTTTAGTAAGAAATAAACACAAGCACCCTATTTAGGATTACAGAGAAGAATTTGCAGAGTAAAGGAAACAATTTTCTGGTGGCTTTGGTACAGTACTGTACAGTACTGTACTGTATTCACTTCCTGTCAGTTATGTAAAATAATCTGAAGTATGAATGCAGAAGATAAGAAGTGCAGATAAAGAACGGCTGTAAGAATGGATGCTCTCAAATATAGCAGAAGTGATAAATATGGTGAAAGGGAACCTGGTTTTGCCTCCCATGTGCTAGCACAGCCATTTATGTATTGCTCAAAAGAGTCAATGGCTCATCAAAAAGCAGACTAAAAGAAGACACACATTTCCAAATTTGGAAATAGCTACAGTAATTTATACAGATATTAGGAAAGGGTTTTTTTTGGTGGGGGGGCTGAAACTTCCAGAATATCTCAGCCAATAAGCTCATACAAGCTGGAATAGTCTGGGAATGGTAGTCCGCATATGTTTCACTTCTGAATTTTAACTGAACGGCAAGTCGGCAACATTTCTCTCTATAACGGGGAAGACTGTAACCAGGGGACCGATAGGCATGACATTGAGCCGTGCTTTGTATCCTTGGTGGGAAAAGGTCCAAAGTGGTAGGAGGTCACTTACATCAAATAAAAAACTTGGGAGACTAGATTGCATTTTAACTTACAACAAGCCTGTGAGAAGAGTTAGGATGAAGTAGGGCTGCAAGTTAAGCTTTTACAATTTGAGCAAGAATATGAACCGCGTAAATATGTTTGGAAACACCTGCAATTTAGAATTAAGTGAAGAATCTCAGCATTTGCTTTTAAATGGCAGGATTTAGGCCTTGGTTTAGGGCTTCAAGATGTGAATGAGCATGATAAAGAATTAAGGATGGATGAGATGCCTTCCAAAGTCATGCCTACATGGAAACTTGCATGGTCTCTTCTGCACACATCCTTCTTGATTAGAATGTCTTATAAGTTTTTCTCCTTGTATATCCATATTGATTTCACATGTATTGCCCCTGATAACTCACAGCTGGTCATTGCTGGTTTCTTTGTCCTGCCCACTGGTTAAATAGAGGATCCTGTTTTCAATTGTGTCTTGGAAGAGTGACCTTGAACTTTAAGGTTGAAGGAAAAACTCTCTTCAATGGCATTTAAAGGAGGATATAAATACAAATAAATAAAAAACAGACAGAACAACATCACATTTAAAATATGTCCCACCTTGGAAACCTCAGTGTAATTTACAAGGGGTCACCTTTTAAAACAGCATCAAGGTAATCAGCCACCCGGGCGGCAACTGATTCAGAAGTGTCCTCAAGAAGGAGGCCCACATGTCCTTCAGGGAGGCCAGAGAGCTCGAGTAATATTTGGCTGAGAAAAACTTTACATAGCTTACTATAAGCCAGGCAGTGGCACAGGATGTGGGCAACCGTATCGGGTTCTATATGGCAACGTTTACAGATTCTATATGAAAGCGGTAGGCTTTGGTATCTTCCAGACAAGACCGATGAGAGGACGATGTTAAATCTTGCTAGCATGAATGCACGCCTCTTGATAGGGTTTACTAGTTTGTAGAAGTAACATAAATCGTGACCACATGTAGGTGATAAATTGAAGTAGCATGGGGAACAAACACAGTTTAAGGTGGAAGTAAGTGATTGTGTTTCTGCTTCCCATAATCTCGACTTTATGATTGAGTGAGCTCTGTTAAGGTCAACAAAGGAATCTAAGAAGAAACCTATATTTTGGAGTTTGGTAACAAGAAAGGTAACCTGCCTAGATGCCCTAAGCACATCCGATCTCGCCTGATTTCGGGAGATAAGCAGGGTCGGCCCTGGTTAGTACTTGGATGGGAGACCACCAGGAAATACCAGGTGCTGTAGGCGCCTGGAGTAGGAACTGGCAAACCACTCCAGTATTCCTGCCAAGAAAACTCCATGGACATGGGGTCACAGAGAGTCAGTCATGACTGTAATGACACAACACACACACACACACACACACAACAAGAAAGGTATCCCAAGAGGGGGTAAAAAGGTATTTCAGGAGATTGGACAATGAGTCAGAACGAGAATTGTAATGAAGTTTTAGCCAGTATTTAAAGGCTGAAACCCATGCTGTAGTTGAGGGTAAGTGAATGCCCAGCTCTAGCGCCATGGTTGATAGTTTAATCGTATTTGGAACACCGAGAATATGCCTCATAAAGGAGGCCATCACCAGGTCTACTTTTTCAGTGACAGACTTGATCCAGATCCTATGGAGGAAAAACTTTCTCTAAACAATCTTTGCGTCCTTCAGATCTTCTTCCAGGATGCTTTATAGTCAGATTCCTCTCCCCTGCAAGCTGCTTTGTCTTTTATTTCAGAGAGAAGATGGCAATGTTCAGAGTTTCTGTGCATCAGATAGCCTTTTCAAGATACCGTACCCTGCTCCGTACCCTGTTCCAAATAAGGCCACACTGCAACTATCTGGGATTAAACCAGGTGACTGTAATGGTGGATGCTGACTTGTCCAGCTTTAAAGGGTGATTATGGGTGAATCCAAGAGATAACCTCATCTACATCTACCAGTTATGATGCATACTTGTAGACGTAGCATACTTTTTAATGCCACATGCACAGGAAACATGATCAGGAAAGTGCTGTTTCACTTGTATCCTCGTGGTCTTCCCAGAGGCCTCCTGTTCACTGCTACACAAGCAAAAGGCTAAATCCAATGCTTATTTCAGACTACAGTAAATCAATTGAGCTATCATATGTTTTGACTTAACCACCACTGTCCATCCAATGGTTTACTGTATTTGGGATTGCCTAACGGCAGAGGCATAGCTAGGGCTTCCAGAGCCCAGGGCAACAGTCAGTTTTTGCACTCCCTCGTGCAAAATATAATCTGGATGGCAGGTGGGGGGCAGTGTTTAATGGACACTATGCCCCTGTTTAATGGACTTAGCCCAGAATACTGGGATACACAAGACTTTGGTCTGATTCAGCAATTTTCTCCTTATGTTATTTTGTACAGAAACAATACCAACATTTTTTTTCAGTTACTGGCACAGAGTTTATTTTTCCATTGCCACTAAATATCACATTGCTTATTCAACTGTGAAGCTGAATTCCTAAACACTGAACTCAGGCACCTGAATAGGGCCCTACAGGCAAATGGCTATTCCAAGGCTGAAATCAAAAGAGCCATCAAACCAAAAAAACAACATCAAACTGAAGAAGAAAAACAGCCTCCAACAAACAAAGTATTTCTGCCATACATAAAAGGAGTCACGGACAACATGGACAAAGTGTTGAAAAGAACACAACCTACAAACAGTATTTAGAAGCAACCACAATAATACAACAGATGCTATGGTCAGCAAAGGACATTAAAGACACTGCAGACTAAAACAACCTGAAAAATCAGCAGTAGTTGAACACACCCTGAAACAAACTGGACATGAAATCCTCTTCCAGGACACAGAAGTACTGGACGACACTACCAATCACTAAGTCAGACTACACAGGGAACCCATTGAAATCCAAAAATATAAGCACAGTTTCAACAAAAAAGAAGAAAGTCTAAAAATCAACAAAGCCTGGCTTCCAGTACTAAAAGCTGCAGAGTGCAAAAGGTCAAAGCCCAGTGATTCTCACCTAGCCACAAGCAAAATGATCAGTTCACACAATAGAAAAACTAACGACACCGTTCATCACAATACAATGACTAACACCGATTTTCCTGCATAGGACAAGTTTCCTCTTTCCCACAACTTTAAAACCCCAGTCTCACTCACTCTGTACCCCAGAGTGCAGAGAGAACTCCTAGTTCCCTGAGCTCTTTGCCCTCTGAAGATGCCAGCCACAGAGCCTAGTGAAATGTCAGGAAGAAAAACTTCAAGAACACGGCCAAACAGACTGAAAAACTCAAAACAACTATCAGATCCCAGCCGTGAAAGCCTTCAAGAATATACCACATAGATATTTTCAGTGGTCCTTTCATCCCCACCAACATCCAGATCACTTTCCTAAGTAGTCAGAAACTCCTTGTCAGACTCGATCCCTGGATATGTGCCTAGGGTTTATTTTGTTGCTTTTATTCTATTTTAATCATTTTCACTTATTTACATTCAATGCCATTACTTTGCTCATTCATCCTTGTTAGAGTAGAATCTGGAAACCTTACAATCCTCAGAATCAGAATTTACCAGCAAAGATAGTAGTAAAGGACAAGATGGCACCCCCTTCCATTCCGTCCCCATATGTTCTTGGACTGCAACTCACAGAAATCCTGGCTAGCACAGTTAATGTTGAAGGCTTTTGGAAGATTTAGTTCAAGAATATCTGGAGACCCAAGGTTGGGAACCACTAATCTAGATTGATAGTTATGAGAATGGGACAGTGGCCACCACTACACCGAAAAGCACCTCCAACACCTGCTTCCTGACCAGACCACTTCATTTTATGTAATAGGAGGACTGTCTGCTTCTGTTAAGGGGCATGGTGGCTCAGCAGACTAAGGCTCTGAAAACTGTCAGCTGCAAAGTTGGCAGCTCAGCAGTTCGAATCCCGGGTGCCATGCAACAAAGCGAACTCCCACTGATAACCCCAGCTCCTGTCAACCTAGCAGTTTGAAAGCATGTAAATGCAAGTAGATAAATAGGTATCACTATAAAAAGCGGAAAGGTCAAACAGTGTTTCTTTGCAGCCATGCCGGCCATGTGGCCAAGGACTTGCACAACACTGGCCCTTCGGCTTGAATACGGAGATGAGCACCGCCCCTAGAGTCAGACACAATTAGCACACAGGTGCGGAGTGTGTCCGAAAACACATCCTGGGCTGAGTAATGGGTAACTGGGACTGTATCCAGCTTTAAAGGCATCATGGGTGGGAGGCTGACATTGCCCCATCTGTAAATTCAAAGTTCTTTTCAAATGATGGGTGCCTCCGGTGACTGTCAACCAGTTCAATCCCCACTTTCAGATCTTCCCACAGTTAGCAGAGCTTTGTTTTATTTGTATGTGCCCCGATTGTCTTTTGCTTTTAATTCTGGGAGTTTATATGTATATTTTATTTATAAAACCAGCATTTTTACATTTGAGTCTCTGAGACGTCTTGGTGAGACGCTCTGAGGCTGTCTGGCCTTGATGACATTGGTTTGAATATCATCAATAGCATGGAAACTTGGACTTTAACACAGGCAACTATAAAAATGTTAGGAGCATTTGAAATATGGATTTATTGACACTGGGTGCCAAGAATGTTTTCAATCATCCAGAGGGTGAGTGTTGTGAAACTATGAAGGAGAATGTGTCAAGATTGAGAGACTGTAATACACATATAGTGCAGAAAGTTAACATACCTTGGTCATGTAATGAGTAAGGAGAACTACAGATTGTTGCAGTTAGTCATTCAAGACAAGATAAGTGGAGAACAAGAGGACAATAAGTTGAAGAATTTATTGGCTAGAGGACTTGCAATGCAGGACAACATCTTTGTCAGAAAAGCCATGATGATACCTAATTTCAAAGAAGCTGAAGAGAAGATGTGGTGATGGCATCTGGCCAGGATGCCTTCAAAGGGTATTGGACAGATTCCTGGAGGAAAAGTCCATCACAGGTTACAAACTATGATGGAGATGTGTAATCTCCAGGCTTAAAACTAGGTACTTCAAGGGCCAGATGCAGGGGAGTGGTATCAGAAGACAGATATCTAGTCTCGTGCTCTCCCAGATGCATTTGGTGGGACCACTGTGAGATACAGGAAGCTGGACTAGATGGGCCTTTGGCCTGATCCAGCATGGCTCTTCTTATGTTCTTATGAATTTGTTCTAAATCGTGGTGGGGAACCTTTAGTCCTTCAGACGTTTTAACTACAAACTCCATCAACCCTTCCCTTCCTAGTAAGGGATTGTGGGAGCTGTAACATATAACATCTGAGAACCAGACATTCTCCGTCCCCTCCCTGCTCTCCAGTTTTCCTGTTGTCATATGTAGTTGCCATGCCCTTTCAAACTTCAGAAAATACTGTTTCTGCTTCAAGGTTGGGAAAACTTGCATTTTGGACTGCATTCCCGAGAATCTCACAGCGATGGAGAGGCTAATGTCATCAAAAAAGTAACTTTTCCTAAGCTCCATTGCATTGAGCTCCTCTTTTCTTTTCAATAATCTTTTCAAGTTTATTCTCCCCCACCCCCCAGCCGCCGCACCAAAGCTCCGCCACTTCTTTGTTTTGTTCCTTGCTTCTGATGAATTTAAAGACAAACTGGTTCTTCTTACACTGTAAGCAGTTGGCTGCTCCCTCTTTTGTCTAACATACACAGCTTTCATTTGGTCCTTTAGAGTGGGGCTTAAGAACTGGTGTCCCTCCCAATGGTTGTTGGCCTCCAATTCTCCTCAGCTCCAGGCACCCTGGCCAATGGTGGGAAATGACAGGAGTGATTGTATGGCAGTGTCTGGATAGTAAAATGGCTGGGTCAACATTTGACTGTTTTTGGATTTAGTCCAAGTTCTTTACACACCCACACCTGATAGAATGCTGGGGTCTTATTTTGCATGAAGTCTCCCCTTGAGTTACTCTCTTTGTCTCTTTTTCTCCAGAGAATGCACACACTTAAGTGTCTAGGAGAGTCTCTCATCCGGACATCATCCAAACCCAGATTTGCTAAGTTTATGTGCTGCAACAGCTGGTGAAGTATACTGCCCTTGGATCGTGCCATCTCCATTCATGGCTTCTACAGTCTCCAAAGGTTAGGTCAGAATGACAAATTATGATAGATCTACAATGTAAGCATATTTTTCCCTAAAAATGAGTACTATTCTAAGTAACCTCTCCTAACTCGTTACTGAAATCCATGGCTAATCTACATAATTCTAAAATCTAGTTTAAGGAGGAATCATCTGGAAGTGAAGCAAAACCAAGAACGAAGAATAATAATGATTGTCTCTGTCCCGATAAGGATTTCTTACTGTACCATCCATGTAATCCTGAAATGTCCCATTAGCATCAGAATCCATGCTTCCAGAAAACTATATTTTGACTAACACATTCCATAGATAAAGTCTACTGCAGAGTGACATCTGTGCTGCTAATATGAGAATAAGAAAATGACTCTATGTCTTATCATTCCTAATTTCCTTACAGGGAATATACCCTTAAAAGTATGACACATGTTCTGGGACTATTACATGCTGTTGAAACAGATCTTGAACTTGAGCCCTGGCTATTTTTACACCAAGAGGTGCCAATCATCATAAACCAAGTAGTTTATAACTACTCATAACCTTATGTGTTTATATTGACATTATGTTTTCGATGTTAGTTTCCATCACTCATAATTTTTACATGGAATTTTACTCTCTTTTAAACTGTGGGCATTTCTCTCATAGCTTTAATGTAATGTTGTCTATTAATGCTGTAAGATGTCCCTCAATTCCCTGTTCTCAATACCTGAACATGTCTTAATTGTACTGGACTGTATAGTATCCCTCATTACTATAAGCCCCCTTGGGTCCTTTTCCAAGGAGAAAGGTGGGATAAAAATATTCTTAAATAAATAAATAAATAAATAAATAAATAAATAAATAAATAAATAAATAAATAATCAGGAGAAGGGTTCTTTTTCTCTCTGTTTATCTGTCTGTCTAACTCGGTCTTAATCTCTCTCTCTCCCACTCCCTATTTTATGTGCACATATGCCCCCTCCTCACACACCTGAGTCCCCCACCCCCAATCCAAGCAAACAAGAAAGCACACACTGGGCATGGGCGTTTACCTTCAAGCAAGTGAAACCTTCTACCTTTGACCTTTTAAAATTCTTTGCTCTGCCGTCTGGCTGGCTGCCGGTGTTATACATACACCTGCTCTGTTGACATATCCCTTGCCACCCTTTTAAAGGACCCTGCAAAATAAACCCAAGCCCTTTTGTACGGTCTGAGAGACATTTGCTTGGCACTGGGCAGTTACGTGAGAGATTAAAAACAACAACAACCACCCTGAGCAGAAAGTCCTTCCAAAACATAATTTTCCAGCTTTCCCTTGCAAAGACAAAGATGGGAGAATCTATTGTACCAAAACAAATCTTGTAGTCTAGTAGATTTATTATAGTGTTGCCTTTCTTTCATGGTGAAGCAAGCTTGCATTGATGGAAATTATGCTGAGAAAACTTACAGCCATCCATCTTATTAATATTTAAGGAAAAACAAATTCCACCTTTGTTCCAAATGTAGCTGTACCACATGCAATGGCTGATTCACAGACAAACAACATTGGTTCAACTACATAGAGCCTTGGATTATGAGGAGTTTCCACTCTTTTAAATGTTTAAAAATGAAATTCTAAGTTTTAGAGTAAGACATATTTTAGAACTAATTCTATGGGAACACTATTTAAACTGGGACAAGGTTTAGGGCCTCAAATATCTTGATCTGGCTTGTTGACCCTGTGAAAAGTGAAACATATCTAATGATTCCTGTGCTGCAGCTTTATCCATGAGCAGTTGAACAGTGTGGTATTTTTGGGGACAGGTCCTTGGGAAAAGAAATGGAAGTTCTTTTCTGGTAGCCAAGCTGGAAGTGCTGGGCAGAAAGTTACTTTGGATTTAGGATTTTTTAAAAATATTTTTGATTTGTTTAAGAAATACAATATACTTTTAAAAAAACCGCTTAGAGGTTTTTCATTGTATTTTACAATAATTAAACAAGATGTTTTCTAATGTAGAATGCAATGTTGAATAAGATGGTTGGATCATCATATAGTTATATCTGGATTCAGACTAGGACACTGAAATTATAATAGAGCCGTTAAGGAAGGAAATAAACAATAAGCAAAGACATAGCACTTTGTTTGCAGCTGTGTGTAGAAAAATTCAATAAAAATACTCTGCTCTTGATTTATATACCTAAATCTCAGAATTTTTCTGTGAAATAATAAATACATTTAAATTTAACTATCACCTTTAATTGGTGTGAAATCTTCTCTCTTGTTAATATTTCCCCTATCTCCTCATATCATCCTTGGAGGACAGGATTTGTCCATTTTGCTGTAATATGTGGAACTTTGCTGCATTTGAAAAACATACACAGCCGCTTTCTGATTGCTATCATGACATGCCCCATGACAAAAGATCACAGGATCAGTCCAGTGAATTCCTTGTGATTTTCTAAATATGGGACTGTGCCCATGCAAAATATTTTTTCTGTCTCTGGGAGCTATCATTTGCAGTAGTTCTTTGGGAACTGTTGATTCATAAATAGAATTATTTGATCTGTCAATTATCTCCCTGAAACCACTTTAAAGAAAACTTCCATAATATCAGTGGATCTGGATGTGAGAAGTTTTTGGAGAGTACATGTATATATACTTTCAATATTATTTAATCTGACAGGCTTCTTGCCTTGTGTTTTACCTGTAGTTTATCTGAGAAGAGCAACATTACAAACGAATTACAATTTATGATTTAGGTGACTTTGGTAGACAAAGCATATCTTCATTTGGGTTGTCAGAAAAAGTTCAAATATCAGTTGGTGTCTTTTTCAGGCATAGGCAGGGATAAATTTTAAACAGCAGTCTTAAAATCCTGTCGGAAAAAAATTAGAAGAGACTGGAGCCCATAACCCTTTGATTTTAATTAATGAGTGGAAACTCTCCTCATTGGAATAAAAATGGTTTTAAATACTTCACGTGGACTAAAAGGCTTTCTAAAGACTCATTTTGCTTTTAAAAAATTGGAACATTTTATATCTTTTTAGTGATTATCAGAGAAACCTGGGTATACTTTTATTCAGGAAGGGGTTATTCCCAGTGAGTTCAGCGGGGCTCTAACTCCGGGATAAATAGGGAGAGGCGTTGATACAACCCGGGAGTCGTAAGAAGTACAGTACTGCCATTTCACCGATTGTTCTGTTGGATACCTGGCTGCGCACTTTTGTCCCCTTTCCTTTCCCGACTGTTGTTTTAATTTCCAAGAAGTAAACAAATCCAGTTCTAACTGGAATATTTGCCTGGATTTAGTCTGAGTGCATCCCCCCCTTCCTGTCCATTTCTATCTAGAGAAAACACCTGCAGCCCTAAGCCCCGGAAAAGCGCCTCCAACAGGGTTATCCGACCCTCCTTTACTCAGAAGTAACTCCCACTACATTCAACAGCACTGGCTCCCGGGTAAATGCCCACCGCTTTCCTTCTTACGCACAGTTTTGGTGGAGCTTTGAATTCCATCCACTGCTATATTTCTATTAATCCATCTCTTGATTCGTCCGGGTCACTACGGTAAATACACGAGTTTCAGCCCCGCACTGGAAAACATGGGGAATGGGTTAGGTGTGAGCTCCCCCACCCCGGATACTCTCGGCTAAACACCCCCAATTTCACTCCCAGCCTTCGCCGGTGAATATACATTTCAGCTTCGGAGGAGGTTTTTGGTGGGGGTGATTTTTGTCTACTTGGAGAGCGGCCTCATCAACCCCGAGTTCGGAAAGATCCAAACCTCGTGCAACTTCGTGTCCCCTTCTGTTCTCATTTTAGAGATTGGGACTTTGGGGGTGGGGAGTCCCGCGCCTTAGTTTATGGCGGAATCCGAAAGATTCCAGGAATTTATGCTGAAGTGGTAAGGCGGGCGTTTGGGGTGTTGGAGAAACTAATCCAAGGAGGTCACCTGCGGCCCGGGGGGTGGCATTTTGCCTGCCACGGAATCCATGAAGTCTCCAGATTCGTTCTGGGACAAGAATAAAGGCTGCCATCCCAGGCGCCCTGATTTTGGAAGTGAGTCCCGTTGGAAACAACGGGACAGTCTTCGGAGTCCACAGGTCCGGTCTCGGGAGGGCAGGTGGGTTCGTAAAGAGCCACCCCCTCCAAAACCAACAATCGACCTGTTTACAAGTTACCACCGGATTTCAGCCCCCTACGAGCCCAGTTGCTTCCCTCCCCTCCCCCGCCCCTTGGCCAGCGCTCATCAGCATTTGAAAATTAGTCAGCAAAAAAATAATAATAATAATCCCTAAGCAGCAGGGAAGCGGGTAATATTAAAAACTGACAGTGGCTATAGGGAGACAAAAAAGTCAGAATTGAGTCAGCAGGACAAAGAGCCCGAGACGCATCTCAGCAATGTGTGAAGTGTAAGAGGAGTGATGGGTGAACCAATTCAATATACTTGTTTACCCACTAAAATCTATGGGATGTATTCCCGAGTAATGGATTTCCCAGGGGAAGGACTTCGGGGCAGAAGTCCAGTCTCCCCTCCCTTTGGGGAAGAGGGCTTCAGCCGTCGGACCCAGAACGCCTTACGTCGCCGCGACCACCTTTTAAAGTAAGTGCAATAATACACACGACGATTTCAAGAACATGTTGGAGAAATAGTATCTCAAATAATCTAATTGCATCACTGTAGGACTGCAATCTTAAATTCCTTTTTCGGCTGCTGTTCCTGTATTGATTTATTTTCGGAATAAGCAACGCTGTGGGACTTCGGAATAAATATAGGAAGATTTGAGTTACCACCCTCCTACAGAAATCAGTGGGATTTTAATGGTTAAATATGTCGCCCTCACCATTTGAGCCCCTGAGAGACCGGTAGGAAGAATTATAGTATAATTATTTGCCTCGTTGATATTGTTCCTGGTCCCAGAGTGAAAAACAAAATCCACCACTGGTCAATCCTTTTATTAGGACCAGCCAAAATGCCATCAACAGGTGGAAGTTTTCGACTTCTCCACAATTCTTCACCAGGTGGTACGAAAGCAGACTTTGATGGACTGGAGGATGTGTTGTTTTCTGTTTCATTAATGCCTTTTAGCTGCATTAAAATTTATATGGTTTGTTTCTTTGATTCCACCACTATTACTACCTTAAGTGATATAAGTTCACAAGGATTTTGGTACAGACTTAATATATAATCCCAACTAGAACAGACTGTTGAATCAATGAGATTCACAGGATATGTTGACTCACCATCCAGCAATTGATGCAAAGATTCTACTTTAGCTGGACAAGCAATTAGATCTGAGTCATAGAATCATAGAATCATAGAGTTGGTAGAGACCTCAAGGGTCATCCAGTCCCACCCCTTGCAATAAACATATAAATATGTGCATAAAACAAAACCTTATTAAGTGACCTTCAAATCCAAGGATAACAGTAAATATATAAATGTAACACCACTATTGACCATTTTATAGCATACTTCAATATTCAGACTTCTAATATTAAATCAAATGCTATGTACTGTAAAAAAAATCTAATGATATCCCAAATGATCTGTCAGATAAGTAAATCTTCAGCATACACTGAGGTGGGCTACTCGTGGCACTCCGGATGTTGTTGGACTGGCAGAATTATAATACCTAATCATTCTGTACACCTAGTGCTGATCAGAGTTGCAGTTCAACAACAGCTGGAAAGCTACAACTTTAACATATGGGATCTCAATAACACCCTTGCAACCCTATATGTATCATTATAGTAAGTCACTGTGAAGTTCCGTGCATTATGGAAGAGGCATTTTAAGGTAAATAGAGAATAATTTGCTGAAGGCCATTTGATAACTTCAGATATCTGAACCTGAGATTTCAAGGCTACCGTTTAATCCCCCCCATATGTGGGTGTAGGTGTGGGTATGGGTGTGTGCGTGTGGGTGTGAATTCTGATTTCCCCCTGAGTAAGAGAACTGAATTCTGTCCATAGCAAATCAGTTTGGGTGGAGGGAGAGACAGAAGAGTCCCAACACCTTTTTACTGATTACACCAGGTGCCACCCAGAGTGAAGCACCAGAAATACTGAAAGTGTATCTTAATGAGAATCCACATGAGATGAGTTGTCAAACTGATTTTTCCCATTTAGCTAATCACCACTTGCTGCATTGTTTAATTAACATGTGCCCTTAAATCAGTAGGAGAATTGCATTCCATCCTGTGTTTAAACACTGAAAAGAACATATTTACTAAAAACACCTGTGTGAAATTTCCTTCCGGCTCAACTCTAAAAATTCAAACATTCAAAAAAATTTGGACAAATATTGGATCCTTATGTTATACTTGACTTCTGCTGAAATATTATATTGACATTCATATGATTTAAATGCATGCTGTCAGAACACTGATAGTTGATAATACTTGATAACTCTCATATAGTGTTATTCAGTATTTGGACAAATATTGGATCCTTATGTTATACTTGACTTCTGCTGAAATATTATATTGACATATGATTTAAATGCATGCTGTCAGAACACTAATAGTTGATAATACTTGATAACTCTCATGGAGTGTTATTCAGTATTCAATATTTTTCAGCTGCCAGGCAACATTATTACTGATATGCAATCGTATTTTATATGGGACAATATTTGGTAGACTACATAGAATAATATTTATCGGTTGGAAACTGAAGGGCCAGTAATGCTGCCCAAAAATTCAAATTGAGGGCATGCCATTCATATTTCTAATTTTAAAATAATATATTTTTCTGTCTATAAGATGCCTCTACGTGTAAGATGACGTCCCACTCCTCCAACCCAAAATTAGAGTTTCACAACCACACAGTTCTCTTCTCCGCTTAACTCTGTGTACTGTGTATTAGACGACCCTCAATTTTTAGTCTAACATTTTCAGACAAAAAAATATAGTCTTATACATGGAAAAATACATGTTCAAACCCAATATCTGAATGTCATGTTCCAAAATCAATACTCAAATTCCGAAGTTGGAAAAGTTGTCTATTTCTTTGCCTACATGATCATCACCAAAAGTTCTGTTTGCTACTAAAGCTGTCAGGGCATCTGCAGGTCCGTGAGTACTTTATATAATTCAAAATGGAAGACTGAAACAAACAAAAATGTACATAAGAAGACAATATATTATATATCATCATTTTGAGGGGGTTGTTATAACGTGCCGCCAAGTGACTTCCAGTTTATGGCAATCCTATTACACAGTTGTTGAGTTTTTTGGGCTGTTTGGCCATTTTCTGAACACTCACAACAACTATCCAATCCCAGCTGTGAAAGCCTTTGAGAAATCCTAGTATGGTTTGTTAAAGGAATGTGAGATATTCAGACAGTGGTTCACCATTCTTGCTGCTCCCCAAATGATTCCTAGTATGACATTCTTGTCTGCTATACCACACTGGCGCTCTATGGACAATCGTGTAATATTATTGTTTAGAGGCATTTGGGAAATTCCAAAAAAAGAGATACCGTATTTTCCCATCTATAAAACGTCCCCATGTATAAGACGAGCCACACTTTTCCAAGTGAAAATTACAGTTTTGCAACCACACAGTTCTCTCCTCAGCTTACTTCTGTGTATAAGACGACCCTCAATTCTTAGTATAACAATTTTAAACAAAAATATAGTCGTATACATGGAAAAATACTATATTTTAAAGCCATGTCCTATAACAAGCAAACTTAGTTCTTGAGCCTGGAAGAATAGCACAAAGAAAACATTAGTTCAGTGTGGTGCCAGCTCAGAAAGGATGAAGTCCATACTGAAGATAATTAGAAAAGAAATCACAAACAAAGCTGCCAATATTGTGACTCTTTTACTAGATAATCCACCATGTAACAACAACAACAACAACAACAACAACAACAACAACAACAACAACAAATTTATTGATTAGCCCAACAGGCCATATCAAATACAGAAGGAGAAAAAAGTGAATGAAAAACAGATAAAAACACAGTTAAAATAGCAAGATTAAAAATTTCTCATTCATATGTCAGCATCTCCCCTACAGGGAACACCAATTTGATCTATGAAGGATTCCACCATGTACAAATTACTATTTACAATTCTAGGTGGTGCTGCTCAGATAGAGCTGGAAAGAGGTTCCCAAAAATGAAGTCAGAAAGATAGTTTACAGCAAAATGTATATGAGGAAAGGCAGTGACATGCAGGGCTCTTTAATTTAATGAAAAAGGCAAATAAACAAGCAATGTGAAAAAGGTATATAAAATTATCATGGCTTGCAGCAGAGCTGTGTGGAGTCATCTTTTGTCCCTGTCACCATGCTAGAACTTGGGATCACCCAATGAAATGGACAGGTGTGGAATTTAGAACAAATAAAAAAGCTCCTCTTCATATAGTGCATAGCTGAAGTATGGAACTCACTGTCACAAGGTGTGGTGATGGTCTGGATAATCTTGGAAAAGAATTAGATTAGATTGGAAAAGAATTAGAAGATCATGC
Organism: Phrynocephalus guinanensis; assembly: GCA_037367245.1. Taxonomy (NCBI): domain Eukaryota; kingdom Metazoa; phylum Chordata; class Lepidosauria; order Squamata; family Agamidae; genus Phrynocephalus; species Phrynocephalus guinanensis. The sequence continues at coordinate 20,614,764 of CM074743.1, forward strand.
AGCAAGTCAAAGTGACTGTATATCATATTTGCAACTGCCAAGATTCTGAACTAAGATGTCCATCTGTTGAAGAACAACCATGGGAGAAATGTTGTCATCATGTCCATTTGATTGGCTGCACACATAAGCTTTTGATCTCTCTCTCTCATCTACAGGTTAGGTATATATTTGTGTACTTGTATTATCACAATACTAATTGCATTATTTGTTTTAAAGGGAATTAAATCCTCCTTATTCCAATAAAATGTACTTTTTATGAAAGTATTTTTTTTAGTTTGTAGCCTTCATGGTTCACTTTAATCTCAATAAATGGAAACATCATTTTCACACTTCTAACTTCTAACAAATAAGTTTTCTAGAGAGAGGTTTATAGAGTCATGTAAATTTATTCGTTCCAAAGGCTTACATTATGGTTCATTTATTACAAGGAAATACTAGGATCCTCTTGATGTTAGCAGTATAGTTTTTCACTAACAAGATTTTTAATATTTCCAGTGCTACAGAAATGTACCTGTTCTATCTCCTCTGCCTCTGCCTGTCTCTCTCTTATTCTCATCCATTCAAACCACCTACACGCCTTTCAGCATCTGAATCAATTCGTATATCAGACTAAAACACCAGAGAGTCGATTCACAAGCTGATATGAAAAGAAATTGATTATCAACAGGTGGATTGCATTTTTTAAAAAATACGCTGAACAGCTCTACCCTTGAAATAATTTCCAAAACGAGCAATTTGAACTCATTGTTCTTGATGCTTTGGAAAATTCTAGAAAACTTTTAAACTTCAAAAAACATATTGGATGGCTTTTTGGAATATGTTCTGTACAACTATTGAAGAATATGAAAAAAAACCAACCAGCCTGATCAAGTTATCGTGAACTTTTTTAAAAAAAATTGTTAGAGGGTACATTTTTCTCTACTTGATTGAAGTAGACATAGCATGTGAAATCTCATGTTATAATAGTTTTCAGTTATATATGTTAAAATCATAATTGCCTATTAATTTTCACAATGCCACAGAATTTTGTTTCTTTGCCAATACATTATCAACAAGGTTATCCTTCAGAAACTATATTGTTGCATTGTAACTATTCATTATTATCTACTATTGCCAGGTAGTACCTAAGAATGCTTCAGATACTCTTCTGGATCCTGTGAATTTTTTCCATGCAAAAGAAAAAAAAGTGAATCAGGGATTCTTCTTTTACATCTTGAGTCCAAATTCTAAGGAGACAAGTCCTATTGATGTGAGAGATAAATTACGTCCAGTTCAGACAGGCATGGAATTAAAATTCTCCTTTACAGCCCAATCCTAAACATGTTTCCTTGGAAGTAAATTGCATTGGTTTATATGGGACAGCTAAGGTTTACTTCCAGGAAATGATGTGTCAGTTCACACTTATGAATAGGGTAACCTCTTTTGGATTTTGGAGATGTTTGGTGCTGGGGAATAGAAGCATGATTTAGATCACAAACTCAGTGAACAACCCTACTTGCACTGGAAGTAAGGTATCCTTCCGTTAGGTTGCTGACAAAGAAATGTTATGAATAACAGTTAAGGCAAAAATCAAAGAAACAAAATGAAACAAAAGACAAAAAATGAATATAACTGCAACCCACTACCTCAGTTTTAAAGTCACCACTGGAAGTGATTATATTTAAAGCTTAATTCACAGGCAGGAAATATGTGAGCCACCACATACTGCTTGACTGCAGCTATGATTATCCCTTGCTATTGGCTATTCTGACTTGGGAACATGGAAACTGCAGTCTTTCCACATCTGGAGTACCCTTCATTCACCAGCCCAGTGTGATTAAATGGCTCACTCTAAGCAAAATTAAGTGCATTAAAATGCCATTGACTTCAGCAGAAACAAGTCAAACACTGCTTACATTTCCCAATGTTCACTGAATGTCTGAGCAGGAAGTAAAACCGGTGGAGGAGACCGCTCTGCGATAAAATCTGGATTCATCTAATAATTCATTTAATAGCCAGCCCCGTCAAAGCAACAGGGAAGCAACCATTCGTCGTCATTAATTAACAATTAGGTCTAATTGTTAACAACCTACAGTAAATAAAACAAAACGTCCACGGTAAGATGATTTAACTAATATCTAACCAGGGCATGTCAATCAGTAGAGGTAGTTTGAACGATTTAATGCAGGGCCTGTGAAAACTGAAGAGCTGAATATTGACTCTGCAATATAAGGAAAACAACTGGTATGAAACTTTTCGTTTTCTGTTTCAAACCCCATAATTTTTGTTTATTAAAGAATTTTTGTACAACTGCAGAGAAAGCCCTTTCCACCGACGCCCCACTCTAAAATCAGATAGACCGGTAAAAAAATCATGTATGAACCGGTAAAATAAAACTACCAAGTCTCAAATATATGTTGCCTCTATTTATGATACTGGGATCGCAAGTTCCTCCTTGTTCAATGTTTATTTATTGAATTAGAAATCTAGGGAACTCTCATACTTCCGCCTCGTTTACTTCGCAGTTTCCTTCTCATAGAATAATATCTCTTGCACCCGATACAATGCACTTCTGCCCCTCTCTCCAGCCAAGAAAGAAATAGGTAAAAACCAAAAGTATGGCAATAAATCTCTGGCTGCATCCTGGATTTCTCCCGTTGTCTGGAACACGGCTCCCATCATCCCCCATCCATCCCTGCCGTGGAGGTGGAAGATGGATGGTGAATGCTTGCACAGTGATATCGGGAGGTCTCCCAGATTGGGCAGGTAAGGAAGACCCGTACCTTGTGTTTTTTTTTTTTTTTGAGTAAAAAAAATAGGGAGTTTTCACGAGTTCCGCGGAATAATAAAGATGGAACCAGGGACTTCCGCGGGTCTTGCGGACGACCAGTAAACAGAACTTGGTTCTTTCTAACGCTTCTTTACGAAATCACTTGTGTGGAAGCTTCCTTTGGGAAGCTGAAGTACACCAATGCCGGCAGGGAAAACACGTGAATTTAAGGAGAACCAGAAATTTCAGAAGGAGAACCAGAAATTATATTTTCTTCTCAACTAAGTCAGCGCGTTTGGAACTGCAAGCCGGCCATAAAAGTTTTTGCAAAACACTACGTGTTGCATTCCATACGTGCACATTCCTGTTACTAAAAATACCCAGGACGTTTCGAAAACATAAACCTATAAGAGGAAAGTGCCCTTCCGATCTGGAAGGAAAACGCATCTTTCGGTGTGGAAACGAAAACTTTGGGGGGAAAGCACCTGTTTTTAGATGCATTTCAAAATTGGATCTTCCAAACCGTAACTCGGCGCCTTTCGCTTGAAAATAAAATGCATGTTTGCAGCGAGAAACGATTCCACAAGGAAACACCCCGCCCTACTTCATCTGGATTTGGACTACTTTTAATAAAGTTGGCCTTCGCTCTTGGGTTTCCCCCACCCCACCCCTAGTTTTTGCCCCGGAAAAACTGGCATAATATAATCAGTGACAGCTGTAGGAATAGGAAATTTGCGAGGAAAGTCTGCAACCGGTGTACGTTTTGCTCTGCTTTTTATAACGCTGTGCATGCTTGTTTATCTTTGGGAGAATGTTACATTCATACAAATTTATGAGCTGAATCCAATTCTTCGTCTCAGCTGGACCAGACTCATTGGGTGAATGGGATGTGTTAAGTCCATGCCATTATGTAAATGCCATTTATTCTACTCCAACCGGTTAGATTTAAGCCATATGTTTCCCTGAATTTTCTGACGTTGCTGAGTATATGATTTTATGGGTTCCCGTCGATATGAGCGTCCTTTATGCTAGCTGCGACTCTGTATCATAAATTCTGTCCCCCTCTGCTTGGCACTATTTTTCATTTTCCTGGCAGTCTTGCAAATACGTACATATTTAGTACATGAGGGTATTTTTTTAATGGTTTGAATTAAAGTTGAACACGCGGTGGTGGCTGGTGTCAGTTTTGAACCATCTCCGGAGGAAGCTGGAGAGAAGGGCTTTAAAAGGACGGGCAGCAACAGACCCCGGAAGAGCGGATGCGCCCGATGTAAACAGACTGTCGGCTTTCAACTTGACCTTGAACTTCCAGCCTTAGGAACTGACCTTTCCGTGGGCTGCCTCCTTGTGGACTTGGCAGCCCCCCCCCCACCACATCCTTTTTTCCCTTGTCCATCCCTTTATCTTTAGGCAAACCAGGGCAGCCGAGACACCAAGATGATTCCGGCCCCTCCTCCCCCTCCAGAAGCAACTTGGGGAAGGAACTGGAGAGTTTCTTTGCAAAGAAAGTTTCAGAGAGGGTAGCCGTGTTGGTCCTTTCAAGAATGCTTTGTGTCTTTTGTTTTGTTTTGCTTTGATTTGATTTTTGCCTGCAAAGAAAGAGGTAATAAACCCGACTGGAGGAGGTGGGATGGCCACCTTGATCCTTAAAGGAGAACGGCAGAGTTTCGGTCACCGTATATCTTGAGAAAGCGCTGGTTTTAGAGTCGCCGAAACATCTCCGGCTCCCCTTTTGGAAGCTACAGATACCGAAGCCAGCTGTCAGTGGTCTTGCAAGCCTGAATGCAGGCGAGAGGTCAGGTGTTAGATTTATCCGAGGAGTCCGGAAAACATTTTTTTAAAAGCCTCGGGTCATCCTGCCGCAGCTAGCTGCAAAAACCTCCCTTAATATATACATATATCGTTTTAGTCTCCCTCCAATTATTATGCATAATGTTACGTTTGTTTTCCGCCCATTTTACAAAACAAGACGACTTTTCTCATCAAGACCGTGCAAGGGAACCTGTTGATTGGTAGGTCTGTCCAACTGAACTCTGCAGGAATGGCTTCTTGCAAGTAATTAAATTAAATTAAATCCATAATTTAAGATATGCAGATGACACCATATTACTGGCAGAAATCAGCAATGACTTTATTTTATTTATCATTATTATTTCTTTGATTTCTTGTGTCTTTTATGTGACCGCCCAGAGTTCCCTCTTGGGAAATTGGCGTGTTATACAAATAAATAAATAAATAAATAAATAAATAAATAAATAAATAAATAAATCTTGATGAGAATCTGAAGTAGGGCTGCAGTCCAATGCAGACCTCCGCCCGCCTACACTACGTGCCTGGGAGTAAGTCTCAAGTGAACTTGGTGGATTCAGGGTTGCTTGGTTTCCGTTTTTTTCCCCAATGGTGCAACTGGAAGCCAAATGAGAAGCTGGAGGGATACTGCGCAATTGAAAAGGGAAAGATAACCCCAATGCCCACTGTTAGAGCCAGCCCATTTCTTCTGAGTTGACCTCCTAGAGTTTCCAAACTCTACCATTCCCCTAGGACTGCGCGCTAAAACACAGAACTAAACAAATTCCCCAATGAACCTCCATAATTAGTTCCATTTGTTTAATTTTACAAAAGTCAAAATAAGTTCGTTCTAGTTGGTTTGTTTTTATGTTTCCATCCAAGTATCCAACCAGCAACCAACTGGCCAAGCAAAACAACTACCCTGGCAAAATATGTCTCTTGTGTAAGTTTTGAATTACTGCAACTCAAGGAAAGAGGGGCAGATTAGAGACTCAGTTCATAATTTTGTTCCATGACCAAACGTTTAATAAAAAAAGCAAAGCCCAGTAGTCTTAAAACGTCTATGGCCTATGGCCACCAACGAGCACTCTATTCCGCAAATGAGGTTTAGACTGGTTTTCTAAACTGGGACGTGAATGGGACAATTACCAGAGAAGAAATACTAGGGAGATAATCTAGCTTGTAGTTTCATCAGCTTGTCCTTGGCTGACAGACCCACGTTGTAGTTTCATTTGCGTTCAAATACAGTACCACTATCTTTTAAAAAGCATTGTTTTTGCCAACTTGCTTGTGAAATTACCTCTGGAGGTCATAACATCTGACTGTGCAAAATAAAATAAAATAAAATAAAAACCTCTGCCAATATAATGTTTCAATCTGAGTTAATATCCCAAAGGCCAGCATGTGAAATCAGATGCAAAGAGCAAAAGAAGAGGGAAATGAAGATTTTTCCTTTCTTGCAGCTCACTTTCTGCAGCGTCTCTTCCCAGGCCTTGTTCTGTCACGTGCACTCTGACCACTTCGCCTCATGCCCAAGGAGAGTGGCATGAAAAGGAAGGTCTATGGAGGGGGGGGGGCAAACTCAGCGCCTCAACCCAATGGACCCTCTTAAACACAAGCATCCTCTCCGGAGTTACAAGCCTTTGGGGGGAAAAAGGCTCAGAAAGTTACTTTTGAGAAGTAAAAACAAGAGGGACAAGGCTGATTTTAGAAGATTTAGTATAGGCAGAATAAGTGCTCAGTGCTTCATGAAGTTAGCTGGTGTGAGTAATTTCTCCACATCTCATTGCCTGACATGTTAAGGAAGTCACCATAAACAGAACGGTGTAGCCAATATGGAGAGGACACAGGTGTGTACACGGAAAAACCAAACCAATGCACTTATATATATAAGGTACTGCTGGATCCTTGGATCTCTTTCTAGAGAGAGAAAGAGAGAGAGAGAGAGAGAGAGAGAGAGAGAGAGAGAGAGAGAGAGAGAAATCTGTACATATAACACTGCAGAAGGATTAACTGCACCGATTTTACAAAGTCCGTCCATCTAGAGGCAGTGCCCTTAAACTCTGTTTGCTTGAGGCTCTACCAGATTATTTTGGCCACAGGTGGACACTGTGAAGTTTTCAAATATTTGGAGATGCAGGACCCAGCTTTTAAGTGTCTGTAGAATCTCATGGAGATGTGGCAGGGGTGTGCCTGCCACAAGAAGAGTTGATTTCTGTGGGAATTACTCCCGTGGGAAGCCCCAATCTGTGAGGCTTGGAAAGTTGCTTGCCAAATGTAGGAATTAAACCCAGGGAAGCCTTAACGTTTAAGGCTTGAGAGTAGATGTGGGAACCCAGCAGGAAAGCTTAACCAGCAAGCCCCCCCCCCCAATGGGTTGGAAAAATAAAGACTCCGACAAGTGTTCTTCTTGGTGCAAAATGGAGCAGCTTCTTCTTCTCTCCTTTATTCTTGATTCCCCCTTATTCTTGATTCCCGATTCCCTCGCCGCACCCCAGCAAGGCTGTTTTATTGAAAACCACATGACTACAAATCCCATATGACTTTGCAGTAATTTCTTAACCAATTACAAACTTACACATCTACGTAATGCCTAAATAAAGTTACTTCTTTGTCTAAATCTTAACACACTGAGCATGAGCAGGAATGCAAACTACTGCGCATGTGTGAAATTAGCCTGGGAACCTGATGAGAAGTGAAACATAGTATCTGAGCATCAATTTAGTACAATATGCCTTTGTTAAACTGTCCTCGCTAGTTACGTGATTTCCAGCTTACATTAAATGGATGCCACAGAGGCACTGTGAGAAAGATTCCCCACAGATTTCTTAAGTATTAGAAGCCTTGCTTAATAATTAAAAAAATAAAATAAAAGTACTTGGTTGGAGTGGAGGGACAGGAATACTGTATCTTAAAGCCTTGGGTTGTTTTCTAAATTGCTAGTTGAGGAAACCATCTCAGTAACAGTTCAGATAACTTTGTCTCTTTCCCCACCCCAACAATACGAAGTACATAATGTTTTTATTCTGTCAATCAATCTGGATAAAAGGGCAACTCATTCCTGGTTGTTTTTCTTTCGACCTAAAAAGCTCAGCTATTAAATTCCTGAAGAATATAAAAGACTTCTCATCAGACAGGATTATATTCCGATTGCACATGGTTTAGGCAGGGGGAGGAGGCATTCCTTAAACCTTTCTTAGTGTTAAAGGGACTGTATTATCCTAATTATTTGCAGAACCATGTTCGGAGTTTTGATAATTTGGTTAATAAAGTCGGTGGATGTCCTCTTTGACCTATTTTGCTTAAGAAATGGAAGAAGGGGGGGGGACATATGCACCTATATATTTACTGTAGCTAGGCACTAGAGTTGTTAAGTCTTTGCACAAATTAATCACCGCACACACACATATATATCTCAACTTCCCTCCTCCTCGCTGTGCAAACTGGTATAAACATTGTTTATTTGATACAGGCCGCTTCCATTTGCGATCTGTAGAATATGCCTTGGTTCCTATACAAGACGATAATCAGGTTACAAAGTGACAATGGGTCCCCTCTTACTGTAGCTCCAGGAGACGTGGTTCCTCAAACTTGGAAAGTTAGACCTCATAATATTTGATTTTGAACAGGTTTGTGTCTTTCCAAATAACCTTTCACCATGCTGTTGTTTTCTTTCCTGAAGTGGATTTGATCAGGTTCCAAAGAGTAGCTCTAGATTTAACCTTACTTAAAGAAAACCCATTGAAATCAGTAAAGTTAAGAATGTCTTACTAATTTTAATGGGATTGTAGCAGGTCTGGGGAAAGCATGATAGGATCTGGACCCAACCCATTGACTGTTGTTCTAGTTCATTCAAGTTAACAGTGGAGATGTGGGGAATTGTAAAGCCCATCCAAGATTCAAAAACATTGGCCAGAGGCTCAGTATTGGAAACAGATTCTGAGCTGCTTACTGGAACCTGATTCCATTTTTCCAACTTAAACCCAGGTGTGAATGAGACACTGTTGTTTAGTGAGGACAAAACTCCTCTATTGTCTTCTACGTTCACTTGGGCTCACATAAAGCTGCACAGGCAGTGGTGTAATGGGAAGAGTATTGGACTAAGACCTCGAATCTCTGGGCTCCAATCGTCATGAAATCTGCCTGGGTGGGAGGAGGCAAAAGTAAAACACTACTTTAAATAGATATGGTAAACATCTCAAAACCTCTGCGAAGGCGACCAGAGGTTGGAGATGACCTGGTGACTTATGCCAATGATTTAAGATTAAACTATTTCACTGTCAGCAGAGGTCAGAACTGAACTCTTCAAAAATGAAAGTTCTGCATTACAGTCTTGGACAGCAAAAATAAGATATGACAAATTTCCTACTTCCCTGGTCATTAGAAAGATGACCAAGACAAGTAGGATAAAGGATATGGTGTTTATTATGCAGGAGTAGTCAGTATCTAATTTTCCATAACACAGGCGTCCTCAAGGATTCTAGGGCTGCATTCTTGTATTTTGAAGGCTTTGGCTGTGGAAGGGTTGCCAGGGAAAAGGCAACCTCTCCACATGTTAAGCAAGACTCATCATTCCAAGGAAGAAGAGATGCCATAGCCTAAATATCTTGAATACATTCATCAATTCTAAATCCCCTTTACTTGAAATCCTCAACATACATACCAGCAACGCTGTTATCTATACATACTCACTTCTGATATGAATTGGATCATTATGTACATCTATTTATAGGGCAATCTTGTGCATGTGTGCTCAGGGGAAATTTTTTCCCAGGCAAATATGTATAGGAAGGCAAATGTTTATAGGTTTGCAGCCATAGGTTTTATAAAACACTTTCTTTCCATCACAAGTTTGCTTATTTGTTTATAAGGATTATACTCTGCAACACTGTGAGAGAAATAAATGGTTTTCTTTTTATTTATTTATTTATACAGTTTATATGCTGCCCACTACCCAAAGATCTCTGGGCGGCTTACAGTTAAAATGAACAGTTAAAACAATTAAAAGAGTAAAATGTCAGTTAAACCAATAAAAACATTTAAATGCAAACACTAAAATTGCCACCAGGACCCACAATCTATATTATGTCAGTTAAAAAACTTCTGGAACAGGAAGGTTTTTACCTGGTGCTGAAATGTCATCAGCCCGTCATCAGGCATCATCAGTGTTGGTGCCAGGCAGATCTCACTTGGGAGGGCATGCCATAGCCTGGGGCAGCTGCTGAAAAGGCCCTATTCCTACATGCCATCCCTTTCACTCTTTCATGAGGGCCTCCTGGAAACCTGTTTGTACAATCCCTACAACTTATTTCTGAAAACACAATTAATTTAGCAAGGATAAATACTTTCTCAGTGTCAACTCAGCTGAAATGAAAGGAGAAGCCATCACACAGAGAGGGTTCAGTGAGCAGCCCACAGATTATTATATTTTTTGGCCTATAGATGGCCATGAGCTGCTATGCTATGGGAGCTGCTATTTCCATTAAATTAGATTGGCAGTCCCACTGGATTCCCACTGTGTGTGGACTGGAACCTCCGGACCAAAATGGACAAGAGACTGAGATACATTTAATATATTAAATCTATACAAAATTCACACAAGGATTGGTCAAGGCATGTTAGAAAACAAGGTGGGTGTCTTGGACAATCCCTTTGTCTGCAAACTGAAAGCTACTGATTTCCCAAGTGTTCTACTAGAGCAAAATAATGTAATTGTTTCTATTACCACAAAGAAGAAAAAGTGGGACCCACTTGGCTTTAATACCTATTGGTTCACTTTGACAACACTGACCACATATGCCTTCTACCAAGTCATGTTAGTCAAAGAACACAGAGTCTTATTTCTATTGAATTACTAACCAGCATGTTATATTAGGATCTATCCTAGACTCGTCTCTTTCAGCATATGCTTGGTTATAGCCACTACATGTAAGTAAGTAAGTAAGTAAGTAAGTAAGTAAGTAAGTAAGTAAGTAAGTAAGTAAGTAAGTAAGTAAGTACTAACTATACATACTGTACATATTGATTAGCATCTGATGCATTTGACAAAGTGGACTGTAACATAAGAGAGCTTATGCGTAAAAATAATGCAAATCAAAAGAACAAAATAGACGAACCAAAGGGACTTACGGGGATGCCTAAGAACAAAACAAACTCTAGAATCCACAGCTGGTCCATGCTTTTATTAGAAGCAAGTACAATTGCACATATTATCCAAACTTCTTCATCAGAGTAGCTAAGAAGGAAGAAGGAGTCTTTGAAGCCACGTAGGGTGCAGTTGAAGAAACAGCCTGAAGACCTTTCCTTGGTTTTGGCCCCTTACCACAGAATAAGAAAGCAATCCTTTCATTGACCCAGCAACCCACCTCTTTATCATCTGTCGGTTTCTGCTGAGTTCGATTGCTTGTGATATGAATCCATTTTTTCTCGGGCACACTACTGGTATATAGCAGGGGTAGGTGGGTCATACACATGCTTGGTGTGCAAAAGAGTCTAGGGTTTCTGAAATCTCTGGGTGGGTCTGGTGAAAAGCTTCTACCCCAAATGATTGGGTAGCACCAGTGTTAAGAATCTGGAGCTACAAAGACCTGTCGTTTGACCAGCGTCATACACTTCCCTTTATTTATGTTGAATATATGGTATATGAGGAACAAATGGACTTGAAGACAGGACCAATATATTGCAGTGTAATGTCTGGTCAGAAACATCAACACCTTCCCAGTCCGCAAAAACCACGTGAATGTGTCCATGTTTAATAAGGTGCCATATGATATTTTGTTTGGGGGAAACAGACTACTAACACAGCAACTTCCCTCGGGAAGTTTTCATGGGAGAGCCCACAAGAATAAGCAGAACTTATGCACTAAAAAATCTGGAACAAAGGAATAAATGAGATATAATATCCTTCCACCTAATAATCTTAAACATTGTTTTATAATCTTGAACAAAGATTATTAGGTAGAAGGATGTTGTGTGTCTACTATTTTTTGTCTTTTATTTTGTTTTGATTTTTTTCCTGGAAAAAATCAGAACTTGCGACAGAACTTGTTGCTAAATAACAAAGCTTAGGAAAGCCCACTGTTTTGATAGACTGTTGCAATGCACAAGCTGAGGGAGCAGTTACATCCCCCCACATAAATAAATTCACATCACCCCACATCACTGCTAGTCCAGTCCGGAGGTGCAGGAGTCATCATTCTGTCTTGATGACTGGTTGTGCAATTTTACCTAATAGTGCTTGTTCAAATATTATAGATTTTTGGGGAATACAATTTTTCATTACCTTTTCCTTATAGTATTACCTAATTAATTACATTTCTTGGTTGCTTTGGAACCAAACTGTTAGCTTCCAAGGCTACTTATTCCACTGCTCCCACCAACTCAATTGATTTAACGGTGCTGTAGACACCCCAGGAAAGCCAAAATGAAACTCTGTTTTACTCACAATTGCTGACTCTTGGAAAACCATAAATCTGCCTTAATATAAAAATCACTTCCCACAATTTTAATTAAAAGAAAACAACTACATTCAGAATGATATACCCTGATATTGTTTGACAAGGATTTATTGCAGTTATGAAGTTATTTTTTTGACAACAACACCTGCAGAATTCCACCTCTCATGACCACCATGGTGTTTTTTGTAATATAGGAACTGTAATATAAAAAGTAACTTTTCCTGGCTGTGAGTAAATGATACACCTTCACTCATGCTAACTACAAGATCCCCAAATATCATTTATTTCCCAACTAGAAGTGGGAAATGGGACTGTGATGGAATAATTTATCTGAAGGTCATTCAGCCTTGCTGGACTACGGGTTTAATCAGGTTCACAGGGTTGAATGCAGACTTAATTAAAATTAGAGTATTCCCATTGAGATAAGTAGTGCTTAAACTAATTAGGCCTAATTTGACTCACTTTGAGTTAAACACTGCCACTTTAAATATGATTAAGATGGGACTTCAATCCCACTTGTGTTTACTCTGAAGTAAATACCATTCAGTTTAATTGGACTTATTCTTGTGTAAGTTTTATGGGACTTCAAGCTAATAAATTTTTCCCCATTTCCAATTTTCAGAGAGTTCGTGTTTTAACACATAGGAAGAAACACACAAACCTTCCTTCCTTCCTTCCAGTTGTTTCAGTGCATTCAGTAGGCAAATAAAAAATTGTGGAACGTTGACTACAGGTAGACATTCAGTCCCTCTTCTCTGTACTAAATTTAATTTTAAATTAAAACTGAAAATGCACCCCTTCCCTGATCATATGCAAAACCTACCAGTCATTTTCTAGCCAATCTTAAACCTCTTACGCATTTATTGAAGGTGCTTTTTTGTCTGTCCTCCTCTCCAGTTAATTCAGTCTAATAGTACTGTTGAAATGGGCAACTCTCAAAAAACACACTGTGGAGAAACGCTGTTGGTTTCAAGTAGGACTTAAGGCACAGTCAGATGGTGTAACTTGGGTTGCACACCCTGTTAGGGGTTTTCCCCTGAACCTGCTAATAATAATAATAATCTATGGCCGCAGAAACAAGGGCAGGTCTTATGGCACTTTAAAAAGCCCAACAAGTTTTATTGGGAACAAGCTGGCGTGGACGCTGTCCCACTTTTTCAGGTGTAGAAACCTAGTGATTTTCACAAAATGTTGTTTGCTAGAGGCTTATGTGGCCTTGGGGGGGGTGCCGTGAAGAGGGGGGCTCTCTATCTCATCGTCTCTGAGAATTGCTGTACTATTTTCTGTACTTTATATGCAGTGCAGAGGCAGAGGCAGAAAAAAGTCATTACACTACATAGAAGGCACCAAATGAGCTCCTGGATGAGAAAAAGAAAGACTCGAAGTGAAAGCTCTTTCACAGTCCTGCTGCTACCGGTTGGATGAACATTCTGCCTTCTTATACACGATCCTAAATCTCATCCACGGAGATTTTCCGAATGTTCCCGCCGTGTAGTAGGAGGAAGGGCAGCAGATCAACACCTTATAGAGATCTGGGTCCCGGATGCTCCGGAGAGGCAAATCCTGCTTTATTTTCAATACCTGATTTGTATATTTACCCTTTAGTCTCCTTGAAAGTAAGAGCAATTTGGTCACTCCTGTTTGTGATGTGCGCCCGTGTGTGTTTGAGAGAGGGGGAGAGAGGCACCCAAAATAAATATACTGTATGTTCAAAACATTTTTTTGGAACAATAAGCACCCCACTAGTTGTTAGATAGCTGTCCTGCATTCTATGGAAGCCCCTTCCAATGTTTTCTACAGCCCTGCGGGTTCTGTTTGCAACAAATATAGCTTTTTATATATTAAGAGCTTTTACAAATTAAAATTTTAACAAATTAAAAAGGACCAAAGAAAACTCCTTCAATAGTTTGAAGAAAGGGGGCTTAGCAAAGGCGACCCAGGTTACTGTAGGAAGAGAAACACTTACAAAAAAAGGAAACTTAATTTAATTGATGTCTTCTTTTGCTTTGTTTGACAGAATGGACCCTTGGAATCTTCATAAAAACCGACATAGAATGATGGAAACGCAGACTGAGGTTGATTGCTTATCAGTGTAGCAACACTGCCCGAGTCCCTTTCTTCTCTCTGTGAAAGTAGGGATAAATATCCTACCCTAAACGTATTTATTTTGGAAAATCCGTCATACCGATCCTCAGTAAGTCCGGAGCTCAACAGCATAATTTCAGCGAAGACATGATATCATCACGATATTTTGAAAACCCTATTGCTTGTTTGCATATTCAGTGAGAAGCCTTATAGGTTTCCATCTCTCCTTCCTCCCTAGCTCTTTGGACTGATTCATTATGTCTCACCCCTTGTACAGTATTCTACTCGCACGTACGAATGTTCATCCTTTCATCCATACTGCCTATAATGCATACTCTGAAAGCAACGCATTGATGTCACATTTCTTGCCCACAGCATTCTTTGTGTTAACGCATTTGGAACTGCTTAACAAGTTAACACTTTTATTTCTGAAATGTGCCCCCCCTTCACGTTCTCCCTTCCGCCCATTGCCTCTAAGAAAGGCCTGTTTCTGATCTGATCAAGCGCAGTGCGTTCCAGGATTCCCCCGTTCCAACTTTCGCAAAAAAAATGACTTTCGCTTAGACTTTGCACTTATGCTTCGTAGGCAAGTAATCTACACTTTTGCTTCCTGCAGAAAATGTTTTGTTTTTCTCCTTTACTTTCTATAGGATTTCATGTTTGGCATTTAAATGTATACCTATAAGTCAAATTTTAATATCTGTAAGTACTTTGAGCTAACGTAAAACATCAGCAAAAGCATGCTTTCTGGACACGCTTATTAAGCGGAAGAGGATGGGTCTGCATTGAAATATTGCTTTCCTGAGTATATCATCAATCAATTAAGAGGAAATCTAGAAGTGCCATTAATAAAGGACGCAATTCATAAAGAAAGGAAGGAACTTGTGTTTATTTCACATGCGTCAGAAGCAGCCCATAGTTATCAAGTGAGCGTTCTTTTCGGATTCTGAAAATGCGCAGGCCGGCGGTTGTTTGTGGTTCAGGATGAATGGTCTTTCCACGGACTTGGGTCAATTCCATGTGGGAGAGAGGGTCCCGGTGTGTCTCCCCCCCTCCATTCCCCCCCCCCTTCATCGCATCAGACTGATGAAGAAATAGTCACAAGGAGGGAAAACATATATACTGTATATAACATATAAACATAACATAGTGTGTGTGCCTGTGTGCGCGCGCGCGCACACACACAGTATATTTCCACCCCTTCCTGAGCCTATCCAGGGCGAACTTCTCCCTCCCCCCTCCCGTCTCCCTCTCTGCCCCCCCCCCCCCCCACCCGCCCCGCCAGCCTTGCTAGAAGCATTTTCGCCATCTCTCCTCTCTCCCCCCAGGTCCCGCCTCCAGGAGAGGCGCCCTCAGCCAATGAAAGCTCCGCTCTGGAAAAGCCACCTCTTTTGCGTCGGGGGGGGGGGCGGCGGCGGCGGCGGCGGCGGCAGGCTGGGGAGGACGGCGGGGAGGGGAGGGGAGCGGGGGGAGGCCGTCGGGGCCGCGCGCGGGGGAGCGAGCGCCAGGCGCGCCGCCGGCGACCTTCCTTTGGCAGCCGCCTGCCCTTTTAAAACCATCCTCCGCGCCCGGCCCGACCCCCAGTCGCTCCCCCACGCCGGTCCCGTTCCTACCGCCGGCTGCGACGAGCCGAGCCGAGCCGAACCCGCTTCGTCTCTACCGCCGCCGCCGCCGCCGCCGCCGCCGCCGCCGCCGCCGCCGCGCCCGCGCCGTCCGTCGGCGCTCTCCGCTGGATGGACCCCGAAGGCGCCTTCGGGGACGCCCACGGGAGGCTCGAGGAGGCGCCCGGCGGCCCCGCCAAGGGCATGGAGGGCTTGCTGAGCCCGGCGCCTTTCCCGGCCGGGGGCCCCTGCCGCAACGGAGCTCTGGGCGGCCCCGCCACCGCGGCCACCCCTTTGCCCGGCGCCGGCTACCCTCCCCTGGACGGGCCCGGCACGGGCTCCGGCGAGACCTCGGGCAAGCCCTCCTGCCTCCCCTGCCCGGCCATCCCGCAGGCATCCTCGACCTCCTCCTCCAGCGCCTCGCCCTTCTCGTACGGCTGCTTCGGCGGCGGCTACTATTCCTACCGGGTGGCTCGGAGCTCCGTCAAGCCGTGCCCGGCCCCGCCGCAGGCCCCCTACCCGGCGGCGGCGGAGAAATACCTGGACGCCTGTAACTCCGCCGCCGCCCCGGAGGAATACCCGACGCGGCCGGCCGAGTTCGCCTTCTACCCGGGCTACGCCGGACCTTACCAGCCCATGGCCAGCTACCTGGACGTCTCGGTGGTCCAGACGCTGGGCGGGCCCCCGGGCGACGCCCGGCACCCCGAAGCGCTCCTGCCCGTGGACCCTTACCACGAACCCTGGGCCTTAGCCGGAGGGTGGAACAACCAAATGTGTTGTCCCAAAGAGCCAAGCCCGGCGGGACACTTTTGGAAAACTGCTTTCGCAGGTAAACCCGTGCCTTAACCAAGGGACACGGCGGCGCTTTCCCCCTCCTCGCTCGCTTTCTCCGCGGCCCCTGCCCCCCTGCCCCCCCCAGACCCACCACCACTCCGCCCAAAAGCTCTGGATTGCTTTCTTCCGTTTCCACTCGGCGGAGACCTACCTAGCGCCTAACCCTAAAATAAAAAGAAATCTGGGCCCCCAATTCCACCTGGAAGGCACGATTTTTAATATAGACGTGTGGGTCTCTCTTGTATACAGAAGCGTGATGGTCATTGTTGGGGGTTAAGCCGGTGCTGGTCGGTTTCGGTGGCTCCTGGGGTACTTTAAGACGCCTCCTTGCACACGTGTGTATACATACATACATACATACATACATACATACACCTATTGAAAACAACCCAAAGCAAGAATTTACAGCCCTCCTGAAATAACATTTTCCATCATTAATTTACAGGTCTGCTTTACTATAATTTTATAATTTTTATAGTGTGCATATTTAGTTTAGCCCTTTCCTAAATTAATTCTGTTCCTGGAATTCTCTGAAGTTATTTCTGTCCCAGGATTTGTGTTTGGTGTGAATGTGTCAATTTAATAGGGATTATAAGGAATGCACCTATGTTGGTACACATGTGTGCATCCTCTTTGTGTATGAACATGTGCATGCCTGTATATAGATGCAGCTGCTTATGGCAGGGCTTCGACATAAGCATGCTATGGCCATGCCTGTTGGGGAATTCTGGAAGTTGCGCTCCAAAATTAATGATGTTCCAAACTTCTGGTATATGTGCATGCATATTACGTCTTATGATACTGAGAGCAATTCATTGTGCAATAGGTCAGTGGCACAATTGCATTTTTAGATGCAACACATAAGCAAACCCTGCATGCATAGTTGATATTCAGTGGCTGCATCAACTGCGATATGAATAGCTCTCAATAATGCCTGGAATTTTAATAAAAAATTATATAGAAAGTTATACAAGGATATATACCTCATCTGTGAGAGTTTTTTTAATTTAGAACAACAAAATTAACTATGAAAAGTGCTATACCAGGAGGGCTGTAAAATCTCACTTTGTTGCTATTTTCAAGGTATTTTGTGATTGGACAGACTAGAGGCGTTTCTTTTCTTTTCAGTATCTTAGATATTGAATCCATAATTTTATCTGGTAATTGCCAGTTTCACCCAAACTGAGATTTAGTTCACCAGCTTTTGACCATGTGCGATGTAATCATATCCTGTAATCATACCTATGACTGAATCATAAGGAAAGGATGTATTTTAAGCATACAGAGTGTCTTTTCCACACCACTGAACAGATAATCCTGTCCATTTAGATTACATATGGGATTAGGGGCACGGCTTCTGAGTCAGGGAATTGCAGGCAGGTAAGGCTGGGACCCCCCAAAAAAAAACCATGCCCTTTGTGATCAGATCATGGCCTAACAAATCAGTTCAGTCTCTTTAAGACCTGAATGCATGTACATATATGGCGGGGGGGGGGTACAAAATACCTTATTTAGAGGAAAGCCAACCCATTTGTCCTCCCTCGTGTCTTTCCATCTGCTCATTTCATAATCCTGCAAATCCACTGAAAATGGGACTTATTTCCTCGAAGAAATTTTCAGTGTAATCAGAATGGTTCTAAATGCCTTTGGGGAGATGAAGAAAAATTAGAGCTTAATAGCATGACTGGATATTATTACGTTCCCCCCTTGAGAACAGTGGGATATATTAAGGAATGTCAAATGATGGAGGCCCTTTATTTCAGCGTTAGGAGGTCTAAATTGCCAACTTGTAGATTACAAGGAACTGGAAAGGAAAGGCTTTATGTGCTTCTCAATCAGTATGTTAAGGACCACTGCTCATAACTGTGATTCAGTTATGTAACCCTAACAAAGTATTCCTGAAAGCAGAACCAGAGTCCATATGGAACCATCCATATATTTTTCTTTAAGATGCCAAATAACATTTTTGCCATTTAATCAAAGGCACCTCTTGGTCCAAAAAAGATGGGGAGGGTATCTCCCCAACATTTAAGAGTAAGATCCTCCCCGCATGCTCACACCATGAGCCTGATCAGTATTTTTATGAAAGCAAAGTCCAGGTTCTGCTTGAGACGATGAAAAGAGACCGGTTTTAAAATGAAGGGTGGCACTACACCATTGATCCTTAGTTTAAGGCATACATCTCTTTTCTAAGAAAAGTGCATGTGTCTAAGGAAGAGAGAAAGAGAGAGAGAGAGAAACATAACTCACAATCACAAAAATGTAAAGCTGCCTGGAGGGCCTAAGTGCCTCTATGGTTTTAAATACAGTATGTTGTACATACAGAGGTATTTGGGTGATGGTGGTGGAATTCCATCTGGATCAAAGTCTTTTTTTGGGGGGGAGGGGGGTTGGATTACTGCTGGCTTCCCCTCTCACCCGTGTAGAATCCCATGATGCTTTGCATGGTCCCCTTTGGGTAACTGATATTTGAGAAGGTTTGGCCACAAGGGGTCGTGGAATCTTATGCTTCCTGCCCCCACTTTCTCCACTGTTCTGAAGGCCACTGCAGGCAATGGCTGCAAGGCTGCTGAGGCTACGTTAAGTTAAGTATGTGCTGCAGTCAACCTAGGGAAGTGCCTGGTACTGGTGCTAAGTAAAAACCTGTTCATCTTTCAGGGGCCACAAAGCAGTTTGTTAAATTCTGCAGCAAGTGTGCCCCAGGTTGCACATTTGAGGGACAGTCATGGGACAATCAGACGTGGATGGCTGGCCTCCTGGTTATGGCATCCTTGGGTGTGAGACTGGCCCTTTCCTTAAGGGAGAATGAAGCTACAGCTGATCTGAAATGTCAAGAAAGGGCAGAAAATTAGTTAATTACAGTTTATTACAATTGTGTTTTGACTGCTAAGATGAGGGAGAGGTGAATGTGAAATATGTTTCTTTAGTTGCCAAAATAACCTATGTGGCCCTGAGTTACTGTGCCTTATGGCTTGATAGAGGTAGTCTTTGTGACTGTACTTTAAGGCAGCAAAATATTTTGAGCAACCTCTGGTTGAGTTTTCTCTTGGATATGAATCTTCCAATATTATCTCATAAATATAAATTATACTAGTTAATGTTTCTGTGTAGGGAAAAAAAGTACATCCTCAAACTTTAGATCGGGACTAGATTTTATTATACTTGGAACAGACCAACTGACATTTAATTACTAATTTAAAATTATTTTAGTAGTCTGCATTAAATATGTCTCTCTGAATCCAGCATCATGCATAATCAGATTCATACAATTCTACTTTATTTATTAAATTTAAAATATAGCAATGTAATCCTTTCCATTTCATCCATATAATCATTGTCTTGTGACAATGGAAAAACTATTGTGAAACGAAGCAACCTCTGCTGCAGTTCCACATGGTAAACAATTGATATGTTAACTCTATTGAAGTGTGGCCATTTGACAAAGTTATCTATTTTGTTAATACACACATTTAAAGCCATTATATAGGATTAACGTTCTTTTTGACATAACATATACAGAATTATATATAACTACATGTAATTCTGATGGTATCTAAGCCTTGTTGATCTAGTTTATTGCTATGTTGTACACTGAGCATTTTTTACTTTCAACAGTACAGTATAACCATTCAAAGAGCATACCAACTGTGGTTGTTTATGTATGTTTCTATCTACAGTATCCTTGTTTTAAATAGTTGTATGATGCCTTTCATAATAATTTTCCAATAGTTGACATTATTTTGAGAGGATAGGGTAAGAAGAGAGATTAATGACACAGAAGGGGGTGAACTTGATGGGAAACTAACAATAAAATACACAACATGAATGTATGTGTACCTTTTCAGATACACACACAATTAAAGCAGGCAGAGGATAAGCCAGAACAGCTTCAAGTCTTCAAAATAACATTTACAACTCATTGTAAATCACACTAGAGTTCACCCATTAGGCCAATGGAGATTTGGTGAGTAAACCCCTCAGTAGGTTTCATGGATACAAATTGGTCTATTCTAATGTGACTTAGCTTTAACACAGTAAGTAGGCCCTACAAGCCCTCCTGCCTAGCATAAGCACATCCAATCTCACCTGATTTCGGAAACTAAGCAGGGTTGGCCCTGGTTAGTACTTGGAGGGAATACCAGGTGCTGTAGGCACCTGGAGGAGGAACTGGCAAACCACTCCAGTATTCCTGCCAAGAAAATTCCATGGACACGGGGTAACTACGCCACACACACACACAGGGCCATACAAATCAATTGAACTTATGGAGAAGTTGACTCACTAAATCCTCATTGATTCCATAGGCCTCTCCTAGTGCTATTTACTAGGATAAACAACAGGATTTGAGCCAGTATTATTGTCAGTGTATAATTTTGTAGACTCCAAGCAAGTAAACTGTATTTTTGAAAGAGTTTAATGCATACAGGCAATGTCTGGGGCTCCTCAGTACCCCTAAATGTTGTTATGCTACTCTTACTCAGTGTTTTGAATTCTTTGCCTTTAACCACTTCCTCTTCCAAAAAAGGAAATAGAGTATTTAGGAAGCTCTCCTGCCCTGCACACTTCCAGCTGAAAAACTGGAAACTGGCTGGAATGCTCAGTGGCTTAGAGGCTGGCAGTTCAATTCCCCCACTGTACTCCTAGGGCGACAGAGGTGCTCAGCCCTAACCCTAACAAAGAAGAAGGGAATAGCAAGCCATGCTTGTGTATTCTTAACCCAGAAAACACTGGAGTCACCACATAAGACAGAACTGACTTGGTTGCGTGCAAATAAAAATAAAACAAAATAAAACAAATGTATCAAAAATAAACCCTTGAATGAATCTGAATGGGACTTGTATAAGAGACTTTCCACTGGACTAGCACCAATGATACAGTTATGTAATTTTAGACACTTATTTGGGGAGAGGAGAGAGTTCTTGAAATGGCATACTGTATTAAACAGTAATGTTACACATCTTTGGTTCAACACAGTGTGTAACTCGTCAAACATTTGAAATGTTATTATTGAGCTCAGTTTGGTATGCAAGGATTTGGTAATTTCCCCAAAAGATGGCACAACAAACTCCAGTACAGTACTGTGATTCAGTTATGTAATTCTGATTCTGACTGCACAAATTACAATAAATAATTGTTTCAATTCAATAAGGCAAAACAATAATAATTTTCACAGCATGTCTCCTTCTATCCTCCTTTCACATGTCTCCTTCTATCACTGCAGTACAGTATTGTTGTGGCAGTGTATCTACCAATGGGATACATGTTCAGGACAAATGTTTCAGTAATATATAATATTCTATAAGCTCTATCACCAGCATATGCTATTTATTAGCGTCTAGACTGGAAAGTATTACTCCTCACAGACAAGACACAGAATGAAAACCAGAAATTTGGGAAAGACTGTTTAAAATATCTTTGAGCAGCACCAAGCTAAGCACTTTAAATCCAGTGGATTAGATCCAAGTTTAATTATCCTCAAAGCAGATCACTTTGAATCAATGGGATGGAAATAATTCAGAACTATCTTAAATTCCACTGATTTCAATAGGCCTATTCTGACTTGTCTGGATCCAACCCATCACTTTAAAAACTAACTTTGTTTAGGTACGTGTTTTAAAACACTTATTTATTAGAATATTACAAGCGGTATATTGGTTTGGAATAAGTGAGGATCTGGATTGCAAATAATTGTGAAACTATGTACACTTGGGGTTTATCTTCTACCCATTCATTCCAAATTAATTCCTGGAATGAATGACTGCACATTGGCTAAAAGCATGTTGCATAACATAGTAAATTGAACTAGATTATGCCCATTGAATCAATGGGAATTTAGCAAATCAACTACCCTGTAGGTTCCATTGATTCAAATGAGCCTACTCTAACCACAACGTACTATAGTACAGTATTTTTTAAATTTATGTGCATCTGTGCTGTTCACCGCCCCAAAACAATGTGACTGTATAATAGAGGAAATATATCAGAAATGACATTTCAGTGACCTAAAATAACAGAAACATAGATTGAACTGGAATAAATTTATTTCATATGTTCACTCTCATATGTGCACATTATAGGGATAGTGAGAATTTATCACAACTGCATTGTTGTTTTTTTAAAGTACATCGTTTAAAATGAATGAAAGGCAAGGTGGTAAGACCATCGTGTATAGATTTTTCTGTCCTTGATTTTCATGTTTTTAAACATTTATTTTCTGAAACATGTTTGCTGGAATTGTGTTCACATGTAATGCTAAGATAGAATTTAGATTATTTGCCATAAATGATTGTCTAATGTGGAAGAAGAAGAAGAAAAAAAAACAGACCGTGGGAAGAAAATATTTCACTCACTTCCTTACAACATTTATAGCTCTGTATAGTCCTGGAGCTGTAAAATTGTTCATCCCTCATTATTCAATTGAATATTTATATTTATGGGACACTACCAGACCTTAATCCAGTCCCATGTTCTGGTATTTTCCCACCCGTGTCATGCTACACCAAGTAGTTAAATCTGCTTCTGATATATTCACTGCTATAAGCTCTGCTCCTAGAAAGTACTGTTAGTAAGAGGCCACACAATTGTCTTAGAAAAGCATTCACTGCAGACTGCCTCTCCAGCTCTGTCCAGTGACATATGTATGGGGAGTGGATTTGCGTTAGTATTTGAGTGAATATGGAAGATTGCCAAAAAATTGTGACTGGGTGCTAGAGAGAAAGGACCAAGAGATCAAACTAATTTGAACCCTACAGCTCTGTGAAAACACCAAAAGTTGTGAAAATATCGACCATGCAAAAGCCCTGTGTTGGGGAAAGGATTCTAATTCTTTGCCCCCCCCCAACCAACTTTGCTTGGCAGCAATTATTAGGGAAATCAACAACCAATTAATTGTTTACAAATTGCGTAAAATTTACTTGGCCAATTTCAATGCCGACTACAAATTAATCTGCACAGATTTGAGGGAGAAAAGGGGGGGTGTAAAGTAAAACAATAAAGGAATAATTGGTTTTTTTCATTCGGAGCCCCATTTTCTTTAGCGTGTGGGTCAGATTAAACAGAGGCAAGATTACTTGTGTCAGTCTTCTAAACAGGAGTGAAAAGGCAGGCGTCAAGTACTTGTCCCAATAAAGCAACGATGGCCCAGCGGTTGCATCTCCGCACTGGCACATAATTACCGTAATCTGTTCCAGTCAGATTAATTCACACACATCCATTCCGTGGGATTCCGCGTGTAAACGAAACCCAGGGATCGAAGCGATGCTCTCACATGCCAGAGAGATATACTGTACTGTATGGCCCACCACCGTCAGATCGGGATGGCAATAAGGGAATATGGCGGCAGGCAGACCCGTGTCTCATGGACAACACGTTTTGGAATAAGGGTGGCAAAGGGTAGGGAGGGGAGGAGGGTGATGCAGAAGGAAAATTAAGAAAATGCAGGAGGGGGGGGGCTAACAGGGGACGTGGGGAAAAGTCAAAAGCCTGCGTATTAGTCAATTTCATCGGGTCTGGGCATTAGCGGACAAAAGGCCGGGAGCAGGTTTCGCTCCCCCGGGGTTGGGTTTTGGCCGAGCCTTCGCGGCGCTCCACTCGCGGCCAGTTTAATGAGTTTCCCTCTTTTGTTTCTCTCTCTCCCCCCCCCCCCGCTGGCCAGAAGCCGTAGGGCAACACCCTCCGGAGGGCTGCACCTTCCGCCGAGGCCGCAAGAAGAGAATCCCCTACAGCAAAGGGCAGCTGAAAGAGCTGGAGAAAGAGTACTCCAACAGCAAGTTCATCACCAAGGACAAGAGGAGGAAGATCTCCGCCGCCACCAACCTCACCGAGAGACAGATCACCATTTGGTTCCAGAACCGGAGGGTGAAAGAGAAGAAAGTCGTGGCCAAAGTGAAAAACGCCGCCGCTGTCAACAACAGCACGAGCAGCAGCAGCGGCAGTGGCGGCGGCGGCGGCACCCCGTGAGATGCCCCAAGGAGGAGATGGGGGAAAAAAAAACACGTGAGAACGGAAGGAAAAGAGGATGCGTGTCAAAAAGGAAGGGAGCCCGGGAGAAAGAGGGAGAGGAACTCGTGCCGGCCTCTCTGCTGCCTCCCCACAGCCTCGCGGGGACAAGCGAGAAGGAATTGCGAGGTGGGGGTGGGGGCAAGCGGGTACGTGGAGAGGACGAACTGAATGAGTGAGAATAAAGACACGTGGAGGCTTCAGGGACAACCCCCAATAGCCATCCCTTTGCAGCCACCCCTTGTCTCCATCTCCACGAAGATTACTTAAATGGCTGGCGCTGACCGACGTCGATCCTTGCTCATTTGTCTTTTTTTTAAAAAAAAAAAAATATCGTCACTGTCGTTGCTTTCTCGAATAAGTTAAAACTGGATTTGCTAAACCGTGATTGAAGAGCGACGCCATGTTGCCATGGCTATTATTATTAACTGGGCGGGCTGGCAGCAGGCGAGGCGGGGGAGGGGAAAAACGCTTGCAATTGTACAATGCGGGGGAGCGGTGGTCGTTTGCACCATTGCTACATGAAATATATTATTCCCTTCCTTGTATGAAGTTGAGTAATTAAGAATTGCTTTTTAGGGAATGGGAAGAACAAAAAACCGGGAATGCTGGGGAAGGAAAGCCTGAAAGACGGAAAACTGCCTACAATCGAACCGAATTTTAAATAAATTCTGAGTTACCATGGCGGCTCGGTTTGAATTTGGTTCTCTTTGTCTGCTAGCTGGTCGGGAGCATCATGCATAAGTGAAGGGACAATCTCCTCTTGAATTGCTATGAGGAATTAAATACTTTTACCGGGAAGAAAATCTGCAATTTGTACACTCTCACTATTAAGTTACCTTTAAGGCGACTTGTATATATGAGAAGTAATCTATATTAAAATATTTACGTTATATGGGAATGTAACGTATATTTTAGAATTGCATGGACATATATGAAGGCTGACCATGTATTGATTTTTTTTTGCTAATTGATCACATGGCAACCATCCATTGCATTTGAAAAAGTCTGTGTATTACCAAAACCTTGTAAGTGCCTTTAACGACACTGAAATATATGAGATAACTATGCTATAGTTGACACAAACAGCAACAGTTAGAAGGGGGAAAAATGTTTTGACTGCCTTCCTATACACAATTACCTAGGAACAAGTCCCATTGAACTCAATGGGACTTCAAAGTACAGTACAGTGGACCCTTGTATAACAAACAGTTTGTATAACATAAAATTTGTACAACATAAAAATTCCGGGGATAGGGGAAATTTGCTTAACATAATCGCCTATGGGGCAAATCCGTACAACATAAAAATGGGATTTCTCAGTTTTCAATGCATTCCTATGGGAAATCTGTATAAAGGAAAATTTGCTTAACATGATTTCATTTGGAACGAATTAATTCCTTTATACAAGGTACCACTGTAATTCAAAGAAAATACAACTGCTGTACAGTTGGTTATAGATACCAACTTGATACACTTGTTGGATGGGAATCTAACTGAAGTCAGTTATTTTGTACTTCTAAGTAAATGAAGGAGGGGTATATTGTGAAGTATTCCTAATCAGTGGTTTTGAAAGAAGTGTTAGAAATGTATTCAAATATTAACACACCTGTCATTGATTCTGAAAGAGATTCTGCTTAGAAGAATCCAATGATTTCAACAAAAGTTAATTAATCAAAGATGCATGTAGGACAAGGGTTGTGTGTGTATATGTATTATCAGTAGGATATAGTATATTTATTTTATTTTATTTTAGGTACTTAAGTAATGTACACAATTTTTCCAGGGTGCCATAGAGATTGTTTAAGCGGTGCTCCTTGTGTGAAATAACATGACCAAATTTTATTAAATGATAAAAATAAAATAAACGTATAGCTTTTTAAAAATCAGAGAAGTTGTTTCAAAATGGCAATTTCACCTGATTTATCTTACCTTTTCTTTCTTTCTTTTAAAGATTGTATTTGGAGCTTCAAAGGAGGAGGGAAATTGCCAGTTGGCTTAGGAACAACAAGAAAAAATGTTGTGTGGAAGATACTGAGGATGGGGTGGAATTGTTGGCTCATTTGCTATGCTCAGAATCTCATATGTTCTGGTGAGATTCCAGCCAAGAGTTATCACCTCCCATTCCAGTGCCTCCCTAGGGTGAATTGGATTGTAAACCTCAGACAAAGCTTTCTTCCTTTCTCAAGTTCCCAAAATATTTCTTCACTCTGTACCTTCTACAAACCCAAAACCACTAGAATGGCTTTTACTGTGCCAAATGCAGTAATGTCAAATCCTGTTGGTATTCTTTGTTGCTGTTAGAAAGGCGAGGCCCAGGAGTGTAAATAAATAAACACGAATGAGAAGTCCACGAAAGGCATAGAGGCCAAGTTCAAGGATGTCCTTCCTGTTATTTCTCTCTCTCCCCCCTTCCACCCCCCTCCCACTAGCTGTCTTTCTAGTCTCCTGGAAGACCACAAAAAGGCATGTTAATAAATTTTTGATATGCATTTTTGAAAACGAGCTACTCTTTCTTTTGCTTCTTTTTTTAATAAGTACTTCGTCTGATGACTGATTTCAGTTTTACAGCCCACATTGTGTTGTGTCTACTTTTAGCAGCTGATTGATTATGCTAATTGAGAGAGGGGCTCCTACTGTTGGCTTTTGCCATGCTTTCCTTTGGGAGCAAGTGGTGCTGTTCTTCTCCCCACCGGACGGGTTTGGCAATCTCTTTCTCTCTCCTTTCTTCCTCCTCTCGAAGTCCCTTGGCTTTGAAGCCTATTAAGGAGGAGGGGGTGACGAAGACGAAGGATAGAGGCAGAATCCCGAGTGGGCAGTTTGTGTGATGTGTGTGTGTGTGTGTGAGAGAGAGAGAGGGAGAGAGCGAGAGAGCGAGCAAGAGCGCGCTTTGGTGCCTGAGCAAACCTTGGCGTGCACCAGCCTTCGCGGCCTCCCTCTCACAGAAGTGGGCGGAGCGGGTCCTTCCAGCCACCATAAATCAGGCCCTTAACTCTGACCCCAGGAGTCGCGTTACTGCTAGTAGTTAGAACACGTTGACCTTGACTCTGGGCCCCCTCGCCCTCCCGGAAAAGGAGGGTTCTTAAGATCGAAACGAGTTTATTGGGGGATTTCTTGGGGGAGGGAGAGGGGAATGACGCGTCGGAGCTTGTTCACCGGACTAGGTTTCGGAGCTCCACCTTCTGGTTATCTGTTTCGGTGCACCCGATAGCTTTTCCCTTCACTGCCTTTGCCTGGCTCCTTTCTCTCGTCTAATGAGCACGCCTTCGTGTCTAATAATCCTGTCGATGCCTGAGTCTCTTGTTCTCGCTGCAAAGCCCGATCTTCGCTTCTCCATCGCTTGCAAGAGAAAGAGAAAAGAAGGGGAAAGAGCACAACGCGTCGGAAGTGCTGGAGAGCAAATGAGTTCTGTTGCCAGACCAAGCTATCAGGTCGCCATTTGCTTTCTAGCGGTTACTTAGTTGTAATTTACTCCGACGAATAAAAAGGGGCTTGGTTTGAGAGATCGGATTTATCAGGAACTACCAGAAGCTTATATGGAAATATAAATCAAGCCTGCCTGTGAATATGGGTGGACTTTCATGACTAAACAGTCACAACTTGCTTTCCCCTATGCGGGTGTTCCCTGTTACCTTGCCCCTTGTTATCTTAATCACCTCGCTAGTATGGGCTAAAGCCAATAGTTAGGGCCAACTGGAGGAAACCTATTGAATCAATGGGATCTGCGCTAGTATTGCCTGCCGCATTCCTGTCAATTTTATGGGTTTTTATAGTTGGACTAAAGCTAGCTGTTAACTCCAGTTAATTATTTGTTTCCACTGCTGTTCATTATCAACTCTATTGCTATACATGTATTGTTTAGAAATCTGGCCAATTTTTTTAAAAAAGAATATTATATATTGATGTATTAAAAAATTCACAGTGTCCCAGTAGTTTATCTGGATGTTTGGGATGTTGAAGAGAGGAACAATCCCCTTTCCACCATTTTGAAACCTCACCATAAGTTTGATTGATCACCATGCTTGTTGTCCAGTAGTGCAGTCGTTCAGTCGTGTCCAACTCTTTGTGATGCCATGGACCAGAGCTCGCCAGGCCTTCCTATCTTCCATCAGGAAGCCTCACCATGCTTCCAGGAAGGCGAAATAATTCCAGCTTTTAAAAGTGCTTTTAAATTATTGGAATGTTATATTCTGTGGATGCAAATGTTTATGAATGTGAAAAGTCATTAGAAAAATTAGAACAAATGAAATCAACGAATGTTGAATAGATGAATTAGAAAATAGAAAATCTGTTGATATCAAATCTCCCAGACAATCCCTGTTCAGTAAAAATCCAACTGAAGCCAGAAAGTTACAGGAAGAATAATAATTCCAAATTATGTATCTGTGTACCTTGAAAATAAAAAAGAAATAATGTCATCAAATGAAGTTAAGAAAATAGGTGTTTTAAATGATAGGAAATAAGTCTTTGAGATCTTTATTGATTCCCAGTTGAGTTATTCCCAAACTGATGACAAAATAAAATCCTTAAATACCCCCCTGCCTATCATAGTTGACTTATTAAAATGCTTTCTGTGGTCTGTTACTTTTCACTGTCTACTGCACTGTAACATACTCTAGTCTATTTTGTCTGAGTATTATCCTGTATTTGTGTATCTATATCTATATATTCACATCAGTTTCATTGGTCAGTCTTTTATCTTTGTTCTACTGATGGATACTTAACGTCTTTTGGATAAAGCCTAGAGAATTTTCTTTCTGTTTGAAGTTTGAAATGTAAGATGGTGGTACTTTTTGTGAGGAGATGAAGCATGCATGCTGGACCCATTGTTGTTTTATAATAGCTGGAATAAGAAACACAAGACATGAAATACCTGGGGTAATAAACACAAAGGAAAATGAGTGGAAAAGCATGAAATATGCTGTTATGCGTGCACAAGCATTTCCCTACCATTTCAATTAGAATTTATACTCTAGTATTTATAATTCTCCCACAGAAAGCTAAAACAGGAGTTCAAAGCAATACCATAAAATAGAATTTGAGCTTTTGAAACCTCGCTGTTTCCCTCTCTTTTTAACCCACAATTTTGAAATCAGCTGCTTTGTTTCACTCCAGTGTCTGCTACCCTTGAGTACTATGTTTAGAGACATTCTGTAAATACAATGGACATATTCCTTGCCTCATTCAGTCCTGCAAATGTTCCCCCACTAATACTGAAGTAGGGCATTTTTAGTTTTTGATTAACAGCATAGTGGTGATGTGAATCCAATTAGATTCAATAGGTTCTTGGGGTGTGTGTATAGGGTTGCTTGTAGAACTCACTCAGCTACTTGGGAGTAAATCCCATTGAACCTAACAAGACTGACTTTTGAAGAGACCCATATGGTTGCACAATCATTCTCCATCAATGTTTCTTCCCTTCTCCCCAGAGGACACAACTCAAAACCAGAGACAGGCCAGTAATACAAAATACTGGCGTGATTAAGGCTGCTTTCCTGACCATAATTACTGCATAGCAACTTCCACTAAGCTTAATGGGTCTTAACTTAACTTCAGGAGTTCTGAATGAATATGCAGTTCAACCCCATAATTTATTCTAGGTGGTGTCTGTTATATATGGACTAAACATCCATTGAGCAAACCTGTGGTGCATTTTGGAGCAACACATAATAACTCAGCAAACCATGTGTTTGTGTAGCAAGACGTGTTTATCACCTAATGAAAACAATCTTGCGCAAAAGTCAGGTTTATTTGCCACCTGGATTAGTTATAAAGCAGCAGCATGGATAACCTTGAGTTTCGAACGGCTGAGAAATTTCTACAGCTCAATGGTGTATATATTACAGTGTCTCCTGCCTTGGGTGGAAACAAAAAAAGTTTCCTTCCTTCCTTCCTTCCTTCCACAAATCTCAAAACTATCATTTAACACATGAAAGTCACTGTAGCCTCGTACATCATACACTGTTTAAGGGCCTTTGCCTTCTTCACGTGTGACGTACATGAATTGGTATGTATACATTTCCCTTCTTCCCTCTTTTTTGCTCTCCCCTTCTCCCCCCTCTCTTTTGTGTTCAGATTCAGCCAGGAATCTGAGACATGAAGGTGGGGGCGCTCCATCCCAAAGTTTAAAAAAACCCTTGGAAGTGTGCATGTGGGGGAGAAAGGTTTGGTCCAAAGCCATAAAGATCTGCTTACCAGGGGTTGCAGAAGTATGCCTGCAATTCCTGCTCTAAATCTTAAAAAGAAAAGAAGTGAATCCCCCCCAACCAGACTTTTAAAAACCACCTGAAGAAAAAAAAATGTGCAGATCTCACCTGTACATTCCATTACGCTATATATTTTCTCTGTGTCTCTAACTTTCACTTCCTAATCTCTGGAACTCTGCCCTAACACTTCTGTCGCTCTATGTGTAGCAGTCGCTGGTTATCCCCCCCTCTCCTTTTAACCATCCCTGCTTCAATTTCCATGTCTGACCTTACAAATGATGGTTTGTGGAGGCCTCCCAAGGCCTAGTAAACAGGGAGGATGGGAGGGGAGAGGGTTAGGTTTTTGTTGTCAAGTTCAATGGCAAATCCCCGACTTCCAGCCATTTCCGGGGGAGGTGAGGTGGGTGGGGGGGAGACATTTCTCTCACTTCTTGGAAGGAGACTGGGGGGGGATGGGAAGACTCAATGTGAAAGCTCTTGGGAACAAAATGCTGCCTCTCTAGGTTACATGGGTCAGATACTCATTTGTAGACTTATGTGTAGATGTTCAGATGAGTGGGGTGCATGTGAATGCAGCATCAGAACAAAAGGAAGAACAGGAAAAGAATGACTTGATTTGGTTGCATCAAGATTTAGTCATCTTTAGAGCAAACCTTCACTGAGTTGTCTCTAATTATGATGAAATCTTAAACCAGTCCAGTGAAATTGTATTTTTTTACGGACCTCAAGAACAGACCCAGTGAAATAACTGGGGCAATTTAGTCATTGAGGAAAGGAGGGATTACTCTCAGAAAGAAACGTAACTGAGATGCAGCCAGGCCCTATGCTCAGTGGTTATTATTCCAAGTAAGCCTTGGGAATACTCCAGTCTGAAATTGGAAGAGCTGTCAAGTGGCGTGCATAGAATCAAGTTACACAGGCCACATGTTTGATTCGACTTAGGCAGCTTCTCTACCTTGGCCCTACATCCCAATATTCTGAAAATGACGTGATGTGAAGCTCTGTGCATTTTTATTTGGAAATGTGCCACTCTGTTCAATGAAGCTTACTCCCATTGGGCATGCATACCATCCATTACTGCCTTACAGAGCAAACCAGTGCACGTTTACTCCAAAGAAACTTCTGTGGAATTCAGTGAGACTGATTTAATCTGAGGAAAGAATAAGGCTGGGCCCAGACTTGTTATGCAGTGACTGAAATCCAGTAGTAAGTCACAACTTACTGTGAGTCCATTGAACGGAACCTACAGTATATAGGTGTTGGTGAACTGTGGCTTACTACTGTATTTCAGCCACTAAGTGTTTATTATCACCTTCATGGCTGATGTGACCCATTGGTGGAGCCTAGCTTTGCAAGAAGACAGTCCCAGATTTAGTTCTCGGCATCTCCAGATAGGACCAGAAGCACTCCTGGCTGAACTCTGGAGTGTGGGTATCAGCCAACGTCTTGCTAGACCTTGTTAGATAGACCAATGGTCAAACTCAGATTGAAACAGTTTCCTCCGTTATGTTATAGGCTTCTTCTGTATGTTATATTTGTCAAGAGGCATCTGATATATGGCATCACTAAGAAGGTTTTCGAAGTATGTGAGATGTATAAAAACTTGTTTTATCTTTACTGCCACCCTACTGAGCTTCTGTGGTCCAGCAGGGATTTGAACCCAGGTCTCCTGAATTCTTGTCCTCCCTGTCTTTTAGCCTCAGTGCTATAGTGGTAAATTTTGAAAACTAGTTCCCTTAGTTTTGCTCCAAAGGATAAGCCAAACCAGTTCTGGCTGTTTGCATCATCACCAACAGTAGGTCTTCTGTCAAGCCAACTGGTCTTAGTCTCAATTCAGGATCAAACCACCTCAAAGTACTTTGAGTTAGAAAAAACTATGCCACAAACATTTTTATTTTATTTTTATTTTATTTTTATTTATTTATTTTTACAACTTATATGCCGCCCACTACCCAAAGGTCTACATGTGTATTGTTGCTGGAAAAATCTACCTCTACCAACTACTGATAGGACTTCAATAAGATGAGAGAGAAAAGGAAGCCTAGTGGATGCGGGAGTGAGTTGACATCACTCTCTACTAGTGAGAATTTAATTTTGATCCTGCAAACTGTGGTTCCATCAACCATTACTTCTCTAAATGTTATCCTATGTGGATGGGGGAATCCTATATCTCGATTTTGGAAAGGGAGTAGACAAGTGACAAATAAGGGGAATAAACTGCTGAGTAGGTAAGTTTGACCCCCCACTGTGCCCACCTACTCAATGATCCATAGGGTCCCATCCAGCTCAGTAGTTCTAAGACTATAAAACTAGCTGGATAGCTCAGTGGTTTAGGCATCTGGTTGTGGAGCCAGAGTTTGGGAGTTTCATTCTCCACTGTGCCTCTCTTACAGAAGCTGGACTTGAGGATCCAACACTGCAGTTTTAAGATTGTTATCATAAAGCTTTTAGACAGAGGAATGACCTCAACCATCACCAGCCTCTCCCATCAAACTGTCTGACTATGAACCCCTTCAAAACATTTTGCCTCAACATCTTTGGAAGCAGATTCTGCTGAAATGAAAGAGATATGTCCTCATGCAGGGAGGGCTTGAACTCTGATATACAGGGATCTGGGTTTCAGTTCCATTCAAGGGCCTGACTGCTGGGCAGAGGGAGCAGCCATCTGCTCTAAGCATGCTTAGTTTGGAAAAATGCTTGGCCTGCAAAATGTCAACACCTATTCCTGTTTTTCACACACCACCCCCTGCACATTTCCTAAGGATACCCCATTCAAATCCTGCTGCTATTGCTGTTTCTAGTACTATTTCGAACCACTACCCCAAATGATGTCCATTTTGGATCTCCTCCACGCACCCCCTCAACTCTTTCCATGCTAAAAATGCCAGCAGGAGATTGGAGGAAAGGCCTGGCACTGTTTCCATTGGGTCATTTTAATCTCTGAAAGCAATGGGCTTATATAATAATTGTGCCACTGACCACTTTGGATAGTATCACATTTCATGAAATGGCCCCTCATCAAGTGGCCTTGCTTACTTTGTGGACTCTTAATAATGTGGGCGGCCAGGCTTCTGGGCTTGGGGATCCCTCCCGTTCATTCTGTTGAGGGATGCCCTAGGGGCAATGGCCACCTGATTGTTCCCATCTCAAGAAACAGTTTCCTTCAGGGTTTCCGTGTCCGGTGCAGGGCTTACGGGGCTTACACCAACGCAGGGAAAGGCGCCTGGTATTGTCTGCCTTGTCTTGATGTTTTTACAGCTGTTTCCCCATTTATGCTCCCTCCCTTCAGGTCTACTTTCTTGGTTCTGGTGCTGTTCTTTAAATCCAATTGCTGGCTTCTTTCTGTGCTGGGAGATACCCAGCAGTGGGCCCTGTATCAGGCAAGTTACAAGTCTCTGGCACGTACACAGGCAGGGTGTCACGTACCTGGGGTTATGGGAAAGGCAAACATCTCCCCATCAGGAAGACCCCAGCGAAGGACCTTATCTCCTGCCCATCCCCCTTTCTCTCCCTCCGCCTCTTCCTTTCTTCTTTTGTTCCAAGTTCATGCCCACACCGTAAACGGGCGCTTAGTCCTGTCGGCTAAGTGCTTTGCTATTGAACTTGAAATCCTCATTGTAAACATTCCTTGACCCTTCCTCCCCAACTCATAAGCATTTGGAGAGGGTGGCATTAGAGGCTTGGTGATTCACTTGCACGCGGGAGTGGGGGCGGGGGAGGGAGCTAGGAGAAAAAAAGAACCGAAGAAGGTGTGGGTCGGTGTCCTCTCCCCCTCCCTGCTCCACTTTCAGTGGGTCAGATCAATCCCCTGCTGAAGAAATTGGAAGCACGGCTGGCATTAAATGAGAAACAATTAATTAAAAGTAGATGTAAGGCTGATAGCGGCGTTGGAGGAAAGCGGGACTTGCAACGAGGAGGAATTAAAGCAACATTTCCCGGGGTTTGACTTGCAAGATGACTCATCCGGCGCTGGCCATGGGGATTGTTAGGTATGAATGCAAGATCATCTGACAATGTGTTAGGTTACAGAACTGTCTTTTTCTCTCTCCCCCCCCCTTCTTTTAAGTGGTAAGTAGTATTGTGATTTTGAACGGCATGGCCTCTAACTTTGCAACTGCAGCAGGTTTTGGGGTTTGCACACCAGTTGCACCCGTGCTAACCCCCTCCCCCCAACAGAAGCTGCAGGCCTAGTAGAGGTGAAGGGAACGGGGTGGGCGTGAGAAAATTCCCCGGAGGGTTGTGCTAATCAGTTAATGCCCCGTCTCTGAGGTTGCTAATCAGGTGGCAAAAAGGACCCCTGCTTACAATTAGGCTTTATTTTAATGAATAAAAACACTAATGGGACAGGCAGTGCGAGGAGATTAAGCTTGAGATTTGCCATCCGATTAAAAGCAAGAGTTGGGGATTTTGTGGACGGGAAAACTTATCCCCTTCCCTTAAAGCAAATTAATAATGGGTTGAATCCAGAATAAGTTATATTTGGAGAAGACCTACTGAAATTAATGGGGCAAGCTAGTGGTGACTCAAGTCTGCTTTAAATGACTGTAGTTGTCCTACGACTGGATTCCACTCAACAGTAACATTAACAACAAAACCGGTCCCCGAGAACTCCCATGCATTTCTCTAGGAACCTGCGGTTGATTATCATTCTCCTTCCTTTTCCACACTAACAACTGCAGGCAGTCGTGATTCGAATACGAATGTGTGCATTGCAGACTCTTCTCTCTTCCACCACCAGCCCGTAATATATTATTTTCCACTGCAGTGGTTGTAAGCACTGCCTGTACACTTTTAAAGTTCTCTCCACGTTCGCCTTTCCTCCCACGTCTGCTTGTTTTTAAGATGCAGTTTGAGAGAAGAACTTACATTCTTGCCTGTGTTGATGGTCCTCTCTCTCTCTCTCTCTCTCTCTCTCTCTCTCTCTTCCTCCCCCCCCCAACCACCATGTTCTTTCTTTATTGAGGGGGTATACATGACTGTCTCTGTAAATACTATACAAATACTCTGTAAGCCATTGTTGCTTACGATGTTCCTCAGACTTAGGGACAGTCCAAACAAGTCAGCAACTAAGAAATGGTGGGGACACAGAGAGATTCTAAGCTGGGTCTCCACTGACTGCACAACCTTATTTATGTCTCCTCTGAAATATTTAATACCGGGTTCAATGGCGCTTACTCCTCCGTAAGAGAGTATGGTTAAACGAAGGTTCCAATGAAATTAGTAGGGTCTGTTACTCATCATAACATAAGTCCCACTGATTTCAGTGGAACTAAAGGCAAGTGGTTTGGTTTGGATGAAGCTTTTGCTCACTGATAATTCTCCCTATGCTTTTATAAATGAAATTAACTGGAGATGTCTTCGGAGATCTAGAAGATCAATGCTCTGCCGGCAAATACTCTCTCCCATCCTAATTCCGTACTGTAATAACATCTAGCTACTTTAAAAAACGGAGGAGATGTCAGATTACACACCAAAATCAGGCTCTTAATTTCTACCCTCTATTGAATCTTTAAGACTGTGAAAACTTTAACTCTTTAAAGGATGAAATACTGTAGGCTGGTGGTTACCCAATAACCGGGTATTCTTTAAATACATTCATCTTGTCTTCCCCTCCCCTCCTTACATTCAGGTCATTGATTAAGATGTACTCGGAATTAACAATAATTGTAGTAGGCTTTATGGAACAGTCATATAAATGTTGTTTTTCTCATAACATGGGATTCAGACTTTGGAACCAACCAAAGAGACAAACAAAAAACGAATGTGAGAAATAATGCTTTTTCCTACCAATTAATATAAAGAAAAAATTCTATCAGCTAGCAACATAAATTTCGAAAGGTTATTTGGTAAAACTTCAGCTTCGTATTTAAGGCTATATTTATTGATATTTTAAATATTTTAAAAATATTATACTGTAGTCTCATTTACACCGGGATCACAAAAGGAGAAAACTAGCACTGTAGATTTGAATACAAAACCTTCCCCATAACAGGTTTTGGATGTGCAGGTTTTTACTAGGAAGGTTTTACTCGCTGTAGGAACCCAAAATTTCCCAAATAATTTTAAAGTAGTAGTCCGTGGGAGGAACAGAATTAGCCATATGCACCGGTTTTCAATAATGGAATGCCTTTGAAACTCATTTAAAAGTAGTCTTCTGCTGTTAAAGGAAAAGGTAGAAGATTCTTGACTGCAAAGAAGAACGTTTTTAACTAATTCAAGAATGATCTTCCGGAAATTCGGAAAGGACCGAATAGGTGTCTCCTAAAATAGCTCCACACTCTTCTCACTTTTTGGGAAATGTTTCTTGTTATTAAAACTTGTCTTTCGTTTCTTTGGCTATTTCTAGGTTTCATTTTGAGATATATCTGTCTGACAAAGCGACAAAGTTAACAAATATCATAATATTCTGCCTTAGGAGTGATTCCTCTTCTGAATGGTAACTAGATTTATTTGGTACATACTGAGAGTTACGCAGAAATATCACAAAGTTAATACCTGTTGTGTTTTCAGCACCACGTGCTTTGGGATTTCCAATCCTATGTATGTATGTATGTATGTATGTATGTATGTATGTATGTATGTATGTATGTATGTATGTATGTATGTATGTATGTATGTATTTGCCAATAACAGAATCTGATAAATTAGCTTCTGGTGTACAAAATCCTACTACATAATAAATACTAGTTTTTAAGGTGCAATAAGAGGACTCGGAAATGTGTTGTAACAGGGCTACATCTCAGGAATACATCCTAATACAAAGTATGAAGTATCCTACCTTAATGCCAATGCTATTCCTTTCACCTCTTTATGATTCTTCCTAAATAATTTAGCTTGTGGCTCTAGGATAGTCTGATTATCAAATGAATACATGTGCAAATATGTGACTGAGTGATAAATCTTTACTCTCTACAAATATTATGTTTCCATCCAGGGTAGAAACCACTTTTGAATTAAACACCTTCATCACAACACAACAGTCTGAAAAGGCAGCCTCTCCAAAATGACTGCTTTTCTGATTAATTCCAATCGGTTTTAATTTAAATGGAATGAGAGAAGTGTTGCTTATGGCTTTATTATTAGCTAGCTTCCCTTTTAGGGTGATTTGAATTTTTAAAGGAAACGGTTTTTTTTTTTGCGTGGACAAATCAGTATTTAAAGGAAGACGTGGAGGTGGTGGAATATATAATTGGTCATATTAGAACAAGTAAATTACCAGCACCTTTCTAATGTAACTGAAGGACTGTTACTACGGTTTTAAAGGAGCTGAATTGTAGCCATGTAACAGAAGGTACAGTGTGTATTACGCAAACGCTCATTTAGGAAACCTAGCCATTCAATATTCAGTTTTTAGACATTCTAAATTATAAACTCGTCTCCCAAATTTATACGAGACGGTCTGAACATTTCTAAAGTGGAAGTTCATCAAAAGATCTCGCAGGTTAAAAAGTTTGGAAATAAATGGAAAGCTGTCTTTTTCTGAAAGCTTTAATACTGTTTTGAAAGACTAAGGTATAGGCACACGCATCATAAGTAACTTGTACGGCATTTCCAATCGCAGTCACAGATTACTAAATTATTGCCCTTCTACTTATCTATAGATCTATCAATTCCAAGTAAGTGGGACTCGGATCATAACGCACATTCATCAGTTAGTTAGCAATAACAAGATTGGCAACGAGCATTGGAATTGATCTATGGACAGGCACCTAATTACAAAGCCGAATTCGTTGAGCGACATAATTTCAAAAACGCTAAATAATTTATGGGATTCGAATGCGTTACGACGACGAAAGCTTTTCAATAGGCAAAAAGTGAAGAACAAAGCTGGCATTCAAAACGCCTTACAAAATGTAGGAACAATAGCAAGGGAGATTGTGGGGATTTGTAGGCAGGAAAAGGAACGGTCAGTTTAAAGCGGTACACGGAAGTATCACTCGGTTATTTCCAATTGTGACGTCACAGGAGCCAATCAAAACTTAGCGTCCTTGCTTCCAGTAGGTTCAAAAGTCTTGTAGTTTCATTGCTAGCCTGGGCCCGAGGTTAGGTTATTGTGAACTTCACCAGGATGTTGTGGAATGAGTGCTGAGTTGTGAAATCATTCCAGAACTCGTGGACATGCTTCTGACGCAGCTTGTTCTTTGGAAAAGAACGTTGATATTGATGTTTAATTTTCAGTCGGACATTTGACTGCAAAACCTGAACTTGCCCAAGATCCTATTTGGAATACCACTAAGAGTGATAACCTTTGACTCATATCAGAAGAGTATATTGTGCTAGTGCAAAGTTCATAAAATACTGTGCAGTTCTGCAGAAGAGAGTAAACAAAGTGAAGGGTATTTGTGGTATGGAATAGGGCATGCAATGTTTAAGAAAATAAGTTTGCAGAGTATGTCATGAGTATTTATGAACTATCAGGGCAGCAAGATTTTCCCATGTAATCCTTGTATACAAACTTACCTGGCAGAAAGTGGCTTTAAATCAGTGGTGCTGACTTCTGAGTAGACCTGCATAGTATTGCACTGTTTGATTACAACCCTATACATTCTCACCTAGGAGTTTTACCAGCTGCATTGGGGATTTATTTCTGAGAAGGAATGCACCAGCATAGTTCTCTGAAGGCTTTTCTCCTTATTTGTTCCCTATTGCTATTACTACTGCAATTAATAGTAATGGTAAAAAAAAAAGAATATAGATCCAGATGTAGTTGTATTTAGAGCAAACCTCTTTGAATAAATTGGACAAATGGAGCTGCTTAGCTTAAGTTACATTTAATTGGTCTACTTTAAATATGACAAAATGTTCACATAGCAGAACCACATCAACAGTAGCCAAACAGATCATAGTAGTGCTAATAATGCAATAAGTCATCAACATTTTATTAATCAGTGCTGCTGTGTTGTTCTTTTAAAAGCCCATATGTTCTGTTTTATGTGATGCTTTTAAGTTTCAAAACAACAAAACATTAGTAATTACAGTCAGAACTGGAATTCAGAGACACAATGTTACTCTCTTCTTTGTTGGGAGCGTCCAGCCAATGGCTGAAATCTTGTGGCTTAGCACTATGAGTAGAACTGGAGTTGGCCCACTAAATGGTGGGGATTTGGTGAGTCAACTCCTCCATATGTTCCATTGATTCATATAAAGAGTAGGCCCATTTGAATCAATTAATTTACATAATTCTAAGGAAGTCAGTGAGCCTACTCTAGTGTGACTTATTACACTAAGCAGTCAGTCAATATTTTAAATTCTTGGTTCATTCACAGAATTCTGGACAAGGCCTAGAAATCACTGTCTTTTAATTTATCTTTTTAATTTCCCTCCATTATTTCTTACCTGCTCAATTTGTTTTTGTTTTTGATTGCTTATTTTTTTTTGTCCAACACAGATAAATTTGTGAGGGAAAGATTAGTTGCACAATGTGTTTTGACTGGTAGGGCTGGGACTCTGCAGAAGTGTTCTTTGTGACTTTGTGGGACAAGACCTTGATTTCAGGCCACTATTGGTAGAATGGGGACCTATGATTTGATCAAGTCCTTAGGGTGTTTTCATGATCTTCCTTACTATTAGACAGAGGCTCAGGCAACAGATGTTGGGTATTGGGAGAAGATAAAAAATCATTAATTATTTGCTTGATTGTTATTGTTTTACTGAGAAGAAATGGAAATGCCAACTACCGTCTCTGGATTTGGGTATCACGCAACTTGGACCAGGTGGGATGGTGGGCAAAGCATCTTTTGAGGCTCCATATCAGGTGGCAAAATATATTGAGTCAGCCCTGAACATTGTGATCAAAGACTCAAAGCGGGGGTGGGGGATGAGTAAAGCATATAAAATACATTATTTCACCTAATGACAGATTTGGGATATGCCGGGTGCAGAAAGGAACACTGCAGTCCTCCTTTGTCTCCTCCCTTTAATCCTATCTGCAACCTATTCTGTCCTGCAACATAGAAAGCTTTGTGCTTCATGCTGACATGGCTACCTGCATTACTAAATTTTCTCCAGAAAGGAAGCCATAGCAGTTTTACCTCCTTCTGTTTTTACAGTGGTGGAAAAACTGTTGGATTCTCAGTTACAGGCAGTTTTAAAGAGCCCAAGTGGAGACAGAATGCCAATACTCTTTCCCATAGCAGGAGGACACTCTATGTCATTAATCATAGAAAGAAAGGCTCACAGTTCAACACAGTGATTATTCTAGCCCTGCACAGCCTCCCCTTGCAGATGGTAAATGCAGCTTCCAAGCCGCAGAATTCTAGGATTCTAGGCTAGGGATGTGAAAACTCAACTGCTTCTTCCTCTGTCCATTAAGATAGGGGGTCTGGTGAGGGGAACAGCTTTTTTTCCCTCTCCAAATAACTCAAAAGAGAGATGTCTTGTGGGAAACTTCATGACCTCTGGAAAAAATCTTGAGGGATGTTTCAGAACATGAGCAGAAATTAACATCTTCAATTTCTGCAGGATTTAGCCCTTTGTGGGCAGGAATGCCAAATCTTATGCTGGATTTGTCAATCCTTGCATAAATGTTAAATTTGGGAAATGAAAATGAAGTAAACAAAAGCCGCCTTAGAGGAATCTTGGGAAATTCAGCCCGGTCAGTGATTGTCTCTTTGGGATTTCTTTTCATTAATGAACTGGAAACAATGCATTTCATAAGAATATGAAACATCTCTGTTAAAGACTACTCTAGGGAAATCCTTCTAGGGAAAATACAATTCTCCTTCCCTATATAAAGGGCAATTTTCTAGTTAGCAACTCATTTTTTCTTTCTCCATACAAAAATAAAAGGAACAAATAAGTCTTTTATTTTGGGGTGCAAAGTAGCTGCCGCATAAAATAATTGCATTAAGATTGCATAAGGTTGCATAAAGGAAACCATTTCTCTTCAGGCCCAGAGTCTATTGCTGTAGTTGCCCCTACGTAGTTTCTCCACTAAGTCCCTTCTCCAGATCCAGCTGCATAAATTGGATGCCTGCAGGATGAAGGAAAAATCCTTAGGGAAGAATAAATCTGCTTCTATTTGGATTCTATCAGTGTGGAATAAATCTTATCAAGGGTAGCAAAGTACTGCCAGCCCGCCCTACTGCTTGCTGCTAAAATGGAAGCCCCTGATGACATACACACAGACACAGACACAGACACACACACACACACACACACACACACACACACCACACACACACACCACAGGCAAAGTATGGTCTATGGAAACCAAAATAGATCTTGCTGTGGGGAATGTATTATAGATAGCACTCCAGCACTGATACCATATTGACACACATCTGGATTGCAGATGTATAGTACAGATATGATTGGCGCAGCTGTAGGGTGAGGATCAGTAGCAATAAACTTCTGGAGCATCCATTTATACAACTACAGCATCTCTACTGCAGCTGTAATCATCCTCTTTGTTTGTTCTCTGTGACATCTATCACTCTGCTTTAAACAAGGAAAATTGGGAAAATCACAAAGTCTATTAGGCTTAAAAATTAAGGACCTAAAATCCATGGGCAATGTTGTTGATGACTAATGACCGATTACTGTACTAACGCCAAGGACATTATGATATGATGAGTTGCAGATATGCAGAGTGAATCATTAGCAACTGTTGAGGAATGTAGCCTATATGATACTGATGTAAAAACCCCTTGCATTTTTATTTAATTCAAACAAAATGTGAAAGTCTGGATAAAGAGGGTTTGACCAGGCCAATTTATATTTAAATAAACAAAATGTTTCAACTATTTGCATGTTTTTCAGTTGTGCACATTGTAAATATAAAGATTAGTTTTACACCTCTTGTGTGAGTTCTTCAAATGTGATCTCTGTACTTGAGTGGAGCTTAGTTGTCACTTCTTGCAAGAAAGGCTACTGAAGTGTAATGCATGCTTCAACCTGACTTTGCCACTAAAACCTAACTTACTTCCAGATTGGTACCCCAGTGCTTTCCAGTCATTGTCCTTCTGATATAATGTAGAAGAACAGAGTTGTCACATAGAGTCAGAGTTCCCAGAATAACTGTGCCAGGACTTTGGTCCTACCATGTGGATGATTAAGGCAGTTGGTCCAGATGACAGATGCTGACACTAAGTGTAAACAGCAAGATTTTAGGGGGGACAGGGCTATTTGGAACTCCCTGCCACAGGATGTAGTAACGGCATCTGGCCTGGATGCCTTCAAAAGGGGATTGGACAGATTCCTGGAGGAAAAGTCAATCACAGGGTTACAAACCATGATGGAGATGTGTAATCTCCAGGCTTAAAACCAGGGGACTTCAAGGACCAGAGGCAGGGGAGTGGTATCAGGAGACAGATGTCTAGTGTCGTGCACTCCCAAACATATTTGGTGGGGCCACGGTGAGATACCGGAGGCTGGACTTGATGGGCCTTTGGCCTGATCCAGCATGGCTCTTCTTATGTTCTTATGGCTTGCTCTGTGTTGTCCAGATGTGTGCTGGCTGAATAGCTCAATGGTTTAGGTTTTTGGCTGTGGAATATGATTTCCCACTATGTTCCTTGTGAAAGAACTAGCTTGTGTAGTCAGGGGCAAGCTGCACAGTGCCTGTGTGCCCCCAGAAGAAGGGAATGATGTACCATTTCTGAGCATTCTCTGGAAAACCCTGAAAAGAGTCATCGTGATTCAGAAATGATGGTGCATGACCAATTAACAATATGCCGTCTAAAGCTGTCTTTTCTCCTCAAAAGCATAGTGTCCCTTACCATAACTAAAGGTCTTTTACTAAGACAGAAGCAATGGCTTTCTGGATGATACTGGTTTGCCAGCTACCTCTGGCATGGCTACCGGCCAGGGATTATGGGAAGTGTAGTTTGCAAACAACTGCACATCCCCAGTTCCCCATGCCCGGTCTGATATTGCAGAGTATGTTACTACTGAATATCACACAAGACATGATAGCAACTTCATCACTAGGAAGCAGTTTATTTTTTTTAAAAAAACTATTACTAACGGAAAGATAAAATCAATAAGGGTGATTTTAATTGGGGCCACAGGAAATACTGGGACAGGGGAAGCTTTAACCCTTCCCTTCTCAGCGGTGTGTATGTTATGTGCCATCAGGACAGTTCCAACATATGGGGATCCTAATAGGGTGTTCAAGAAATGCAATATATTTATGTAGTGGTTTTATCATTGCCATTCCCAATTGGGTTTCCATGGCCAAGAAGGCATTTGAAGTTTTCTGAAATGTACTCTGCAACTGTATTCCTCACACCACATTGGCTTCCCAGCAGTAATCCAATCAAAAGACTGTCTGCATTGCTATTAGTCCTGCAGGTAAGTTGGATGCCAGTAAGGAGAGGAATACATTTGGGGAAGGGATGGTTAAACTTCTCCTCATGTGCCACAGTCCCAATTAAAAAAATACAATTTCTTATTACATTAAAAATCATGTAAAGTGAACCCTACAATGCACTTAGCATCCTGTATAGTTTGGCCTTCAGAGCACACAGCACTGAGTTTGATTGTTCCAGTGGTCTGTCTCAATAGATGGTACCAGCACATATTTTGTTGGTCTGCTATTAGTTTCCATTTTACCCTGTTCTGCAGTGCTTAGCTGCTTCATCGCATAACTGTTTAATATTTCAGTCTTTGGCTTATTGATAGCATTATTTTTGTTGACTTTTATTGTTGACAGTTGCCTTGGAGAATAAAAAGGGGGAAAACACAAAAATATAAAATGAATAGATTAAAATATATGTGTTCTTTTTCAGTAATCGTTATGCTGATAAAGATAACTCTAAAAGTGTGTGGATAATGCCTAGTATAGCGTTTCCCAGTAGGATTCCTTCCATATGTCCTGGGCAATGAGTTCCTATCAGTCCCAGTTATTCTGACCAATGGTCATATCTGGAAGTCACCACATCAGGAAAGCCTACTTTAATTAAATCTCAAGGATAAAGTTTTAGTA
This sequence comes from Phrynocephalus guinanensis, assembly GCA_037367245.1. Lineage (NCBI taxonomy): Eukaryota > Metazoa > Chordata > Lepidosauria > Squamata > Agamidae > Phrynocephalus > Phrynocephalus guinanensis. The sequence goes on from CM074743.1 coordinate 20,659,409, forward strand.
GGAAAAGAATACCTAATGATTTCCAAGCTTACCGTGGTAATATCATCTCATGGTAAGGCCCTAACGTTTGGCTTTACTTCATAGTAAGGTGCTGTATGAGCAATAAACAGCTTGTAGAAGAGTCTATTCAATACATTTTGCTAGGTGAGGCAAAGAACAACATGGTCCTTCCCACATTTTGCATAGAAACTCCAATAGGGCTGGGAACTAAATCCCCACTGGGGATCTGGAAGCTTCTACCACCATACTTGAAAATAATTTATTAACTTAGAGCAGACATGAAAAGTCTTTGTAGTCTTGTGGGGGAAACTTTGGCCTCCCAACCCTGTCAACAGGTTGACTGCAATCGTTCCAGAAACAGGTATCTTCAGCCACAAAAAAGAAGGAAAAAAGAGAATAAGGACTATCTGGACAGGCATTTCCCATTTCCCATGTTCTAGGTGGCCTTGGGGGCCACAAAATACTGGGGGGGGCGATCCAGCACATGAGCTGTACACGTACTTTGTCCACCCTTCCCTTCTGTGGCACAAGCAAGCTCCATTTTCTGTAGCACAGCTCTTACCATATCTACCTTCAAAAAACTATTTTGTGTGAGAAAACCACCTTAATCTACTAGGAGGTTGGCCTGGACATTCTCAGTTGGTGGAAATGTTAAATTTTTAAAAGGAAGAACTCTGAGGAAGAAGATGGATGCACTATTTTCTTAAGCTTGGTAAATTTACTTATCTGACTACAGCTTCCAGAATTGCTGAGCCAGCATGGCCAGCAGGGGGATTCCAGAGCTGTAGTAAAAAAATGATCTTCACCCAACACTGATTTTTGCCTTGGGGAAATTCGACACAATTCAACTACTGGGCTGAAGGTTTTGCACTTGATATTCTGGAAGTTGAGTCATGGCAACTGGACTTCTTTTCTTGAGAGATTGAAATGTTTCACTGCTCATCCAAACAACTTCGTCAGACTGATGAAGCTGTTTGGATGAGCAGCAAAACGTTTCAAACTCTCAAAAAAAGAAGTCTAGTTGCCATGACTCAGCTTCCAGATAAACTCACTTGAATGACTGAGAATCTTCACAGACAAATTTGATATTGTTGACTCTAATGCTGACTTCAAATGGATGTCTGAGGCTGTAGCAATGAAAGCAAAAGAAGCAGTTTTGTTCAAGTTATCTAGAGGTGGTTTCTGCCTTGGATATGAAAAACATTGCTGGCAACCAACAGCAAATCTGGAAGCGATGAAGATTAAAACTGAGGAAGCATCTGGTTGTCATTATTCACCAGCTTTTCTGGAGTACTTTTTTCTTTCCATTTACAAGACAAAATTCCATTCTCTGGACCTTCTTGTATTCTCCAGCTATTTAAGGAAGAAAGTTATATCCCTCTCCATAAGATACTTAAAATGATGAAAGGTGGCCAGATGCCCATAGACCATGCTTCAGTCTTTATTTTTCAATACTTCTTTCAAGGAGAACTTAAGAAAGTGATCTTTCTTGCAACTGCAGCAGCAACACACACTCATCCACAAGCCCAAAATTACTGGGTTGGATCCAGATCTAGATGCTGGCTATAGGGGAATTTACTGTGCTCTGTAGCCCCCTGCTGGAATAATTGGGGTCACTCTAAAAACATTGACCTTGTTCTTGTTAGACTAGTACAGGTATTCCAACCTGTCCCTAATGGGGATCATTCCATCCTAGATTGCTCTAGTGTTGGAGCCTGTTGTTTATTTGGAATAATACAGTCCAAATAAACATGGTTTTCTTGCTGTGATATCACTTAGATCATGCCAATGCTGGACCCAGGATGTGTTCTTCCTATATACATGAATTATGAAGTGTAGAGGTGGGAGTGGTCTGTCCAAGACTTCAGAGGGCACATTTTAGACTGCATACTATTTTAAAGTGAAATGAAACATTTTTAATTTTTTTAAAAAAGAGTAATTTCTGACTATTGCATTACATCATTTAAACTTTAAAGTCGACTGTGGTTTCTTGGGAACCAGGCCACAAGGTTTTCCGCATGCTTTCTCCCCCTCCCCCTATGTGGGGCTTTTCCCCCTCTCATGCACCATTTTTGTTTATGTTGCATCAGAACTAGCATTGGGGGGGGGGGATCAGGGAATTATCTCTGCACGTCTGGGAAAAAGCCCGGCACGCATGCAGACAAGAAGCCCATACAGGTCCTAAAAAGGTTGGGGCACCACTGATTTAAGTGCTATAAAGTAAAGGGCTAAAGATAATATCCTGGCTGTGTTGTTTCACCTTTACACACTTTTATTGCCTGCCAGTTTAGCAAAGGTGAAGTTGCTCACCATCTGTCAATGAAGACCTAACACCACAGTACAATGGGCACCAATAAGTAAATAATCTGTATTTACAAATAAATAATGCTGATTTATCTCAAAATATAAAATGGATTTTGGAAATAAAGCCAGAGAGTCACTTGGCTTTCCTCAATGATGAAACAATGTAGCATTGTGCCACTTAACAAAAATATTTTTTTTTAAAAAGGAGAAAAGCATGGCTGAAAGCATGTCTTTCTGTACCCTCTCCCTTTGTTTGCATAAAAAACCCATCATTAAAGCCCAGCAGCAAGTAAACAGAAGCAGGCTGCTTCCCAAATGGTTGACAGCTGTTGCTAAGGAGAAGGCAGGAGTGTGGGGAGTGAGATGAGGAGGGGCACATTTCCATGTGAAGGGGAAGAATGATATTCATGCAAACAGAATAAGCAATCTAATCCAGCACCATAGTTCCAAACTGTTTCAAGTCAACCCAGACTACATTGCTCTATGTCACTAGTGTAGTTTTACTCTTAGTCATAGGTTACACTATGGCAGTGTGATCAGATGGCGAGAAAAAAATAATGCCAGATTATTTCAGAAACGGTTGATTTGCTGGAGGGAATTTCCCTTAAAGCAACCCTCCCATCTGTGTGAGAGTGGCTCCAGCATACCATATATACTCAAGTATAAATCGACCCGAGTATAAGCCAGGGCCCCTAATTTAAACCCCCAAAATTGGGAAAATTTATTGACTCAAGTATAAGCCTAGGGTGGGAAATGCAGCAGGGCCTGGCAACTCCTCCTTTGTGAGCTGTGTGTGTGTGTGTGTGTGATGTTTAAAATGACTTTTAGCCACCGAGGCAAGTGCTTGAGTTGGTGGCTAAAAGTCATTTTAAACATTGTTTTAAAATGACTTTTTAAAAAGTCATTTTAAACATGGGGGGGTCAGGAGAAGTGGCGCACAATGTTTAAAATGACTTTTAGCCACTGACCCAAATTTGCCTCAGTGGCTAAAAATATTGACCCGAATGTAAGCCAAGGACCCCTTTTTTCAGCCCAAAATTAGGGATGAAAAACTAGACTTATACTAGAGTATATACAGTAGCTCCAAAAAGAATATCCCTGCTGCTGGACCAAAAAGATCCAGTTTGGGCATGGTCTGAGGTTGGGTTGGACAGCCATTGCATGTACATTGTGTGATCATCCAGGAAATTGCTCACGAGAGGTCCAAAATGCGGGGAGCACATTCAGCTCGACACTGCGCTTCCATATGGTCTCAAAGTGCAACAGTTTATTTGTTTATTGGGGCTGGCTGCTGTAAAGAAGAAGAACCCATTTCATCCAAGTTCCATACCTCACTATACAAAAGGGTATGAGTCAGTTTATTACTTTAGCATTTAAACCCAAATTGTCAGTTGGAGAAGGGGGTGTTATCTGGTGGTAGCAGACATCCTTATGGCCATTCCCTCCTTGATTATCCTAGAATACCTTAAACATCCAGCCAGTAGGGGGTGCCACTTTTTTGTGTGGCAGTCCCCTTTTTATTTTCCCAGAATGCCACAGAACAATGGTAACTGCTCCTTGGGATGCAGTTTCCAGGCAGTGTCCACTGAAATTAAACCCAACAGTCAAAGGTGAAAATGAGGTTCGGCGCTTGGATGTAATGGAATGAAGCACATATGAATTTAATGAATTAATAATTTAACCAGTGTGAATTTTAAAAAAGGAATAATTAAACCAATTAAGTCTTCAGTAAAGAAAAATGGATGTAATTAAAGGACAAAAATGCTTTGCATAGACTTGCAGGCCATAAACTATACATTAGCACCAGATACTCTTGGGCCTCACTGTGGATGAATCGTGTGGCCTGGAACACTCATTTCCCTGAGGGTGCATATGTTTGAAAAAGATCAGGAGTAAATCAGCAAAGACGTTTGTGGTGTTACTGGTGTCACTAGGCAGGCTGGCTTGCCAAGAATCCTTGCTTCCTTGAAATTGGGTTGAAAACCACTTTGTTTATCATATTTGACTCTATATGCTGGCTGGCATGCAGTAAGCATTTGATAATTGATATCGTGAAGAAATAGCCTTTGGTGATGGATATTGGAGCCCAACACTGGTACCTCCAGCTTCTTGTCTGTCCCCCTCTGTTTGGAAGTTAGATCCATGAATACCAAACCGTCTTCCTCTCATGCGCCACTGCTGTGTTGGCCTTACAGTGAAAAAAATCCCTACTCCTGTGTGTGTGGGGGGGGCGGGGGCGGGGGCGGAATGAACTGCTAGCCTAGTTCACTCCTGTACATGTAATTTGTTTGAAGTAGTAAAACATAATGGGTCAGCCATGTTTCTCATGTATTCCTTCTTGAACTTTTTTATTCACTCTTCTCTTTCCTGCAAATCTCATTTTTTTGTCCTGTTTTTCAAGAGTGACTTTTCTTCCTCACAGGAATTAAACTCAGATATGCTCTGATATCCTAACACAGTGATGGCGAACCTATGGCACGGGTGCCAAAGGTGGCACTTGGACCCCTTTCTGTGGGCACCCGACATCGCCCCTTCATAGCCATCTGCATACAAGTTAAATTACTGTATTGGCACTTTGCAAAAAAAATTAGTGGGTTTTGAATTGCAGTTTGGGCACTCGGTCTCTAAAAGGTTTGCCATCACTGTCCTAACATTTCAGCCACTGGTTAGAAGGAGACAGATCAGCTTGTTAATGCCAGAGTATTGGCCCTGGCCCTATTGTGAAGCTGTCCTAAAATGGTTGTCATTGCAATAGAATTTACAGAAGAGAATTTCCCAGCTGATTGTGTCCCATGCCTCTAATCTATCTGCTTTTATTGCTCCTAATGTGCTATTACAGAGCTGTAACTGTTTTGGTCACAGGGCTTTATCTAAGCCAGTAGTTCTTTTCATTAAATCTTTAGATGTTTCTGTATTTCACCTCACAGAAGCTCTAACAGGCATGGTGAGAAATCTGGGAAGCTGTAGTTCATCTGTGGAACCTCAGTTTGCAATTATTGCTCTGTAGATTTAATTTCAAAAATCTCAAAATGTTTCATAATAAAAACGGGTTGGAAATGATTAATGTAAACTACCACTACCATTTCTTATTTTCTATTTGATGTTTCTTCATCTTACTGAATGAGTCATAGGTTTTACTGGTGTGTCTTTTGATGAGCTTTCCAACAAGGGGAACAGGTACAGTGCTTCACAATATTATGTCATTGTTATTGGTACTGTCTCAGAAAGATGCACAGTGGGGGAACTGAACTCCCAACCTCTGCCTTTGCAGCCAGATATCAAACTCACTGAGCTATCTAGGCAGATGCACATGTGACACCACACCCAATTGCTTGGTGAGGTACCCACCTGCATGGGACTATTTAGTTTATTTAAAATGTAGGTAAAGAGGAAATGGGTTGAAATGAAAACAATTATGCATAATGTAGAGGAAAAAAAGATAAGCAACACTTTTGTCATCATGACACTAGAACCTGACAGGCTGTGCAAGAGACTCAGACAAATCCCAAATTCTAAGCCAAATAAGCCTGATTGAGACCAGTTTGTAGGTGATCCAGATCAAACCAAAATGCTCATATTTAGTTCTGTACTGAAGTTAAACAAACCTAAAAATAGATTTGTATCTGGAGCACAAAGTAGACCACATGGGCAAAATTCCATCTGCCTGTTTCCTCTCCCCCCCCTCTCTCAATCTCTCTCTTAAAAAGCAAGTTTTAAATGTGCTGAAATCTGGCAGGTTTAATTCTGCACAAATCATCCAGAGGTAACCAATAACATGTACAGAAGTTGAGACCATGTATTCTCATATGAAAATATAATACCTTTACCTAAGTGCAGGTGTTGTGTAGGTCTATGAAGTTGATGGCAGGACAGACTGTTCTCTGCTTTGTTCTCTAATCTCCAGTCAGGCCATCTTAACAACTGTCAGACTGCCAATGAACATGCAATGATAGCATAACAAACCAGCAAGCAATTCCCAGCTCAGCTGACACCAAGCAGGTCTATGGAAAATCAGCATGGCAACCCTCCCCAGCAATGCACCTCTTCAGTTATTTTACTTTGATGCATGCCAGATGCTACCCCTTTCCCCAGCAGTTTGCCCTTTAAGACAAAAGCATCTTGAAGACCGTGTCTGTAGCCTTAAAACATCCAGCCTTTCCTGGCTTAAGAAGTTCCCTGATCTTTCCATGATCTACAGAGATGGCGATATAATACTGTACTTGTAAATATGAAAAGTACCTGTCCATCAAGTTACAACAGGAATCTAGCAATGGTGGGGCAATTGGAGGGCAATCACCTTGTTTGAGGAGGTTTGTTTCTCTCCCTTGCTCCCCCTGCACCCTCCCTTGCCCAAAATTGTCACCGGGTCTTTAGCTGACTTTGTCTACCCTATCCTTAATCACTTTAGATTTGATGGGGAGAAATACTTGGCCCCAGCACAGTATGTATATTTACATATGTTGTTAAAACTTCACCAACCTGGTGTCTGAGATATATGGAAGTCATTATGTTGGGGAAATCTGTGTGAGATCTTCCATAGGGAGAATATTTAGAAATCTGCTGACTTTGTATGTAGTCCTATCTCCCCCTAACACAGAGAAAATACTGAAGAGCCTACTTTGTGTTTTCTACATAGAAAACCCAAGTCCTTGGAAATGTTGCTGTTTTGCTGTTTTAAACTACTATTCATAGCGCCCTTCAGCTAATGCACGCGGTGACTATGCTGCTTGAGGGCTCCTGCAAATTCTAGTCCAAAGAGGTATCTTTTTCCAAGCTCTGGAAAAGCCTACACATATATTTGCTCTTAACATCATTTTTAACCCAGCGAATAGTGCATGCACTAATAGGGCAACCTATACAGGCAGGCAGGCAGACCAACAATTTCTAGGAAGCTTAATTTTGTCTTTGAAAATATAAGGACTCCCCTAGCTGAGCAAACAAACATAGCTTCCAGACACCTGGATTTACACAAAGGAACTACCAACATAAGGTGAGAGTGAGTCCAAGAACTTTTTAGAATGAATCACATAGGAAATATTTATTTTGTCATTTTTGGCCCTTTAATATCAGCATTTAAATACTGCTTTTGAAGTGCCTGCAAAGAATCTTTGATAAATCAGAAATTCCTTCGGGGGGATTCACTTTTCACTGGATGGAAAAAAAATCTGCCTCTAGCAAGAGAAAAGAAGCATGGCCGTCATCCAAGCAGTTCATGTTATAATATATAGTCAGTGTGCTGTCCAGCTTTAGTGGAATCTTGAGTTTTGCGGGATATTCCTTAATGACATTTGGACAAAGCTTTCTAAAATATTTGCCAGCATTCCTCCATGAAAGGATAAACCAGATTAATAATTTGAGAGGACTGCATCTGAGTTTTTTATATATAAATAAGACCACTATGAACCTCCTACTTTCAGGGATCCTTTGTATGAGAGTATTCGCAGTGCGAGATTTCTACAACATTCTTTCTGGCCAGATTGTCTATATTTTGTGCTAAGGCAGCCTGCATTCCCTGCTGCAAGTAAATAAAAAAGAATGGTTGTGAGACATACTGTCAACAGAGGAGGTCCAAACTGTGATTTGTTATTTTGTTGCGGGTAGGATTGGAAGCAGAAGAAACTCTTTTTTTCAGTTGCCTAGCAACTGCTTAGAGGCCTGTTTATACAGTCACTTATCTGGACTAGAAATCTCTTTAGACTGTAGTAATAGAGACTCCCAAGTCTCTCCCCCTTCAGTCCCAGTGTAAAATGTCATAAGCAGAGGTATTCATAGCAGGGCCACATTATCTCTTGCGACCTGAGGTAGAGCAGCAAATTCTCTTACATCATCCCTTGCCCCTTGGATGCCTACCAAGAGTCATAGTAACCAGAAGAACCAACTTCTTTTGCAATTGAGGGAAAAATTAGCAAATGCCCCTCACTTGCAATAAATACAATTGTTAGAACCTAATAATAAATAGTTGCTGGTATTTAATCACATTTAAACATGCTCCTGTGTCTAAAGGTGGCTGGGCTTAGTACACTTCAATAATGAATTAATTCAGCGTTATTTACATATCACTCTGAGTCATAATATCTTGGGTTGAGGTACACCAAAAACAAGTTTAGAAGAATGTAAAGACATCTAAAAATGTTTATTTTAAATGAGGTATCTGAAACTATTTAAAAACTATGTAGGACCCCCATATCTACTGATTCATTATCCACTGATTCAGTTATCCACAGTTGGCAGAGGAAAAAAAATTAAATAATTTAGCAACCACAAAGCAAGCTATTGTCACAAATAGCATCTGTAAAGCAAGCTACTGTCACAAACAGCAGCCATAAAAGAAGCTACTGTCTCAAAACAGCAGTCATAAAGCAAGCTACTGTCAGTAAACAGTAGTTTGGGGGTGGGTGGGCAGACGTTCTCTCTTATCCACGGTTTTCATTATCCAAGGGAAGGCCTGGAACCAATCCCCAGCGGATACCGAGGTCCTACTGTATTTGCAACACGATTATTCCCTGTTCTTAAACTTGAATATGTCTTAATTGTACTGGACTGTATATTGTCCCTCTTTACTGTAAGCTGCCTTCGGTCGTTTTCCAAGGAGAAAGGTGGGGTAAAAATCCTCATAAATAAATAAATGAAAATAAAAGTAGTTACTCCAGCCAAAGTCCTTAAACTGCAAAGGCTTCGATTCAAGGTACTGTATATTTTAACTTGATGCAATCATGGAATCAGAATGGGTGTCAACGGGGCCACTAGTCCATCACTGTGGCTTTACATCAAAGAAGGCCTTCTCTTTCTCTATGGAAACAAAAAAAAAGAATGTTAGGGACTTGGACAACTCACAGGCTTCTTGCTCCATAAGTTTTTATAAACAGGGAACCATTTCAATCAGTTCAGTAGTTATTACCTCTGTGGACTTAAGTTCATCTAAGGGATCTGGTGAACAGCTGTATGTGTGACATCCTGGAATTCTTTGCTACTGCAGACTGAAGCCCTCACCTCAAGATTTCTTTATTTGCTTGATTTCTATCTTACATGTCACTCTAGATCACATTGATAGAGGTTTTGATCGTGTAAATTAACATTGTAGCCATTTCTAGGTTGGGACACATGGCCATTTTGTTGCCAATAAACAGTGCCGTCCCTACCGTTAGGTGGAAGTAGCAGGCACTGAGTAGCAACTAGCAAACTATTTCCATATAGCAGAGATGTGTGCTGTGTTAATCTGTTTTCCCATATCGATGGGGGATTTGGAAGGAGCATCCCCAAAGAGTGTAAAAAGGAGAAGACAAAATATTGGTTACTTTAAAGTTTATTAAATATGCATCTGTGTGAGCTTTTGTGGGTCAAAGGAAGTGGAGTTTGAGCCATTAAAGCTCACACTGAAACAGACATCGCTCATCTTTGAGATGCTATAAAATTTGACCTCCTTCCCCACCCACTAAGTCCAAAGATGTATCTAACTGACACATAGCCTACCTTGCACACCCTACACAGGCCTTCTGCCATCACCTGTGGTTAAATAGACAGGTTGAGCACTAACTTCATCTGATCACTGGAGAACCACAAAAACAAAGTGCAACTCATTGGCCACTTATGGAAAAGGAATAGAAGACCTAATTATGAAAATGTTCTGGAATTATTAATCTAATATTTTTAAAATAACTTCTTTTTCTCCTAATAAAAACAAGTATTTAAAAATACATTTTAAGCAATTTCTATTTTTGCATAGCACATTACTTTCAGAGGTCAATTTTAAGATTTTATATATGCAAGGACTAGATAGGCACTATGCTCACTGATGTTATGTGAAAAATACAGGTGGAATGGAAGAGATGGAAAGATATTTGCAGCCAGACATGTTAATCCCACCACTACCACCTTACTGAAAACAAGCTTATCCATTCAGGGAGTGGAATTTTAACAAGGAGCACCTGGCAGGTCTCTCTAGCATATCTGATCTCTTTATGGTTTTACACACCTTGTTAAATTTAGCCAAGCACATCAGTTTACTTATTGCTTCTAATGATTAAGCTCTTCATAAGCATTTCCATGCAACTGGAATATGAGCAGCCTCAACATAATGTGTTGCATTTACATGTCTCTCTGTGTTTATGTGTTAAAATATATATTTACTACCCAGGTAGTAGTATTAGGGGATAGGGACAATTTGCAATTACAAAAACAATGGTGGTCAATAAAATCAGAAATATTACAATAAAGCCAAAATTGCTGAAATTGAATTAAAATGTTAAAATATCAGAGCTCTAAAATACAAAAGTGGTGCTATGAGCAAGCAATAAAATCTAAATAGTAATATGGGGTTCAGGGTTGGGGGGAAAATATTGATATCATATGACATGTAAACCACAAACATGTAAACCTTATTTCATCAGTCAATGTCAGTGTCTCTAAAATGCTACATTTGGAAGTCCTGTATTATGCTCTACTACTGTTATGCTAAAGTACAACCAAATTGTTATTTAGGGATCTGATACAGCAGTGGTTCCAAACCTTGAGTCCCCAGATGTTTTTTGGACAAGAGTTTTGAGAAATTCTGACCAGCACAGCTTGTGGTGATGGCTTCTGGGAATTTTAGCCCAAGAACATCTGGGGACCCAAGGCTGGTAACCACTGCAGTATGGGAAGCAAGAGCGACACCTATAAAGGTAAAGGCAAACGTTCCCCCCGCACATGCGTGCTAGTCATGTCCAACTCTAGGGGCGGTCCTCATCTCCGTATTCAAGCCAAAGAGCCAGTATTGTGCATGTGGCCACATGGCCAGCATGGCTGCAAGGAAACTCTTTTACCTTCCGTTTTTTACAGCTGTACCTATTTATCTATTTGCATCTACATGCTTTTGAACTGCTAGGTTGGCAGGAGCTGGGGTTATCAGCGGGAGCTTGGTCCACTCCGTGGCACCCAGGATTCGAACCGCCAAGCTGCCAACTTTGCAGCCTTAGTCTGCTGAGCCACCACGCCACACTGCAACACCTATACCAGCCTTTGTATCCATTGCCTTCTAGTCCATTTCTGTTTTCATTGCCTTCCATGTTCTCACCTCCCGACTTTTCATCTTCCAATTTTGGGGTGGATGTTAGAAAGACTTTTATTGCCCCTTCCCACTCCTAAAGGCAGCCTGGGGTTCCAAAAACAGTGTACTGTATTCCTGCTCTCCCATTTTACATTTAGGCTGAATTTGCAGAAGTGTGTGGGGGGGAAGGAATAACCTCTCCTGAAGTCTATTTATGATGGTTGCCTCGTGGGTTTGTGGGTAAGAAAGTGGGTGGGGGGAGAGAGAGAAACTAGATCTGCCCCTGCATAACACATTATAAAGGGGACAAGACAAAAAATTCTGACTCTATCCTTTTATAGGGAAGTGGATTATAGAAGAGAACAAACTGGGATTTTCCATCCCCCAAGCTCAATTAGATGACAGGCACTTTTTCCTATAAAACCAGTTTTCCTCAATTTTGATGAAATGTTACATGTGAATATGACTCAAGGCATACAAATGAGGATGGGATTATACAAAGAAAGGCAATGGGAGGTTCTGAGCTTGCCTGTGAGATAAAAATAACTAAATGCCAGGTAAGTAGCCAGACTATTTGGGCAAGTGAACAAAACCTCCCTAAGAAACTGAGGTGACCAAGATAGCCTCACCTTAATAATGTCCCTATGGATGCCATCTTATTTTCATATATACACATCCCCATCAATTTCCAAGAAAAGTACAGAGGGAGTTTCCTTGTGATCTGTGTCCCACATTATGTCATTTATTACCTGGGTGGGAAAGAGGACATTTACATTTCTAGCTCAGGGTCCAAATTGAATTGGCCTACCATTGGCTTTCTTCGTTGCCATTCCTCCTAGACTCCACAGCTCTTGTTGCCTCTCTTACTGCTTGTTTGAACCTGGAACAGCCACAAGTTATGGTAGCTGAAGGATTTTGGGAGTTGTAGTCCCCAAAAGTAGCACTGTCAAGTCTAGATTTGTTTAAAAGAGGTTTCTATTGCGACACAACTGATGTTTGGCTTTGCCCTAATGCACCATGATGCATCATCAACTTTCTAGGACTAGCTCGTCCCTTTCAAAATTAGAATGTTTATGAGCATTCCTTGTCATAGCAGGTCTGTCTCTAAGTGGCTTGTGAGAGATGGGGACTCATACTATAGACATCCTCTTTTGCAGTCTATCATCACAATCCATTCAACAGAATTAAACAGGGGGAAATATTTCTGTACATAAATGTGCTGTAAGGGGTTGAGAAAAGGCTTCTGCATATAGAGTGAGGAGAGAGAGACCATACACAAATGGGATCAGAAAGCTTGGGGAAAGTTGTTTTTGGACTATATCCTCCAGCCCTCATCTCCTATAAAACAGAAACTAAGTCTCCATAAAATAGATGGTCTGTTGAAAGTCATTCAGCCCAAATAAAATGTCCAAGTCTTCTAAGGCATCACTCAAGCCTCCATTCCCTCTTTTTTAGATGCAATCCTCACAGTAGCTGGAAGGAGATGAATCTTCCCAGAAGTTGTTTTGAACCAACCCTTGTTATAATGCTCAATATTGTGGAGCCACGTGGGCTCGAAGGGACAATTACAATCCTGTAGCTTTATGAAAGCCACCCGTAATGGCTCTATGAGAACTTCCATGGTGGAGAAGAATACTGCTGTTGATGGGCTTGATGAAATGGAATCTGTGTGTGCATTCATTAGCACATTGGAATCGTACAACGGATTTCCAGTTTCCAGTCTCCAGAGCATCATTAAATTCACTGAGGGACCTTAGTCACTCTCTGGGCCTGATGTACCTGGCAGGGTTGTTGTGAGGATGACAGGAGAAGGAAGAGAGCCATGTGTGCTCATTGGAAGTATAAATGTAACTAATATATAAACAAATTGACATTTTGACCTCTTCTTGTGGTTATTCATTGTGTATTCTGTCAAGTCCATTCTGATCTACTGTGACCAGTGATTGCTGGGCTGGGGGACCTCCCTTATAAGGAAAGGCTACAGCATTTGGGGCTCTTTAGTCTGGAAAAAAGGCACCTGAGGGGGGATATGATTGAAACGTACGAAATAATGCTGGGCATGAGTAATGTGGATAGAAGGACGCTCTTCTTCTCACAAAATACCAGAACTAGTGGACATACACTCAAATTGAGGGCTGGGAGAGTAAGAACAGACAAAAGAATTTTTTTTTCACCCAGCACATGGTTAGTCTGTGGAACTCCCTGCCACAGGATGTGGTGATGGCATCTGGCCTGGATGCCTTCAAAAGGGGATTGGACAGATTCCTGGAGGAAAAGTCCATCACAGGTTATAAACCATGATGGAGATGTGTAATCTCCAGGCTTAAAACCCGGCTACTTCAGGGTCAGATGCAGGGGAGTGGTATCAGGAGACAGCTATCTAGTATCCTGCGCTCCCAGACGCATCTGGTGGGGCCACTGTGAGATCCAGGAAGCTGGACTAGATCGGCCTTTGGCCTGATCCAGCATGGCTCTTCTTATGTTCTTATGTTCTTATGTTGACCCTTTCCAGGGATTTCTAGGTAGAAATCCCTGGAAGGGGTCAACATTACCTTCTTCTGACGGCACCCTAGGACTGTGCAGCTTGCCCAAGGCCACCCAGGCTGGCTCTTCTGGGATGCACAGTGGGGAATCAAACTCCCGACCTCTTGCTTCTCAGCTAGGTAGCTGACTCACAAAATCAGCAAACTTCTTGGGATTATAATTGTGGATTGTGGTGACAAGCACAAAGTTGACCACTAAACCCATGCTTCTGGTGCCCACACGATGTGCAGTTTATCGTGTTCATTCCTTTAAAATGGAGAACTTGAGTTAAATCAAGTCTACAGGGCTAGTAATGAACATGGCTACTGAAGGGAAACAGTCTAGAATGGTCTAGAGGGGAAATCTCATATATTAGGACCAGTTGTCATGCACTTTTAAAAACTGTTAAGCAGGTAGGTGTCATTCAGATTTGCACGCTGCATGACTGAAGCTTGAACTTTGGTAAAGAAGCCCTTTAAAACTCCTCCCTCACCTTCAGAAGAGGAAAGGAGTGGGAGGGGTGGAGCTACATTCCATTTAATGAATCCCTTTGTGTCCTCAGACCATTTCTCACCATTTTTGACTAACGCCTTTGCCTTTTCGCTTTTCGTTACCTGGCATGACACCCATGGGGGGGGGGAAATCCCCCATGGGGTGCGTGTAACTGCCAAAGGAAAAACACCATCACAACCCTTAATTATAAAACGAAGGTCAGCTGTTTTAGACTGGTCAGAAATGTCCGTTTTCCCTTCCTGTCCATTCTCTCTACTCCCCAAACTGAAAGCAGAATAGCAAACAAAGCCATCGTTCAAAATGAACAACCTAAAAAGTAAGGCTAAAAGACACCCCCCTCCACTTGAGCTGGTCAGTTTTTGGTGGTGTGTGCGATCAAGTCGGAGCCAATTGAACAGCGACCCTAAGAGGGCTCTTAAGGGAAGACATTTAATGAGTTCCACTCCCACAGCGAATTTCCATAGCTCTGGAGGAGAGATTCGCATCCAGGACTATAGAGTTCTAGTCCGATATTCTCTCCGCCACACTACACTGGGTACACGCCAGCTGTAAACAATACACTATTTGATTTCTTACCGTATTTTCATCAGAAAACTCCGTAATTTTCACGTGTGTGATTAAGATAACATCATTATCATGCCCTTAGGGAACACAAGGAAAATCACTTTGTCCTGAAAAAATTTCTTTCTTTCTTTCTTTCTTTCTTTCTTTCTTTCTTTCTTTCTTTCTTTCTTTCTTTCTTTCTTTCTTTCTTTCTTTCTTTTTTCTTTTTGGCAAAGTGCGACTGAATTTAAAACTATCAGTCGCGTTAATCCTTGGCCCGCCTGCCCTCCAAAAACCGGGGGTCCTATTTTTATCAGCAATCCATTTTTCGATTATGTTTCCGAGGTGTCAGCTCGTAAATTATAGCCTTCACATATGCATTATTTATTTATTTATGGGGGAAGGGGGGAGGAGAGGGAGGGAGAGAGAAATGGAACAAAGGCACTTTATGTTTCCTGAAGGAGTTTGGTTCCTTAGAGGGATAAAATTTAAGCGTTCAGAGGATGGATTTGGTTTATTAATGAAGAGGGAAAGCTTCTACATCATAAATTCATATTTTCAAGCCCGTTTTACTTCTTTTTTCATTCCGTGCTTTGAAACCAAAGGAGAGGGGATTTCTACTGAAGTCGCTACATCAAAAAGAACCCCCACGCCCCATTAATTTTCTCTGCCCCTCCGTAGCCCTTGCAGTGTCTCCATATTCGGACGGTCAGACGCTTGTATACAAATTGCTCATCATTTAAAGAATAGGATGGCGGAGGAGAAGCTTCAATCTATGGCACCTGTCCGTCTGAAAAACTCGTGTTATTACACCTCCTTCAGAAAGATTCGGGCACAGGATGCAGTAGTGACAGGTTTAGATTTACGAAGGAAGAAAGTCCAGCCTCAACCAGCGCAGCTTTGGAACGACGTAAGCACACATCGCCAGAATGCGTCTTTCTGAGAGTCAGACGATATTGAGTTATATTAAAAGGATTTCTGAAACGGTTTCATTTCACACAGTACATAATGTAAAGGCCAGCCCACAGTCCCAGGGACTGGAAATAACATCCTTCCATTTATTTCCCTTTAAGACCCGTGACTGAAGTCAGCGTTGGGTCAAAAAATATTCAGTTTTATTCTATTTAATCCGATTCATCTCAATCTCAGTCTGGCTTCCAACAGCTTCTTTATTCTTTCTCCTTCTGCTGAAATTCCACTTCTTTCCCAGAGTAATTCCATTTCCTCTTGCTAACTCATTGCTCTCTGGAAATGAGGGGATTTAAAGGAGCAAAGAAACAAATGTTGACATACATGATTGTGTGTTTAATATCTTACAGAAGGACAGATGAAAAACGTTGTCTCTATTCTAATTTTGTGATGGCCTTTCTGAATGGAGTGTATGCTCTGTGGGGGTTTTTTGGAGTCACAGAAGAAAACAGAGGGAATGGAATATTTGATTTTTAAAAATAGACCTATTGTTTTGGAGTCTTTAAAACAAATGACAAAGGGCTATGATTAGGGAATCAGTAAATCTTTCTTTGAAAAATAAATAAATCACAGTAATGGTAAAACTGAATTCTTAATTGTGCCATTTGTAACAAAGTCAGGTTCTAAACTCCAAAATTATGGGAATGGTCCATGAACAAGCTCACTGAAAGAACAGGATTTGTTAAATCAACATTAACAAATTCAATTTATTCAATGGTTTTATTGTTCTCTATGTGTGTGTGCTTTGTGCCATCAAGCAGGGATTGACTTATAGGGATCCAAATGGGGGTTTTAAGTATTTAAGAAGTGACTTTACCAGTTCCATTCTCCCAGTGAGTTTCCACTACTGGAGCAGGATCCAAACCCCAACCTTCACGGTCCTAGTCCATCATTCTCTCCATATATCTGTGAAGATTCTCAGTCATCCAGGTAAGTTTATCTGGAAGTTGAGTCATGGCAACTGGACTTCTTTTTCTTGAGAGATAGAAACGTTTCACTGCTCACCCAAACAGCAGACTGATGAAGCTGTTTGGATGAGCAGCGAAACCTTTCTATCTCTCAAGAAAAAGAAGTCCAGTTGCCATGACTCAACTTCCAGATCATTTTGCCCACTACATCACACTGATTTTCGAATGGGAGACCACAAATAGCACCCAGCCCACAGAGCGCAAGGCAGAAACGTTTTGTTTGCCCATATCCCCTTTTAGATTCTGGAAGCTACCAAGTTAGATGAAGTTTCAGAGCGAATAAAAACAGGATAAATTCAAGTTGTTAGAGATTTCTTGCCATGACTGACGCACTAAACCTGCGAAGACTGGAACCAAAACTATTACATACAGGTGGGGCCGTGAAAAGCATTTCTCTTCAATATGACCAGAGTTTGTGAGAAAAATAAAGTGGATTATCGGCTAGGGAGGATGGTCCCTATTAAGTCCCAGATCCACCAAGTCTACTTCACTTGTTTTTTTTAATGTGTGAAAGTTCTGAAATGGTACATTACTCTTCAGACACTCTGGGATTAAATTCTTCTTCAGTGCCGACATAATAGTGGAGCAAAAGCGATTTTAGAAAACCCTATATATTCATACGCAAGAATAAGGTGACACGTTTATGGAACCACTAAAATAATCAGATAAATTAAACGCTGAAACTGAAGCTTGCAATTGTGTGGTTCTACCTAGATGCCCTAAGTACATCCGATCTCGCCTGATTTCGGAAGCTAAGCAGGGTCGGCCCTGGTTAGTACTTGGATGGGAGACCACCGGGGAATACCAGGTGTTGTAGGCACCTGGAGTAGGAACTGGCAAACCACTCCAGTATTCCTGCCAAGAAAACTCCATGGACATGGGTTCACGAAGGGTCGGTCACGACTGTAACAATGCAACACACACACACACACACACACACACACCTGTATAAAGGTATGATCCTTCTCCTGCACCTGTGTATTTCTGAACCATATTGCCTTTTCCCAACCCTCTCTCTATTCGTATATCAGGGGAAATTATTTCTGTTTGCTTGTCTGTAGCCCCGCTTTAGCTATTGTGAATGGATTTTAATAAAATCACAAACACCCGCAGTTCTAGGCGGGGTTATATCATTCGGGCGTGGATTTTGAGAGGAAGCGACCAGGTGGGCTTGCTCATTTTGCACCACGTGGCGATCTTGGGGTAGCCTTCCTCTGTTTCAGTCCTACAGTGCGAAAGAGGTGGCGGTACATTTTTCAAATGACTGTTGTTCTGCTTTGGGGTTCGGTATCACTGTTTTCTGCCAGGGCAGGTATGCACTGAGCTTCCTCAGTCATCCCTGTAGGTCTGGTTTGCAGAATGCGATCGTATAGCACAGTGTGTCGATACCTCTGTTTTCGCTTCAATACAAAAACGCTCGAGTTCTTCATTTGTATTAACTGAGATTAAATAAGAATCTCGTAAAGGTGTGACTATGACGATTAATACTCACTTATCCAAGTAGAGTTGGAGTTTCTTTTCATCTACTAGAGAGATTCAGCCCGGTATGAGGTTGACCGTTTCAATAACTGCCTTTCCCCTGCCTTTCTTCCTTTGTCTCGGTTCCTCCCTCGGTTTTTTTAATAAACCTGAGCTAATTGGATTTCTCACTTGTGACTGTATTTTGCGTTTTATGGGTTCCATTAATCTCTGTACTTAAAATTACATAAAGAAGATTAATTGCACTTAGGTTGCTGAGTCTCCATAGACCGTTATCTGTAAGCAGTACAGCTCTTAACAAGGTGGTTATGCAGTGCATTCTAGAAGGCTTTCACAGCTGGGATCTGATAGTTGTTGTGAGTTTTTTGGGCTGTTTGGCTGCGTTCTGGAAGTTTTTCTTCCTGACGTTTCACCAGACTCTGTGGCTGGCAACTTCAGGGGGCAAAGAGCTTTCCTAAATTACTGGTAAAGCAGGGATGATTCTCTATGTGCAACACACACAAATAACAATTATATCCAAATAGCACACAAATGTTTGCTCTCATCCTAGAAGCAGAAACACAAATATCGTCTCTCTGTGTGTTTTTATTCAAAAACAATTCTTGTCCATTTGGATTATCATTGAAAGAAGTTTTTAACACTTTTATTGTGTTAACAATGTTATTGTAATAGGTGCTTTCATGGAAAATAGCTCACTTGACTACAACTTGTTATCTGAAATTTCATATACAGTGGTGCCCCGATTTAAGACCAGCTCGACTTAAGAGCAGTTTGACTTAAGCGCAGAAAACTGTTGGCATTTTAACAGCCACCTTACAAATTTTAGGTATGGTCTGCTCGACCTACAAATATTTTTTCCATTTTTTTATTTTTTTAACTTATTTTTATTTTATTTTTTAGATAGGTACCCTGACTTAAGAATAGCTCAATTTAAGAGCATGCATTTGGAACAGATTAAATTCGTAAGTCGAGGTACCACTGTAAATATATAATATGCATGGTTGGGGTGGCATTGTAAACAGTGAGGCTAGAATGAAATTGAATGTGGAAAATACAAACAGTAACAATTACATTATTAACATTGGCCTTTCAGAAAACTGATAACACAAACATAACCGACACTAGGAAAACCAATTAACCCCGTAGTGTGCCACTAAATAAACTAACCCATGTATGTGTTGCCAATGCTTTCTTATAATCCAGTAGATGTACAGTTCTTCCCCTCCCCCAAGTTGGTAAAAGGAACATGGATAGCCCTTCAAATCCAATTAAAATACTTTTAAATATGAATGGCCTATATCCTATTGCAATACTCACCTAGAGAAGATTCACTTACTCAGTGGGATTGATTTGAGTGTTGATTTGCTATTCAGCAATTGACTAAATGGGTCTGCTCTATGCCAATATTTGTTAACTGCCTGCTCCAACACCTTCTCCACTTATCCTGCTTACAACAAATCCACTTACTTACCATGTTTACAACAAAACAATAATGGGGAAATGCATTTTAATATATATGTATAGCATGGGCAATACTTGCCTTTGAAAACTGGCCTTGCTTTTCAAGATTTGGCCAGAAGCGCATTGAGAGGAAGGACTGCATAAAAAGCAGTGGTTAATGTTGCATTACCAAGCAGCAAGAGTAAAGCTTGCACTCCGTGACTAGGCTTGGAGAGTGGAGAGTACTGCCTGCCAGTAACTATGTTTGGTCTTAGCAGGCATGGTTTACAACAGGCCTGTCCAAATTTCAGCCCTCCTGATGTTTTGGACCACAAGTCCCAGAATTCCAAGCCTGTATTTCCAATGGCAAAGGACTGTGGGAGTTGTGGTCCAAAACATCTGGAGGGCTGAAATTTGGACATGCCTGGTTTACAACCCTACGACTTTGGGAGCTGTGGTTCTGGTTGTGCTCATGTGCATGCATTAAATTACAGGATGTGAATGAAATTAAAATCATGTAGCATAGAGTGAGGACCTCCATAGGAAGGGGAATTGTTGCAATGGAAATTTGTGTGCACTCAAGATTCTTTTAAAAATAACTATTTAAGCCTCGTGGCACAGTGGTTAAAAGTCCATACTGCAGCTAAAACTGTGCTCACGACCTGGGGTTCAATCCCAGGTAGCAGGCTCATGGTTAACTCAGCCTTCCATCCTTCCAAGGTTGGTAAAATGAGTATCCAGCTTGCTGGGCAATGTGTAGCCTGCATACTGTAATTAAAACTGTAAGCCGCCCAGAGACTAATTGAAGTGATATGGGGCGGTATATAAGCAGAACTCTTTGCTTTTGCTTTTTCGCCCACCTCCAGCATGTAGGAAAATTCAGGCAATTCTCTTTCACCGATATAACTGAGGAACTGAGAAGCTTTCAGTTTGCTTCCCTCTTCTTTTCCCCCTCTTCTTTCTGACCTTGAATTTGTCCGTCCTTGGATCTTGTGCACTGGGAATTTGGGGAAACACTTCAGGAATATGATATTGAAAACACATTTCCAGTAACTTTTCATCCACTTGGAAAGGACGAAAAGCGGGAGGGGGTTAATTGAGGTCACATTGCAGTTTAGAAAACGGGGAAATTTCACTTGGTCATTTTATACAGTAGCCAACAAAATACGGCCAGCCATAAACCCATAACTGGTTTTCAGTAAACACGGGCCCTGCAGAAGCTTTCTCCTTTTATTTACAGATGTCTACCTTTTTATGGTGTGAAAGTGTTTTTCCTGGGATGTTGTTTGTTCAAGGAGTGGAGAGCTTTTGTGTGTGTGTGTGTGTGTTTAAAGCTTTCTCTTTGGCTAAGGTAGGGAAGGGTTCCTGAAACAGCAGGTAAGAACTATCAGAACAGATGAAGGGCCACTGAGTCAAGGTTTCTGAAGGAGACGTTCAGGCCAGTGACTGTGATGGTGCTTGGTTGGAGGGGAGGGGAGAGAAATTACTTTCGCTGCTGGGAGAAGAAAAGGGAGGTAGGGTTTATTTGCCTTTGGGTCTGGAGACTTCCACATCAAGCCCCTCTTCCAGATTGTTCTGATTAAAAGAAGATTGAGGACTCTGATTCTGGGAAGGAAGGGATCCGCAAGGGGAGTGGTTCTGTGTGGGTGAGAAAGAGAATTGCAAACCCAAATGTTATCATTTATTTAATTATTTTGAATATTTTTACCCCACTGGGAGTTGAGTCATGGCTACTGGACTTCTTTTTTGACAGATAGAAACGTTTCGCTGTTCATCCAAACAGCTTCATCAGACCGATGAAGCTTTTGGATGAACAGCGAAACGTTTCTATCTCTCAAAAAAGAAGTCCAGTAGCCATGACTCAACTCCCAGTTAAACAAACCTGGATGACTGAGAATTTTCACAGACGTATTTTTACCCCACCTTTCTCCCTGGAAAAGGACCCGAGATGGTTCCGAAGGACAATATACAGCCCAGAACATTCAAAACATATTCAGGTTAAGAATGGGGAATTAGAACAGGCATCTTAGAACATTAAAAAGTAACATTAGAGCTACCAAGAACACGCAAAAAGAAAACAAATTCTGTTAGGAGGGATGGAAACTAGCATGGAAAACACTGGTGTTCTTATGACATCAGTCAATGCCATCATGCATGGTAATCCACCTAAAAGTCACATAGTAGGTAGTCCCTCATTCAGGGAAAGCTTGCCTGAAGAGGAAGTTCTTTGCCTGTTTCCAGAAAGACAGCAGAGATGGGGCAGTCCTGGCCTCCAGCAGGAAGGAGTTCCAAAGTCTGGGAGCAACAACAGAAAAAGGTGGGGTAAAAATATTCAAATAAATAAATGAATAAGGACTGCTGGAAGTGACAGAAAAGCTGCCCCTTCTTCCTTTTATTGGACATCACAAGCAACAGAGAAACATGTCTGATGTTCCGGCTTCCTTTTGACGTGAATCGTTCCAGTGCAGTGCAGCAGCCAAATGCTAGGAAGTGGGATCAGGTTTACTTTTTGCTGAATGGCAGCATAGATGGGTTAAGTGTGGGCACTAGCCACTTGCTCCGTCCACCACCACCGCTCACCTCCCCACACAGCACTTCTCCACCCCTGGAGATTTGAGTGGGCGTTGACTGTAGTAGGCATAACACTGGGAGTTGCAGCCCAAGAACCCCTGGGTTACCCAAGGTTGGGAACCACTGCTTTATCTGGCAGCAATTTGGGCATAGAATGTTTGAGATGGGGAAGGTTATACACTGGGTATTTATAAGCAGATATAAAAGCTGCTTCCAGCCGTCTCCCAGTTACGGGGAGATATGAGTGCAGGAACAACCTTAGCCTCAGAACTGCATCGCTGGAAAGGGACTTTATGGACCAACAAGTCCAGCCCTTATCACGAAGGAGGCACAGCAAGATGCCTAAACCACTGGTCTAGATAGCAGCTGGGATGGATTACAAAGCAACTCAGTCTGCAGTGAATGCTATCCTTCCACCACTCATTTTTAAAACATTTAATCAATTTTGCACTTACTCTGGGATGCCTCACATTCCATCTGAATGGCTTCCAAACATTTTAACTTGAAATCATAATTTTGCTCATTGGTTCGACAGCCGAAGCATCGATGCCCAGAACAGAAAGTTACTTCCCAGGGGGATTGGAGGGGACTTCCCCGCACACAGCGCTCATTGTGCAAACATTTGTGCTTCACCTTTACCAGGTTCATGCAAGGCCATAATAAAAGCCTAGTCTAGCCGCCCGGCCACCCTCTTGCAAAAATGCCAATCAACGGGAACTAGCTATATTTTCCAAGGGAAATGTATCTGACCTTTCTGATCTTCTTATCAAGGAACCACATTTTAAAGGGAAGGCTATAGGCCAGTGTCTGGGCATACAGAAGCTAAGTACATGAAACAAACGCTCTGTCCTACACACAGTTTAATGCATATCTGCCACAAATTAAAAGTTTGATATGAACTTCTGCCTTTTTTCCCTCTGGATTTCCAGGCAAATTAATAAAATCACTGGGAAGCATCTACACACTCACAAGCATTAGGGGCCATCACAGTCAATTTCCCCTTGCATACCATGAGCCATATAGAATGCAGGTAAAACTGTGCTCATGACCTAGGGTTCAATCCCAGGTAGCAGGTTCATGGTTGATTCAACCTTCCATCCTTCCAAGGTCAGTAAAATGAATATCCAGCTTGCTGGGGGGAGGCAATGTGTAGCCTGCATACTCTAATTAAAAACTGTAAACTGCCCAGAGACTACTTGAAGTGGCATGGGGCAGTATATAAGAAGAACACAAGTCTGTAACTTTGATATTCAGTGTCAGGGATTCTAGCCCAAAACTCAAGAGTTTTGCTGCAGAAAAATGTGGTCAAAGGCAACTCAGTATTTCACAGCTCAGAAACACTAAGACCCAAAGAGAAACAGTTAGCACGATGTTAGCGAAGCCAGAAAGCTTTTCCGATGGGTTGCAGATCACCCAGAGTTCCACTAGTAGACTTCACTTTCTGCCTACTTCTGCCATAAAATATGTGTTGTTTATAGTCATAAATGTTGGGTGTGAATGTTGCATCAATTGCTGTTGGCTTTCACACTAGGACCTACCTTTTGCCCTTAAGGCTCCACCCAGACCCCTACACTGTCTCATGCTTTATTAGGTGCTACCTCTTGGTTCCACCTCTTAATAGACTTGCATTTCCTGCTGACCAAGACCTAAACACGTGTGTGTGTGTGTGTGTGTGTGTGTGTGTGTGTGTGTGTGTGTGTGTGTGTGTGTGTGTGTGTGTGTTGCAACACTACAGTCGTGACCGACTCTTCGTGACCCCATGTCCATGGAGTTTTCTTGGCAGGAATACTGGAGTGGCTTGCCAGTTCCTACTCCAGGCACCTACAGCACCTGGTATTCCCTGGTGGTCCCCAATCCAAGTACTAACCAGGGCCGACCCTGCTTAGCTTCCGAAATCAGGCGAGATCGGACGTGGCTCGTGGTTGTATCCAGTTCCAAGGTCCATACTTCACAAGACTAGTCAATGTTGATTGGTGCCCATTGTTTCTCACTAAGGTCCAAGGCTGAAACACAACAGGAAGGGAATGGCACAATTTCTTGACCCACAGTAGTACATATGTTTCATATAAAGTAAGTCCAAATGTAATGGGACATATTGCCAGCAGGGGATATACTAGGGCTGCCAGGGGTCCTCTGCTGCCATCAATACCATTCTTGCTGCAAGCAGATGAGAGCCAGAAGAACAGAAGTGGCATCAGTAGCAATGTGATCATGGGGGATGTGTTTACCGGAGCTGACATTATAATTATGCCACCCCTGCCTTTGTCATAAGCATATCAGGATTAGCAGCAGCCTAATTCTAATATTGTTCAACTGAGTTCAGATGCAGGGTTGAAACGTTGCCTGGGTAACAGACAGGTGGACATACAGCCATGCTAGAAGGTATGGGACAGGTTCTGGCAGGAAAAAAATACTAAAGGCAGGTTGCCTGGCTATTCTCTCCATCACCAAAATGGGATTGGGCTATCATGGGAAATAATGTCCTGGCCAAAGCTATGCCTAGAAAATTTGACACCTAGGGCAAATGATACTCTTGCCCACCCCACTCCACTCTACAAGTGTGAATTCCCCCAAGGAAAAGGACCAGGAGAATGTGGTGTTCCCCACCATCACTGGAAAAAATGGAGAAAGTTTACACTTTCCAAAAATGAAAGCAAAAGTAAATAGTGGTGGGAAGTATGGCTGTTTATTTTACTAACACGGTTATGTTGACCTCTAGATTTTGGTGTCTGCCCTTGCCTAGTCACAAGTCTGTCTCTGGTCATCTTTCTCTTCTTGATTGGCTGCCATTTGTATATGTCAAGGTCCTTTCCAAGCTATGGTGATCTCCAAAAGGTCCTGTAATTAACACTGCCACTGCACAGCAAACTAAAGACCAGGCTTCTGCATGAGTACATCCAAAATACATAAATCATGAGGACATGTACTTTAAAAAGCAGGATTAAAAGAATTTATAGGCAGTACATATATTACATACATGATATTAGTCTTAAAATGATTGGGGCATGAGGGATGATGATGATGATGATGATGATGATGATGATGATGATGATGATGATGATGATGATGATGGAACTGTAGAGCTGCAAGGCACCCTATGGATCATGGAGCCCATTCCCTGTCAACGAGGCACAACAGAGTATCAAATTCCTCTATATATTTAAAAGGCAGCCATACTTTTTTCCTGACTTTCTCTTTCTGTTAACTTCCTCTCCTGCGTCACGTTAAGTTGAAATCCATCTTGAAACAGTGATCAACGACAGAACATTTCTCTCTGCCAGAAAAGAAAAACAAGCGCTGTTCCCTGCAGAACCAGCAAAAATCCAAACACAATTGCAGACTGCCCCCTGCCGGAATTTGAAGGTTTCAACAGGGCACTTTTTGGAAATCAACATACGGTACTTAGATCGATTTTATTTTCTTTGATCCTGGTAGAAAAGAGCATTATGCCTCACACAGTTCCCTCTAGCTCTTATTCTTTTCACAACTCTCGGGAAACGCAGCTCAACCTCTGCTGGCTTAATGAAAAAATGTGCGGGGTGTTTCCCGAGGTCCTTAAGAAGACACACAATAATGCCACCGGGAAGGTCGGACACCCACCGAGGCCACCGTACACAAACCATTGTAAGAAGGAATCATGCCCGCCAGTTGGCGTCGTCTGAGAGTAGTAGGAACTGGCAAGCCACTCCAGTATTCCTGCCAAGAAAACTCCAGGGACATGGGATCACAAAGAGTCGGTCAAGACTGAGATGACACAACGCGGACACACAGGGGTCTTCGCAAACGTAATTAAGGTGCAGACCCTTCTGCTTGGAGCATTGCTTTCTGGGAGATGTAGTTTCTGGCAATAAAAAAGGAAACAATAAGTCTTTGGGGATTGACAAGTAAACCTGGACCCCAAGAAAAACATGGCCAAGGGTGATTACAAGAGGGGCAAGATCCAAGAATAAAATAGAATAAGTTTTGTTTTGTTTTGTTGGTTCTTTGGATTTGGACGAATTTGCTTGTACAGACGAACATGGCTACCTCTTCTTCATGAACTACATCTGAAAAACTTCACTATTTGGCAATGTTGGGGAAGTTATTTCAGTTATCCCATACTAATCCTGTAAGTTTGGTCAGCAGCATTATTGCATGCAGCGGTTGACACTTGAAGTAATATGTTACCTTCTTGACCAGGAGCTCCTCCTGATGTTTTTCACCTCCATGGATTTCTGTCTTCTTAAGATACATCTGTAGTACAGTAATCAGTCTGCTAGTCTGTGTTCTCAGGAGTGGATTTGTATATATCTCAAAAACCCAATACAACCCACAGTGTCTGCAGAGGCAGAAGAAAACTGAAGATGTCTGGAGCAATCCTTGGGCAGTCGCCTTCTACTGGGGATCCAGGTTTCCTCTGCTTTGATTAGGATTTATATTTAGGATAACTTGACCTCAGACCCGTTTGGATCAGATGCTCAGCTCTGGGTTCCCCATATGACATTCATATAACAGTCCATAATCCTGGCTTAAGAAATCAGGTTAAACCCCGAGGAGGCCCTGTGATATCACTCACCTTTCCCAAAGTTGCTACCTCCTATCAGCCCAAACAGTCTGTTCCTGAAAACATTGTTAGAATTCAGCCACCTGCATATTATGCCTTGAAGAGGTTTGGAAGGGCGGGACTTTTGAGCTGAATGTCAGTCCTCCTTTTAAGCCAGTTAGGTTTCTGAGTCAGTTAACAAAGCCAATGCTCTGTTGGAGTTAGAACTCGGACAATTATGGAGTCAACAGTTAGCATCTGAGTGAAGTGTTTATGTAACCAGTCCATTGGTTAAATAATGAAGTTAACAATTTAAACTCATATTCTGTAACAATTTAATATTTTGTGTCTTGATATATATGAAGATTTGTGAGTAAAATATAAACATTTTATCCTTTCTCAACACCATGACTGAACCCACTGAGACTATATTGCTGCTAAAACTGACTAATAAGAAGGGGTGGTATATTTGAGGGACAATTGCTTTTCCCCCTGTTTTGTAGGCAAATGTTTAAGCCAGTAATTTTCACACTCTGTCAATAAATTAATCCAGTTTGCATCACCAGAATTGTACTGTTTGAGTAATGAGGCATTTTCAGTTCCCAGTTTGGTCTAGGTCTAGGTTGTCACATCTTTTCTGCTTTACCCAAAGTCAGTAGTCATTTAGTGTGTGAAAGAGAGACCATTGGCTTCAAAGATGGAACTAGATTCAGGTTTGTTTTTAACGGTAAGCAGATAGATCTCACTTTCAGGTAAGCAGGCAGCAAGCTACTGAGCCAGCCAGCTAGACAAACAATCAAACACCCAAAACAACCAATCCACCAAGTGCTCCATTCATGCAAGTGGTACATTCATGTGAATAATACCAGAGTCACAAGTAAATTTCAAGTTGTAAACCTGGGATGACGGCAGTAGGAAAAGAGGAAGACCAACTAAGAGATGGATTGACTCCCTGAAGGAAATCACAGGCTTGAGTTTGCGATAGCAATGGGCAAACCCCTCTGGTTTTCCTGCTTTAAAAACTCCATGGGCATGGGGTCACGGAGAGTCGGTCATGATTGTAATGACACAACACACACAAGCAGGGCGGTTGAGGGCAGAACATTTGTAGAGCTCCCTCTCACTCATGGGGTGACCATAAACTGTTGACCTGACAGCATGTAACAACAACATCCTGATTCTCAAAACAAATGTTGTGGATGGATCCAAGGCTTGGAGAGATCACGAAACGTAATGCCCCATTTAGTGCCAGCCCCTGTTTTATTGAGCACTTGTCTAATATGCAATAGGCTATTCATTTATTTCTTCACTTCCTTTCTAGATTCAAATGCTGGTATTACAGTAAAGGCACCACCAAGAGAAGAGGTTTATTTCTGTCCCGATTTTTCTCTCTGCCAACTACTGCTTTAAAGAACCTCCACTGAGTGGAATTAGTGCCACTAAAGGGAGAGATTAGAAACCTCTTTCAAATACCTCCTGGGAACCTTTTTTCAGCCTAATCTGTCTGCACCCTTAGCACAACATGAAGCTCTCAAATAATGTGAGTGCAGTAAAGTCATAAGCATAGCCAGGCGCAGGTTTTAAATTAACAAGAATGTTATTTACTACTGAGTTATTAGATACAGTACAGTGATTCCCAAGCTGCTTCCATTCATTTAAGTGCCAGGTTCTTTTTATTAAGAAGAAGAAAATTATTGGCCTTTATCCAGGAAGCGACGGGCATCTCAGATGGTTGGGTGGATGCTGCTGCACCTGTTCTCAAGATACATGTGTCCAGAATGCATGTGTTCCACCAGAGCTGTAATGCTTAGGTACACGTCCACATGCATATACAGTGGCACCTCGACTTACAAATTTAATCCATTCCGAATGCATGCTCTTAAGTCGAACTACTCTTAAGTCGGGGTGCCTATCTAAAAATTTGAAAAAATAAGTTTAAAAAAAATAAAAATGGAAAAAAAATATTTGTAAGTCAAGCAGAACCATATCTAAAATTTGTAAGGCGGCAGTTAAAATGCCAACAGTTTTCCACTCTTAAGTCGAATTGCTCTTAAGTCGAGCTGCTCTTAAGTCGGGGTACCACTGTACTGTATAACTCACTTGGCAGGATGCAATGGCAGATCTATACTATTGATCAGAATTTCCTGTGGAAATTGGAACAGAAACAATGTAGGCCAAAGTCCTATTGAGGGGGGGGGATGTAGAAGGACACTCACACACTTTCCCCCTCTGGCCAACTGTTCTTCACACGGCGGGTTGCACACTCGGTTTTGTAACCAGTGTGTAAGTGGTAATCTTAAAAAAAAATACTTGCTGAAGGTAATGGTTGGCGGACATTTGCACAACTCTCCTCTTGCAGCTGTGTAAGTGGATAGGGTGCTGTCCACTTACACATAGGATACGCGGAGAGATATGTATGTGGAAAATACATCCTGGGAACTCAAAGGTGGCTTTTCGGAAGTGCTGTGAGCAAAAGAGTGCATGGGGAAATATCTCACATGCTGTTTTGGGTCCAGATCAAAGAAATGAAGGAGGGGGGGTCCCTTGGGCCATCTTTCACTTGAGCCTCAGATCCATTGTGCTATTGGAATTATGCGGTGTTTTTATCTGAAGAGTGCAGGGGTCGAATGCCGAGTTGAGGCTGTTGGAAAAGGATAGTTGGTGTGGAGGTGAAAGTTTGTGACCGGATTCCTAGATTATAACATTTTGTTGATATGGGGAATAAAGATGTTGGGGTAGGGGAGGCTGTACATGGCTACTGATCATCTTGGCCAGATGGAAGCTTGGGATTCAAGTCCAGTATGCTTACTCTGGGGACTGATTGGTGAAGAATGTTAGATCCTCCCCTTGGTTTAAAAAACAACCTTTGACTCCATAAATTAGACTATACATTTAGAACCTTTCTAGAGGAGGTGCTCCCTCAACTGGTGAAAAAGGTATATTTGTCATTATGTATATGTTTGATATCCATATAACTTGCATTCTGTAGGCTTTGTTTTGGGACTAGATTTTGGAAGGCAAACATAAATGCAGAGGTGCTCCTGGTCAGTCAAAAGGGAGAAGAAGGGAAAGGGATGCAACCTGTACTGGATGGGGTCACCCTCCAATTGAAAAAAGAGGTAAACAGATTTGGGGTGCTCTTGGACTCATCCTTGAGCTTGGATGCCCAGGTCATGGCTGTGGCCAGGAGTGCATTTGCACAATTAAGGCTAGTACACAAGTTACACCCGTTTTTTGAGAAACCAGCTCTGGCCACGGTGACACATGCCCTAGTGACATCCTGGCTAGATTACTATATAATGTGCTTTATGTGGGGCTACCAATGAAAAGCTTCAGGAAACTTCAACAGGTCCAAAATGCAGCAGCCAGATTGCTGACTGGGGCGGGATACAGAGATCACATTATACCCCTATTAAAGCAGCTCCACTGGTTGCCAATCAGCTATCGGACGCAATTCAAAGTGCTGACCTTGACCTACAAAGCACAGTATGACTTGGGTCCTAGCTACCTCAAAGATTGAATCTCACAGTATGAACTGGCTCAGGTGCTGAGGTCACCAGGAGAGGCCTTTCTCTCAATCCCACCACCATCACAGGTATGTCTCGTGGGGACATATGAAAGGGCCTTCTCTGCTGCTGTGCCTAGATTCTGGAACTCCCTCCCACTAGAGGCCAGGACTGGCCCATCTCTGCTTTCTTTCTGGAAACAGGCAAAAACCTTTCTCTTCAGGCAAGCTTTCTCTGAATGATGGACTACCTATTATGTGTCTTTCATATGAATCTATAGGATCACATAGACTTTGTGTTTATAACCACTTATAACCTTGTGTGATTACATTGACACTATGTTTTCAATGTTAGTTTCCATCACTCAAAACTTTACGTGGAATTTTACTCTCCTTTTAACTGCTCGTGTTCTCTTGTAGCTTTAATGTAATGTTTGATTTTAATGCTATAAGATGTCCCTCAATTTCCTGTTCTCAATACTTGAACATGTCTTAATTGTACTGGACTGTATATTAACCCTCATTACTGTAAGCTGCCTTGGATCCTTTTCCAAGGAGAAAGGTGGGGTGAAAATACTCTAAAATAAAATAAAATAAATAAATAAGCTGCCTTGGTACCTTTTAAAGAGAAAGGCAGGGTTAAAAATATAATGGATGGATGGATGGATGGATGGATGGTTGGATGGATGGATGGATGGATGGATGGAAGGAAGGAAGGAAGGAAGGAAGGGTGGATGGATGGATGGATGGATGGATGGATGGATGGATGGATGGATGGATGGATGGATATGGAAACTCACTGGCAGAGAGAATCTGGTAAAGTCAATCCTTAAATTTCTCACTTACCTTGAAAACTTTATTAGGGTTACTATAAGTCTTTGATGTGTCTTGATGGCACATAGCACACAATATAGAACATGCCTTATCATGAATCGCCATATCTTTGAGGACAATTTCTGTCCGACTAACATGCTACAGCTATTATCAAAATTTGACTGTTTTGTTGCACATGGAAATGTTCACTATATCTTTCCAAGTTTTTAAAAATCTTTTACTGCCACTCACATAGGATTGATTCACATAGCAGCACTTTTTCTGATCGCATAAGCCTTCTTGAACTTTTTTTCCAAAATGTATTCCAGTGGATGAATAGGTGAGCCATCATAGGTTGTAGCAAAGTTCAGGGTTCCAGGGGGTAGGAGAAAACGCCAGCATGCTTGGGTAAATTGAGAGGGATATGTCGGGCTCACACATCACTTTCCTCGTGTTCAAGGAGAGCTGTGAGAAGACGGAAGGTGTTGGTGGGTCAGAGTTGTGTGAGGGCTTGGTGTGCGAGGCAAAGAGTTACGTGAAGGGAAAATAGCAGAAGAAGTGTTCTATGAAGAAAAGAAAAATCTGGGGATCTGAGGATTTTGTAAGAAAAACCAGTTACTCCAGTGGTAACAGCACAAAAGGAATATTTGAACAGAATACATACACAAGGAAACCTCTCTCACATGTTATAGGAAGGAAGGAAGGAAGGAAGGAAGGAAGGAGTTTGGGCTGGAAAATGAACTACTGTACATTGTTGATTGCATGCTATGTAGATGAATGCTATCTTTTTTTCCAAAGCAATTTTGCGCCAGGAGGAAGCCGGACAGCTGATGTAAACTGATCTTATGGCGCCCTCTAGTGTTAGTCTTTTTGCATAACGTACAGTTATCTCAAGACCAAGGGAAACGAGGTTGCAAACCAAGCGAAGGTTTCTCCCTAATAGAAAATCAAAAGCTTGACTAAAAACCTTTGATCTCTGTTTCTGTCTTGGTACAACTGGCATCCAGAAAGACGATCCTAGGGAAAGGCAAGTAGCGTTTATCTTAGGACATACGTCGTGATTTAGAAAGTTAGCTGTGCAACTAAATAGTAGGTTTATATGATTTTCCCATGTGCCTTTTGGTGCAAATGTCCTTCGTGCTATCGTCTGGAGCCATTCTTAGTCTGACACACAAAGAACAATAGAATGGTGCCACTTCTAAAATTTCATTGCACACATGTACATTCTCCCCCCCCCCCCAATTCTGCTTCATATAATTGTATGGTAAAGATGACCAATTTTGGACTCTTCATAAAGCCCCCTGTTCTTCAGAGAAGATTACTTGTGAAGGAGAACTAGAGTCAGCTGTTCATATGAGTCCCCAAGCACTTGGCCTCCTGCCCTGTCTGGGTTGTGAGTCGGGAAGCCATTACGCCCATCTGGGTTGAGTGTTTAACTCAGAGAGAGGTAGGAATGGAGGTAGGGGGTGGGCAAAGCACCCCAACCAGGATGTTCATCCCAAAGGTAGTCCTTGCAGTGGGAAAGCAAGTGTGCAGGCCCTGGGGTGAAATGAAATAGAGTAGATCTGTATGCTGCCAATGCACAATAAGAGCATCATTTCTCTTGTGTTGCCTTGTTAAACATTTGAATGCTGGAGCAACACATTTCAGATTACAGATGAAGCTGTCTTTGAGATCATGGGAACCAGGCCTTGAGTCCGTTTCCAAAGGCTTTGTATCTATTCGTATGTGCAAGGTTGGATTATGACTTCTCAAGACCATATCGTTTGAAGATGCCCATAGCACTACCTGCCTCCAAATGAATTTTATTACAACATGTTTTTATATCACATTATTTTAAATGTAATACATGTATTACAGTGCGTGAACAAAAAGCTAGAAATCCTCAATACCATAAAGAAAAGAAAATTGCAATATTTCGGACACATGAGAAATACCATATGCTGCAGGATATTCTTCAAGGAAAACTAAATGGGAAGTGTGGCCTGGGGTGCAGAAGAACATTCTGGCTTAAGAACTTAAGCCAAGGGACCACAGTGAGCACAGCTGCTCTGTTTAGAATAGCTTTAGGATAGAAACCAGTTCAGGCTACTGATTGCCAACATTCTATGAGGACATGGCACTTGAAGAAGAAGAAGAATGTTTTTAAGCCTTTAAGAAGCCCATCTAATTAGATGCCCTAAAGTTGAGGACCTAAACTTGCATGCTTGCCTACTTAAGGCCTAAATCTGACACTGGCCAAACTTTCCAGCAGTCCCTGGAGCCCTCCAGGAATTTTTGATTTAAACATCAGCTCCCATCATTTGGAAGCTGCATTAGTGGTGTTGTCATTCATTGGTGTTGTCTCCTTGGTAATAAGATCCTTCATCTTATGCAGAATAATTCCCATGGGGGATGATTGGGTTCCCATGCCATATTCAGGGGTGTCCAAACTTTGCCCTCCAGATGTTTTGGACCACAACTCTCAGAATCCCAAGCCTAGATTGCCAATGACAAAGGACTGTGGGAGTTGTGGTCCAAAACATCTGGATGGCCAAAGTTTGGACGCCACTGCCATATGTGGACTCACTGATGAGAATTCCTTGCATAGGCATCACAATGTCTTGAGAACGGAATGGACCATAACTTTCCAAGAGACAGGCTGACAGTATCTAATCCTTCCAGAAACAACCAGAAAGTTTCTCTTGTGTGTTTTGTGTTATCTTCGTTTCCTGATTTCCACTGTGTTTCAGCAAAACAGCCCACCCTCACTTTGATTGGCTATTCAAGGCAATAACATCTGACCTTCAAGGTCAAACATCTTTCAACTCCACAACAGCATTTCCTTAATCCACAGGGAATGTCTTCCTTACAAAGTGCTGGATAGCCAAGTTTTAAAAGATCCCTAAGAAAACCACCCCACTTGAGTGGAAAAACCCATGTGGCAAAATTTGGCTTTTAAAGAGAGATGTGGGGCAGATCATCATTTAAAATACCTTCATCTGGAAGATGCCAAAGGACCCTTTGCCTTGTAGGCAATGCCCCAAAGATCTTAAAGATAGCATCCAAATTTGCACTGTATTTCCCCCCTGCCTATTAAGTTGGCAATTTGAAACTCACTTACAGACAAGTAACTCTTATGGAGGAGCATGGAAATTGCTTTAGAAGGAAAGCGTAAAAGCTTCCACTACACATCTTGGTGTGTAAGGTTGGGATTCCTTTGCCCTTTCTTTTTATACAAGCGAGACAATGAAAGATGAAGGCAGAGAGAGAGAGAGAGAGAGAGAGAGAGAGAGAGAGAGAGAGAGAGAGAGAGAGAGAGAGAGAGAGAGATGGCCAAGTTTAGCAGTTCCTGTGGTATAAGTGGGTGGGGGAGAAGCGGGTTCAAAAGAGACCTGGAAGACTTTGACACTGCACAGAAAAACACCATAAAACCTTTTGAGAGGAACGTCTGGAGACCAAGGGGAGAAGGGGAAACGACCAATCTCTTCTATTCAAGTCTCCCTCATCTTATGGCTGCTTTTGTGTGGGTTCTTTTATTTATTTATTTATTTAGCTCCTCTCTCATTCTTTTCTGAATGAGTTTCCGGTGATTGCTTCCTCCTTTTAATTCCTTTTCTTCTTCATCATCCTCTACAACAAACCAACTGGGGGGGAGCTGGGTCTCCCTCTCCCCCCACCTCTTTAGTGCAACATTTTAAGTGAATAGGGGAGTACTCTGGGGCAGGTACTTTGAAGAGGATGTGGGGTCTGTGGGTTGCAATTCTTTCCTTTTCTTTAAAGAAACGAAATGCACCAATCAGCAAAACCAGCCACAACTTTAAGGAGATGTCCTTGACTTTCGTAAGTACAGACTCGACACTGCACCTCCGCAGAAATCGATCCTGTGGGGGATGTTCAGAATACAGTACTGAAATCTTTGCATTTGGGGGCCAAGAAGATTGTAAAGAGACATGGGGAGGCCAACCAGGGTGAGTTGGTTCCACCCATCTGGGGAGTGAAGGTTAGCACCAAAGAACGAGGGAGGGAATGCCTCTGGTGCTCGCCTAGTTTCCTTTCGGGCCAGGTTCGAATCCTGAAATGCATAGTTCAGATTTGGACTTCAGTTTGAAAAGAACGATGGCCAAATTTCTTGCCTTTCATTCTTATTGTTCCATGCTGTTTTATTGTGCTTGTTGTCTTTTTAGCTGTTTTATTGGAAACCGCCCTGAGTTCCTGAATGGAAAAAGGTAGCGGTATATAAATGCATCAAATAAATAAATAAATAAATAAATTTCTGAAATGGTAGCAAAATAACAATGTCCCGCCTTTTAAATATACAGTATTAATATACAAGTCTTGAGTAATATACAGTATTAATATACAAGTCTTGAGTGAGAAAATAAAACCTTTTGCACTTGAGAGTGGGAAGTGCCCGAGAGATGCTTGCGAAATGTACAATTACTCCTTTGCCTGCCAAAACCATAATGAAATATTTCTTCTTCTGTTCATTTCTTTGTATTTTTCTCGTTACTCCCGTTTGAAACAACAACAACAACAACAACAACAACAACAACAACAACAACCCTTGGGCGCAGCTGGCGACCCTCAGATGTCCCACTTCCGTTGGATGGCAGGAGGTGGTAGCGGTATTTAGCAAGGGTAAGTCTGTAATACTTGACTCTTTCGTGGCGTGACGCCGGCTGCTTTTAAAGGCGTAAACGTCCACGTGGAAAACAGTAGCTTCAGGATGCGGTGAATAAAACAGCGACAGCGATGGATCGGAAAGGAGGCACTTCCATCAGAAGCACACTTGTGAGCAAGCTGCACCGGAACGTACTCCCAGGCAAGTATACATTGGGCCACGTCGAACTGCGATGACCGCTAATGCCCATCGAAATCAATGGGCCAAGTAAACCACTGCTTTCTTTCCTACTGATTTCAATGGGCGGAAAAGGCAGCTGTGTTGGGGTGCAAGTGAGGAAGTACAGAGGCTAGTGGGTCAATTTCAACTTTAGTTTGGCTCCAGACCTTATAGGAAGGAACAAATACCTGCCAGTCTCCAAACCATTCGGATAAATTACTTTTCTTTTTCCTTTCCTTGTCAACTGAAGTTTTTCTGCTCTGAGCCGAAGCGATTGGAAGATTGTTTCCTGTATCAAGAAGGGGGAAAGCCCGGGTGATTAATAGAGTATTAACTCGATCCCAGTAGGAGTCGGATGGGTGCAATTCGTTTCGGGGTGGCTTTATAGATGCAGGAATCCAGCCACTTGTCTAGAGAGATTCTGGGACAGGTCCAAGAAGACTCCACATCTCAGCAGCACGACTTCCGACGTTTAAAAGTGACATAGACTCGAAGACTAATAGTGAATTGTACAATTTACTAATGAGCACACATCATTAAAAATGGGTGAGCGTCAACATGACCTCGCTTTCTACCCCCCCCCCCCCCCGCCTTTGTTGGCTCACTGGTTTTATTTATTTATTTATTTGAATTTTTTTTTTACCCCCGCCTTTCTCCTTGGAAAGGGACTCAAGGCGGCTTACAACACTAAAGGCTGTCACTGCCTTTCCAGTCTGGAACGGGATGGGGAAGGAGAAGCAGAGAACAGCCTTGATTCAGGCTCTTGATTCTATGGAATGGATGTGTTTTAGGAAGGAGGAAGGTTGGATTTCGCCCATTCATTCATGAAAAAAGGAAACAGGGTTTTGCCCTCTGCAATCCAACCTGTTCCCAACTAAATAGAAATTTCAGAGATTTTACCCCTCCCCCCTTTTCTCTCTGTCTATGATCAGCTTCCTCTCTTGAGAAAAGCACCGGTGTCGTGTTGAATCTTTCTTGAGCAATATCGCCAAGATGGGAGTTGAGGGATTTTGAAGACTCACAAGATAATTTCAATCAGAGGTCTGGTAGTTTGCAATCCATTTCCTCGGAGACATTTGTGCTGAACAGAAAACTGAGTATATAGGCTCACCCACCAACCCACCGCCCGATCCATCCCTGGGCGATACTCAGCTTCCATCCACTCAACTGGAGAGGCAGCTGCTTCAGTCCGTTGGCATTCCGGGCGCCTCCTCCACCCGTCTGCACCAAAGGCTGTGGTGAGTTTATCAGGCCTGTTTAAAACTGGATAATTCTGTCCTTAGCCTCCAGCTGAACGACGTTTCTTCTCATTTTCAGATTTCACGACAAGGAATGCTAGATGTTTTCTTCTGAAGACTCCCTGATCTGGCCGGAGGAGGAGGATTTCCCCTAAAACGCATTAAAAGATGGCGGTGGTTCTTTTTAATCTGGTTGCATCCACTGATTAAGCTCTGTTAAGAATTACTCCCTTTTGCTTGCAAATCCTTTTGGTGTGTGTATTCACTCCAACCTTCCGCTGAGTGCCAAGCGAAATATTCTCCCGGGTAAATATACAAAGATTTGTAACTTATGGATGCAGAAGTTTAAAAAGGAACTAGATTTCTTTTTTTAAAAGTGGGAAGGGCCCATGTGCTTTGAAGGTAGGCGAGTTATGCCTACCGTCGGTGTGGATTGGGGCCGCAGGTAACTCGCCGACCCTCAAGGTATCCCTTGGTTTAACTGAGGAGTAATTTAATCCAATGAAGAAAGCTTTGTGTTTTTTTTTAACAGGTTTAAGATGGAAGACAAAATAAGACCGGGACCTCATGGATCCGAGAGAGGATCCCACCTCAGGCACAAGCTCGGAAGTGAGTCCCATTAAGTTCAACAGGTGAGAAAGTGTAGGATCGCAATCCCCAGTCATTTTATTTGTCTCTAAGGGTCCTCAGTCTTATTTTACTTAAAATTAAGGATGAGCTAGGAAGCACACATGGCTTGGAAACTCAACCGCTGATACGCTTCTGTGGTGCGTTTGAAGGCAAGGTTGTTGTAATGCAAACTCCGTTCAGATCAGGATCAGTTGCGGACGGAGTGCGGTGCACGTCAGAATGCACGTTCTCCCTTTCACTTAGGAGAGCGCTATTTTTTTTAAAAAAGAGACTTTGTTATGTGAACCCTTTAGAGAGGGGAAATGGAGGAAAGAATTCTGAACTAGCGGATTAAATTATTTTGTAGGATTCTCCATTTTTCCAGGGCGTGGACACTAGCGGTGACTTTGAACTTTCAGAGGATGCCGCTGGGTCTTTCTGCTCACAAAATGCCGCTGGGTCTTTCTGCTCACAAAATCGCCGACACGCAGGCAGTCTGTCCTCGGGGCTACCCCAGAGGCAAGCGCCGCCTCCCCTTTCCTGGTTATCCAGTACAACCCAATTCACGTCTCCTCGTAAAGAAATCGGATGATGGGTTCGGGTGGGACTGGCTTCCCCAAGGAACTACAACATGTGCTCTGAAACTAGCCAAGGTCTTTCCAGTCCAAGGTCTTTCCCGTCAAAAGCAATGGCCAGGCGCTGCGGAAAAGTTCTGACCAGTTCCTCCATTTCCACTGGACTTTGGGGCGGAGATCTTGTCTGTGAACGGTTCCTCTCATCTCCACCGCACCCCACCCGTGGAAAGTCCCCTGGGCCACTTGTTCCCACCCTGGAGAATAAATGAGATCCAGATAAAGGGGCTGCAAACGTGCTCAGAACGGCCCATTTTTAGAATAAATATTTGCTCCCCGGGAGTTTTAACTGCCCAGGCATAATATCCAATTGGTGCCTCCGGAGAAGAAAATAAGTCCGCGTGGGTTTCTGAACAGGCTGTTGCTGCTTCTCCTTTGTGGAAGGGTAGGGCTGATGGCTGGCAGTCAGCGCGTGTTTGGCGTCACCACCACCCCGAATCATTTTCTCCTTCTTTACCCTGAAGTCATGTTTGCAGTTCCCTCCTGGGTTGTTTTAGGCCTCTGGGTTGTTCTTGACGGCTCCCAGAGAGGGGTCTTGGCATGGGGTCCCCCCCCCTCTGACTTCCACGCCTGCTCTCGCCCCAGGGAATAGCTTTCCCCTGGAGACTCAGCCCAGCTTCTACAGCGCTTAATTCTCATTGTCCTCTGTGGAAAGTGCATTTCGGGGAGTTGACTTAGGATTCCAGGCTTTTCGGTTTCTGATTGTGATGATCAGAAAGTTTAAGTTCGGGATGGGGGTTGGGGTGGGGTCAGACTCTGGTCGAGAGGGGCAGAAGGGACTTCCCAAGTGAAAGCAACCCCCCCACGCCCCCAGCCAAACGCAATCGAAGGAAAAGCAGCACCTAAAACTTTCCTAAGATTTGATGATGCCCGGAGCTTCTGATCCTGTTCTGCTGTGCATGCTTTAGGGCCATTTCTGTTTCCATAAGGAAGACTTGATCTATTCAGGTCCCTCCTTCTCCTCCAATCCCTTCTAAACCGCTTTGAGTGTTACTCTGAATCCTACTTTGTACACAGGTCTGGATGCCTTTTGCGTTCACAGCTAAGGCATCCCGAGATCCTGCTATCAGCCAACCCCACGAAATCAAAATGGGGGCCAGGAGTTCTTTCACTGGGTCTTCCATAGAATAATTTACAGCAGAGTCCTGCCCTTCCTGTATGATGGATTGGGCCCATACATTTGATGGGTGGATGCAATTGTAGGTTATGGTACGACTGAGAGTAAAGAATGAATAAATAGATATTACTCACAGTGAAGAAACCTGACCATGGCTGTGTTCTGCCTGCTGTTGGCTAGGTGCTTGAAGGTTTACTAGGCCTTGACTTAAGATGCCTCACTCTGTTTTGCATAGGTACCATCCCAGGTGGGCAGAACCCATCTTTGGTTTACTGCCCCTGGATGTGTGTGTGTGTGTGTGTGTGTGTGTGTGTGTGTGTGTGTGTGTGTGTGTGTGTGTGTGTGTGTGTGAGATAAAAGTGCTAGTGACCTGGGCAGGCCCTACTTCTTTAATTAAATAGTGCACGGGCAGGGCTTGGTGGAAAGGTTCCTATTTTAAAAACCTTCTACACATACACCTTCCCACTTCCCCACCCCCTTGAGTTCTAGAGGCTAATCTGAGTCCCCTGAATCGAGAGTCTCCAATATTAAAACCAAAACCAACAACACAGGATCTGTATTTAAAAGGGTCACATTTTTAATGGGAACAACAGTACACCTAACTGGATGAAAAAACCCACCCACCCCACCCACTCGACCTATTCTTTTACATATCCGGTGGCTGCATCCTGTCTTTCTTATGTTTCATGCTAGGTATGATTCATGCGGAGGAGAAAGATGATGAAAAATGGCCTGGCCTGCTTCCTTTACATTGTCAATCCTAAGAGTACCAGGCTTTTAAAACGTCAATTCATTTGACTTTCTTTTTCCTGCGCGGTTTATACTTGAGCCGAAAAAGATGTCCATTTATCTTTCAACTAAGCAGGGAGGAAATAGCTTGGCATCGGCAACGTTTTCATTGTGCGAGCCGACTTGAGTAAGACCGAAGGCCCTACGATTCCAGCTGCAGACCCCCTTCTTCCCCAATCTTGCACCTCCCGGACCCCTTCTGAGCCAGCCAGCCAGCGGGTAATACTGTACTGTATTACAGTCTTGAGCGGGCCTGGAGGCCAAAGGCGGGAGAATATACAGCCGTGGAAGAAAAACCATTCCGTATTAATAGCATCCCTTTCCATGAGCCGAAGGGATGAACACTCCTCATCTCTTT
This sequence comes from Phrynocephalus guinanensis, assembly GCA_037367245.1. Lineage (NCBI taxonomy): Eukaryota > Metazoa > Chordata > Lepidosauria > Squamata > Agamidae > Phrynocephalus > Phrynocephalus guinanensis. Next base: position 20,700,149 of record CM074743.1, read on the forward strand.
ACAGGCAGATTATATTTCGGATGGGTGGGTGGGAGAGGAGAGCGGGGAGGGGGAAAAGGAGTGGCAGTGAATTGTAGCCGACGTCTGCAGTGAAGATGGTTCTTTCTTTAAAAGAGAAAGAGGGAGAGAGAGAGAGAGATGAGTCCCTCCGCAAACCCGTAAAGTTTGCCGTTAAAATTGACACCAGGGGATGTCCGTAGAAGTCATGTCCATCTGGGATTGGCCAGTCCGCCGGAAGTGGTTCGGCGGACGCTTTTTTCCCAACAGATAAGTCCATTGCTGGAGACCTTTGCGCTTAAACATTCCCTCTCGCGCTCTCCCACAGGGTGGGTCGGTATATTTGCTTGTGGCCTCAATCTCTCTCTCTCTCTCTCTCTCTCTCTCTCTCTCTCTCTCAGCTGCCGCTTGAAGGGTTTCTCTTGGCAACTTTTTTGGGGTGTGTGTGTGAACACCATACCTCCTTATTTAGCAGTTCACTGGCATTTGCAGTGCCATAGATAGAAGAATCTTTCTCCCTCGGGCAAGGCTTCCCTTGGCAAAGGGCGGGGAGCGGGTTCCTATGGGGCTGGGGAAAGAGCGATGACTGGCCATCCGTCCGGGCTGCGGTTTCTTCCTCCTCCTTTCCATCACCCGGGTTGGAGAGGTCACCCTCCTCCTCCTCCTCCTCCTCACGAGTTCCTGGCCCAGAAGATCAGCCATTCCTGCTTGTATGCGTCGAGGCGCAAAGACCGGGAGCCCTCTTACTCGGAGTTGCAGGCGGAGAAATCCCCGCCAGCCGGCCGATCCGAAGGTCCACTTCTCGTTGGGCTTCAGAGGAAAGATGTCTCTGTCTCTGTCCGTCAGAAAGGACCGCTGCCGCCGCCGCCGCCGCCTTTAGCCCTCGTTCCGCCGCCTGCCGCTCCGGATGGGAACTTACCCCGTGGTAGCCCTTCACTGTCTCCCTCGGATTTAGCAGAGAAAAGAGATTACGAGATGTCGATCTTGCGGAAACCAAGCTACGGACCGGCGGAGAGCAAAGGAGAAGAAGGGGAGGAGGAAGAGGAGGAAGAGGAGGAAGCAGAAGAGAGGATGTTCCTGCAAAAAACGCCGGCGTTACGTGTATCCAAATGCCATAAAATTTCACCAGGTGAGTACATCGCGGCGATGGGGGGGGGCGGAACTACTGGGGGAGGATTGTGGGAAGAGGGACCAGGACACTAACAGAGAAGGACACTCAAGACCGAAAATAATTTTAGTCCACAACCTTATTCAGTCCGAGGCTTTGATTATCTTACAGCTGGAACACATACTCCCTGCCACATGGAATTGGAAAAGAAACAAACAGGGGCGGATGAAATGATCTAATAAAACGCATGAGTTACGAAAAATAGGTGGTAGGGATGCGGATTTCTTTTGTAACAAGTGGTTGGCCCTGGCCTGGAAGGGTGGTGGCCTTTTGAGGGCTCCTCCAGGTGATACCTGGGGAGGGGCCAAAAGGGAGATCCTCCGGGAGTCCAGCTAAGTTCCAAACAGAAAGCGCTGTTTTAAAGGAAAATTTAAGTTAGCCGATTGAAAATAAGTTTCAGAAGCTAGAATCGACAGGCAGTCCTTCTCAATGGAAGAAACAATCGTGCTGGCATTCCAATCCTAAACTGAGGACCGGAAGATTCCCCACGTAGTTTAGTCTCTGCTGAAAAGCGTGGGTACCTTATACAAAAATTGGACACCTGTATTCGCTACAGAGCCAAGTGAACCACCTAGGGCCGAATTAACCCAGCGGAGCCCTCCTGCGCAAACTCAGCCACAACGAACGCAAGGAGGTTCTAATCTACCATTTATTTTCCTGGGCAACCCACGCCTCCTAATCCCCTGTACAACGGCATTCCTTTCCTTTGTGTTGTACTCTAGCTAACTTTAAACCCTGACATAAGATCAGAACTCTCATATTCACCATAGCACTGGCACCAGCCCCACGTGCAGAGATTGTTTTACCAAGTAAAGGAAAAGTACCACGCATTAAGTTCACCTCTTCCCTTTTTCTGTAAATGGCAAACTATTTGCGACTATTTTAGGAAAATAATACAGAGAGTTCAGTTGTTTGTAACTTTGAAAGTAGCTCTAAAAATCATTTCTTTAATTTTTAACGACATTCAATATCCCTAAAACAACTGTCTTCCCCCGTCTCCTTAAAAATCAGTGGTATATAACATCCTTCTTCCCTTACTCCGGCGGAAATGAGGTCAAACAGAAAATGAAGCGATCAAGGGAAACGCATTGATTCTGCCCAAGATCAAGTGAAGGGGGGAGGGAGCGGCTGTACAGTTCAGTGGAACAGCTATGGCCCAAGGCTCAAGGGTGCGGGGATGGCGAAACGGAGCGGTTCAAAATCAAAGAGAATTCCTAATTGGCCTGCGCTCCAGGAGAGTTTGGTTCTCATGCTTTAAAACGGAGCCTTCTTACAGAATTAGAACCAGTCAGGAATGTAAAGTGCATTTAGGACGTAGTGGTAGACAGAAGAGCTATTCCAGGAGAACTATTCCAGGAGAACTACACATCTTTGTTCTTTGTTTAAAGGGCTTCTACAAACCAACAACAGGCCGGAATCAGTAATAATGTTTAGATAATACTGTAACAACAATAAATTTATGCGCTACTGCAGTCATTTGCTTCCTTATACATTTTATTCTACTTACTTTTTCATCTTCTCCTTTACTTAAAAAAAAGAGTGCTTCCCAGATTTAACTCCGTAGGAACTGTGCAGTCTGTTAATCGGGTCTATTTAAATGCTAGGTTTTGACTGCTTTGCTGGCAGTTTTGATACCGTGATTGTAAAGTACTGGGCCGGATCCCTCCAAGTTAAAACTTCCCCCCAAACCTCCCCACCCTGCAGACTTACCTGAGGGGAAGTCTTATATAAAGCAGTGGAACTTAATTCTGAGCGGACAAGCCCGAGATTGGTTGAGCTGCCAAGATGCCATTGATTTCTAAAGCAAAGGATTAAGGATTTTCCAGTAAACGAAGTCGTTTTAGGTTTGGTTGTATCAGTGAGTGAATGAAGGAATTTAGGTCTATAGGACAGACAAGAACCTCAGAAGAAGAAAGGCAAGAGAAAAGAATAGACAAAGGGGAAAAGGTAAACGTAGGTGAATGAGAAAACAGATTAATATCCTTCTTATTATCTCCTTAAAACCAGGAGGAATAAGTCGCGGGCGGGGTCTCCTAGGGAAAAGAGAAGCTATGTTGGCACACAGTTCTCAGTGCTGAGTCTGCTGCTACGCTGCGCTGACTTTTGTCAGAAATAAGTGTCATTGGACATTGGACATTTCCATCCGTATGAATAGCCCTCCCCTTGGTTGTTGGTTGTCGTGTCTTTGGGTTTGATTCGTAAAGGGAATTGCTTGGTAAAGAGAATTGCAGGGCAGGCAGAAAACGGAAGGACATAACCTATTTTTTTGGGGGGGGGCGTTTCCCATACGCGATTTCACCCACCTTACCCTCAGTCCGTTTGTCTTTTATTCATATTTCACCGGGGCTTCGGCTCTTCCTTCGGACAAGGAGTCCCTTTTTCTATCCTCCAACTCAGCCAAGGGACTCTGGAGATGAACAAAAGGGAAAAAAAAAACTGAGAGAAGAAGGAGAAAGCAAGATTAAGTTGGAGAGGACTGGGGGGGGAGGGCACATACAATGGTGCTTAAGGGCTTTTAACATTTTTTTTTGGGGGGGGGAGAGAGATCAGCCAAAGTTTAACACTTTTTCGCTCAATTAATTGTAACAGGAGTGATTTAAGCTGGTTTGTAAACGCTCCTGTCCGAAATAAGGATTTTAAACTGCCTAACTTGTGTCGGTCTCCCCCATGCATGTAAACAATGAAACGCTTGGGTGTGGGTTTTTAAGCTTAAAGTGGATGGGACTTCAATATTTGGTCCCAAACCACCAGCAGTGGAAAAGTCAAGAGAAAGGGCTGTCGACGATGACCCAAAACTCTTTGATCTTGACTTAACCTATGCCTCCCCCGCTCCACCCCCCCCCCCCCGCTCCCCGGAAGATAATTGTGGGACTTAGTTATTCATTATCTAGTTTACCTCGTCTAGGTTTGTGTCGCCTAAGAGAGCAATTGAAAGAGGTCACGAGTCAGGACTGGCAAACGCTCCAAGCTCCAGAAGCGAAACCAGTCCCCTTTTAAAGCTCTATTGCTGGTGGGCATTTGCCTTTTCAGTCTGAGATCTTTACTCACCGGTATTACTTCCAAACATTAACAAACCTGAAATAACCTTGGCACGCAATTCGGTTCTGCCCCGTTGCCCGGGAAAAAAAAAACCTCTCCAAACCAAGTCCTCTTGCGACTCAAACAGACAGGGAATAAGTTCTTCCGTTATGGCTCCTTCCAGCTATAACGCGACTCAACCACCCTTTAAAAAAAAACAGAGAAGAAAAACAAAGCCAATTTAGGAAAGTTTAAAAGGCACCGGTACAGATGGAGACGCGTTGGCTTTGTCGGACGAGCATCTCAAAAACATTTTGGCAATTTGTAGCGTGGGGGGTAGAGCGGGAAGCGCTCAAGGAAGCGGTCTCACTTATTCCCTACCTGCTGTTAAATTACGTGTCTATTTTCAAGATAAGGTTTTGCCCTTAACCATTTTGTCGAAGAAAAAAACAAACCAAAAAACAGCCCCACTCCAGCTAATTAAAGAAAGGCTTAATTGCTCGAATCAGTCGCTCTGAAGCATATGCGGAAACCAATTTAACGGGGGAATTTAAAAAAAAATGCACAAAGGGGGGGAAAAAACCCCTGTGAACTTTGGATGGAATCTCATTTCCCCCACTTTAAACCACTTTTCTAAACCTTAACACGTGTTGAATGAAGTGTTCCTTGGAGCGATTGCTAAAGTTCTTTTTAAGAGCGTTAAGAGAAGAAGTTAAGTGCCCACTTTTTAATAAAGATAGTAGGCAGTTTATGAGATAAGTAAATCATACGAAAATGCAAGTAACGATGGTCGTGGTTTATATCTGCTATAAAATTTCTCCTGAAAGTCTTCATTTTTTTTAAAAAAAAGAGCAGATTAAATATAAGTCATTTCTAAATGACTTATTGTTGCACCCTTAAGCCTTTTCTGATCCGAGGCCCACTTTTAGCTTTCCTGCTCTTTCTGAAGCTGCTCGCTTAAACCTTTGTAATTCTTCTGTGAAGCCAAATAACATAATATATTTACTGGAAAAGAACTTGGCTGAACTCAATTGGTTTTAGCAATTGAGTTCAGGGACAGCATCTTCTAGGAACGGTAGTGCAAAAAAGGAACTTTCCCAACATCTGGATTTATCCATATCCAAAGATAGGTGGGATTGGACATTTCAGGGAATGTTAAGCCCAGACCCAGGATATATAAGAACTGTAGCTTTTGATGGATGAGTAACACAAATGCCAATCCTTCCTTTTGAATGGTCTTCCAGTGTTTACTTTTGGTGTCTTAGGGGGCAGGAGCAAATGCTGCCATTTTAGAAGGCCAAGATAATGTCTGGGTTGATCTGTTGTTCTCTCATCTGCATAAGCAGTTCTGTTCATTCTAATATAGCTCCCTCTTGTTAAATTGTATGATCTCCATCTCTGCTGCTCCTTTCCATGGTGAAACCCAAGCACCCCAGTCTAATCAAAATAGTGTTTACTTCTAAATGGTTCCTGAGCCAGGAAGAGGGGCTACGTCAGCCCAACCTTTTGGATAAGAACCCCCTCCTTGCTTCAATCAGGAGCCACCCTCGGTGGAAACATTTAAGAATAAAGACTGTGTTTTACAGCCTGACCCTGTTCATGTTTGCAGGGGAAATAATCTCTTCTCCATCCGTGTTCAAAGGGACTTCTCCCTTATCTAAGTGCACCTAAAACGGCAGCCATAAGAGCCCAGATCTGCAGGTCTTGACTAGTAAGACTCCTGCCGCAGAACTGGATTTACTTGACGTGAGTTAGTTGAGCCTTATGCAGTCCTGGATGGGTTGCCTTTTGGATAACGGACACTTGAAGATAATAACAGCAAAAGGAGTAAATGTAGTCATGTATGCAAACATACTGTAGGTAAGAGGCAAAAGGCTCAGATTTCCGTCATAATCCACCGCTGTTGGAGGCACAGTACAGTGCTGGAATGAGTGAGGTCTGCCTTTGTTCTAGACAAGGGAAAGAGTGCTTGTACTATGAATTGATCATAAACCTAGTCCATGAATGGTATAGGGACTATGCCAACGTGGTCTGCAACTAAATGAGACCCTCTTCCTAGCTGATGTACAAAGGACCTCACAATTCTCAATCCCTACCCTTCATTCCGCACCCCTCTCGCAATCCCAGGAAAATAAAAGGCCTAAGCCAATTTCGCAAGATAGCAGTGTCTGATTAGGAAACCTGAGTTCAAATCCTCCACCACAGAAATTCACAGGGGGGCGCCACTGCTAAAATCACTCCTTAAATGTCTCAAGTACCTTGAAAAGCTGTTAGAATGGACACAAATTGGATAGGACTTGGCTATTTAGTTATGGATACCCCAAATGTTCACTTAAATGAATTCCAATAAGCAACTGGGGAACATATATTACTAAACTCCCCTATCAATGCCCCTACGTCATATTTAATTTTAAATTATATTGTTTTGTCACACACTCTTGGGAAGGATGATAGTAATGTGGCACATTAAAAAGAGAGTTCCCAGCCTGATTAGTTTTCTCCCCAAAGGCTCTAAAGAACTACAGGTGAGAGCGGATGATGGCGAAGCAAAACCAAACCGTCTAGACGTGAGCTTCTAGGATTGCAAGGACAAAGCTCAGTACTGTATATCACCTCAGACCCAGTCCAGGCCCTTCCAAGATAAAACTTAAACGTCACACTATTCTGTCTCTCCTTGCTTGAGGCCATATTGCTTTGCTGCATCTACCAAATTGTACAATCTGTATTTTCATATCAGTTTCCAAATCATTTATAAAGAAGGTCACCTTTCTTTCTCTTCTCAAGTCCAGTGAAGTTGAGTAGCTTATACTGCAATTATATGGACACAACTTTTGAACTTAAGGGGGTCTATGCAGAAATAGTATTGCATTGTTTTGGCTCCAGTTCTAGACATAGTGACCTAGAAAGGCCAAATTGACTAGTGTGTTATATTTTTCCAGAGTAGTCCCTTTGAATCAATGGGGTTTTAGTGAATCAACTCCTCCATGTATTCAATGCATTTGAACAGACCTACTCCAACTGCAGCGTACTTCAATATAACTTACTCACTGAATCCCCACTGATGCAGAGAGATCACTGGAGTGCAGTTTGCTACACTGAGCAACAGGATTTGGGCTAGTGCGTTTACTGAGACATAGTTCAGGGCAAATGTGCATAGGATTGCTTAGTATTATAATTTATGTGCAAGGGAGTCCCAGCAAACCTAATATGTCTTGCTTTTGAGTACAGCATAGGTTTACAGTTTCAACCCCACCTACTTTATTAAACGGTCTTAAATCAGGGCCCTATGGGTTTGTTTTTTAAATCTTTTAAAAATATGACTGGACAGCACCACCTAGAGGCCACCTCAGATGCTATCGAGGAATAGGACGAATTTTTCTTTTTGTAAACAATCAGGACAAACAATGGGCGGGGAGGAGGGGGGTGGCAGCCTCCCGAATGAACGTCTTAGTTATCCGAACCACGGTATGTCAAAGTATGACATGCAGTGATAAACGGGCGGTGATTATCTACCCATTGGCTTCTCAGGGATTTGCCCCATTTTTAAAAGTTGGTTTTGTCTTGGACGCCTTCAGAGAAAAGGAAATAGAGCGAGAGGCGGTCCTCGGGCGGAGGAAGACGTCTTTCATTTTAATGAATCTAGTTGGCGTGGGTGTTGGGATTTTAATCTCCTCCTTGTCAGCCCCCAAAATAAATAGTTTATTTTCTTCTAAAGGGAGAGGTTAACCAATACACCCACCTCATGTGTGTGTGTGTGTGTGTGTGTGTGTGTGTGTGTGTGTGTGTGTGTGTGTGTGTGTGTGTGTGTGTGTGTGTGTGTCTATATCTATCTATATATAAATGTCCTGCAGAGGGATGCATACATTCTCCAACTTCTCCTGTAATTGCCCCACTGACATCTTTTTGCCAAACGGAACTCATGCAGTCATTTTGTTTTACTTTTATACCTATAGGCAGCACTATTTTTGTAACTTCTGAGGAGAGGCAAAGGAGGAGTAGCCTTAAAGGAACAGTGATTATTCTTCTGATATACGCTGCCTGGATAAAAACAGCAACTTTAATAACACGGTTAGCAGGGAGCACCCAGATGCCTGTAATGTGTTGCCTTTCATCAAATATTATTAATTAAAACACAGGAAGAAGATACTTAGGATATATGGAAATGCAGGCTTTAACTACATGGCTGTAAGTTTTGTAGCTTTGCGTAGGTTACAACTGAGCTCCTCATTCCATTTACTTGTGAGTAAATTCCTCTGAACACAGCAGGACATAAAATATTTATTGACAATATTTCATGCGTTCTAGGTGTAGCACATTACATCCTTTTAATCTGTGTTTCACACAATCATGATCCATCATCCTCAGCCATCTTGGTTATAGTGGGTGTCTGTGATGGGTGTTGTAGTCAACACATGAGATCTAACCTAAGTTCAGGAGGACACCTAGGATATAACCAATATAAGATTTACATAATCTACAAATACTTCCTACTGCCAAATGTCTTAAAGGTGTAAGATAAGAACAGCCTCATTTCAAGTCTGACCTTCATGAGCCATGGTATCCTCCTGGTAATATACTATTTTTGTTTATATTATTTTACCATGTTCTGTTTGTTTTTAAATTATGCCATACCATTCAAACATGACTTACAAAATGCAAGAACAAGCATAAAAGCAAACATAAAAATAATATTAGAACGGATTTTCCAAACTAAAAGCAACAGTGAAAATAACAACAACAATAAACAAACAAAACCCACAAGGAACCAAAACACTCAATTGGATAGTTTCATATGCTAACCCGAATCAGAAAAGAATAATTGACTCAGTTGCACTTGACATTAAATTTTTATTAACCAAGTCACATTCATAAAATAAGTCTCTTTTGGTGTGTGACATCAAAGTGGTTATGATTAATGAAAAACCTAATGGTTTTTTCCAAGGTATGTGAGAAATTTAAAATGTGGTTTTACCATTGCTGACCCCCAATGAGATTCCATAGCTGAGTGGGAATTCAAACCCAATCTCATGAGTCCCTACCAGCCCAACATTCTCTATCCGCTCCCCTACATGCATCCTCAGGCCTCTTCTGGTGGGAACGAATTGGACTAAACCCAATGGCTTCATCGGACAGAGGCCAAAGTTACTTCTTGAGGCTTGGAGTGCTGTTTTAAGGCCACCACCACAGGGAAAGTAGACCTTCTTTTTGCAACCAAAACACGCCTTTGAAGAAAATTGCAAGTTCAAGAGAGCCACAACAGCTGATTTCGAAAGATAAGCAATGTCTCATGGGAAGAGGTTGTCCTTTGGGTAGCCCTAGCTCACATTATTTATTGCTGTAAAGAGAACTTTAATCAGCAGTTTGAATTGCACCAGAAAAGTAGTGGGCAGCCCATGCAGCTGCTACAGTAAAAATAGGTCACATGATACCAGGAGTTTGCCTTTGAACATTTTAGGACTCTACATGGGTTAAAATTTCCTTAAAAGTGGCTCTGTGTGGAGCTCCTTCCAATAGTCCAACTGAAATGTAACTTATACATGTGGGGTCATGAGGGGGTTTAACTGTGCCAGCTCACATACAGCCAGAGCTTGGCAAATATACTTTCTTGGCCATGTTTTGTGGTGTGTATGTCCCCCCCCTCACCTCCCCAATTTTTCCAAGATCTGTATATGGTCCTGACACCAGCTAAAGATGCCCAGAGGTGCTCTTGTCCACATAAGAACATAAGAAGAGCCATGGTGGATCAGGCCAAAGTCCCATCTAGTCTAGCTTCCTGTATCTCACAGTGGCCCCACCAGATGCATCTGGGAGTGCAAAAGACTAGATATCTGTCTCCTGATTCCACTCCCCTGCATCTGGTCCTTGAAGTAGCCAGGTTTTAAGCCTGGAGATTACACATCTCCATCATGGTTTGTAAGCTGTGATGGACTTTTCCTCCAAGAATCTGTCCAATCCTCTTTTGAAGGCATCCAGGCCAGATGCCAATGCTTGAGAATCTAGTTAGATTCAGAAATATTTGCATTTCCCCCTATAGGGAGCTGTAAAACAAAACAAAAATTAAATATATACCACGTCCTAGTACAATGTAATGGTTAGGCTGTTGAATGGGAATAGTGGAGATCCAGACTTAAAAATCTCCTGTGACACTCACTGTCTTTAAGCCCAACCCACCTCACAAGGTCAATTGTAACAATAAACTGGGGAAGAGCAGAGCTGTATATTTTGCACAGTATATTCTGCCTCACTTGAAACGGAATGTAAATGTATTTAAATGAATAAATATTGGCAGATATTGGCGTTCAAACACTGTGAAGTATGATAAATTGAATTCAAAGTGCTACAGATGTAAAATACTGATGTTGAATGTGAAACATTTAGGGTTTGATACTAGTGGTTACACAGTGACAGGGGACCCATTAAAGTCAGTTATGAATAAATTGCCCTATTGATTTCAGTGCAATCACTAAGCATAACTAAATTGGGATCCAACCTCAGTAACTACAAAATTACAGAATTCTCATGGAAGATCTTTTAGGTGGTTTTATGAATGAGGCCATGTATTCAACAGGAAAAATGCTGGAAATTGCAAGAATTATGTACAATGCATAGAACTATGTAGTAGTAAAATATTCAGATGATCTTATTTCCCGTGGGATCAGCAGAATGTGGGCACACTTTCCCATGCCCCACAAAAATGCAAGAGAAAGCCACTCTTTGTCTTGACTCATAACATGACAGAATCCCACACTGTTAGCCAGTGTAGACTTTATGCTACCTCCAACAGTGCAAAAAGCTTTGAGTGGCCCACAAAACCAAATTTATTCAGTATTACTGAGCATTACTGTTGTTATTTGGGTTTGTACAGTCTTTCAGATTCATGCTGATTCGAAAGCTAGCCTATCGTTCATGTCTAGAGCCCTGGAGTTCTGAATCTCCGGTGGATCATTATTCATAACTCATATATAGATGTGTAAATGTAGGCCATCCCGGGTCATTCAAGCCTATGATTCATGATACTGCAGTAAATCAGGAAGAGCAATTGTGGTTTTCCAGATGTGTTTGGACTGCAACTCTCATAATACCTCATCATCCCTAGGCTGGCTATGGGTGCTGAAAGCTGGCAGCATCTAAGGATTCAGCTTTGCCAGGTATGCAGTAGATTGTGGGGACAGGAGACCTGCTAATCAGCATTTTTCACATAGGTTTTCACTTATGTTGTATTTCGCTCTAGCAGCTTGTGCACCTTCTAGTTCTATGAAGGTGGAGAACTGTGGATCCCACAGGAATGAAGTTTTCTATCTTCCATTCTATGAGTTCTTTCTGGAATGAAACTGATCTTTGCTTCAGCTGTGCTTTGAAGACTTTGTTTTCTCTATAGTAGACATTTTATTTAGAAAAAAAAAGTAACCAATTTTTCTGTCATGGGTGACACCTAAGCCAAATAGCTATGTTAAATATAAATTGAATTAAACCAACGGATTTTGTAATGCTACACCCTGTGGATCACTCCCGCCATTGTCTTCTCCCAGTATCCCAGATGATGCAGGTAGAGAAAACTCCAAGGCCATTTTATGCTTAAAACTTTCATTAGGGTCTTCACTGGTGTTTTCTTCCCTCTCAGGGAACAAAAGTTCTGCCTCAGACCAAAACTCTGACATTTGCCCAGGGGTTAAGCCAGGTGTAACAGTTCAACGTCGAACAGACAAATCCTCAGTCACAACATGGCCTGGGCCCAATGTCAAACTTTTAAACAATTAGGGATCTCACCCAACATTCTTATTCCTGGATGCTCCTCATTCCCAGCTCTGAAGCCGCGGCCTGTTTTTCAGCTCCTCTGCTCCATGGGAACTCTGCCATTTCTCCCACAAAGTCTGCTGCTGCCTTCGATAGCAAGCTTTCCTCTCAAAGTACTCACAAGCCTGTCTTATCCACTCGTGCTCTGCCGCCTGTCCACAAAATAGCACTTTACGTGCATTTTTCTCCTTCAATTCCTGTTCTGCTACTTCTTGTGTGACCCTGAATGTTACCCACTCCCTGGTCCAGGGGTCTTCCTTCATGATCTCGATTAACTCTTCCCTTTCTGGAGCCACCCAACCTCCCAACGCAGTTATTTCGCCTCCAACCCCTTTTTCTCCTTCCTTTGCCGTTTCCTTTCCTGGATCCTCCCCCTCCTGTTCTCCTTTCTCATTAGTCTTCCTCTCCGTAATGTCAATGGCTTTGATACTTTTCACCCGGGCTGCCTGTTCTGGAGAGGAGGGCACACCTTCCTCCTGACATACCCCCCCCATTCCAAGTGTGCCATCCTCTCATCTTCCTCCTGTGCCCATGGACCCTGGTGAGAGAAATAATCAGCATTAGATTTCTTTGTTTCCTTCTTGTGGTGGACCACAAAAGAATAAGATTGTAGTTACATATACCTCCTTGTCAACCTAGGATTGGTATCCTTCATCTGATGCAGCCACTTGAGAGGGGCATGATCTGTCACTAACGTAAAGGAGGAACCTAACAAATAATACCGCAGTGCGTGGGTGGCCCACTTTATTGCCAGGGCCTCTTTCTCTCTAGTAGTACATTTTTGCTCTCTAGGTGCTGGCTTTCAGCTCAAGAAGAGGATGGGATGTCCTTCATCGCCTTCCCTCTGGGCTAGTAATGCCCCTAAACCTCTCTCAGGGGCGTCTGTCAGTAAGATGAAGGGAATATTAAAATCAGGGGTATACCTCACTGGATAAGAGCATAACTTATCCTTCAGGAGACTGAATGCTTTTTCTTGTGCAAGGCCCCATTTTACCATCTTAGGGTGTCCTTTCTTCACCAAGTCAGTTAGTGGGGAAGCTGTCTCTGCAAAATGTGGTATGAATTGGCGATAACAGCTGGCCAGGCCTATAAACTGCTGGACTTCCTTCTTTGTACGTGGCCTGGCCCACTCTGAAACCTTAGTGATCTTCTCAGGCAAGGGTTTGATCTGTCCCTCTCCCACCTTAAATCTTAAATAAGTGACTCATCTGCAAGCCTCTTGGCATTTCTGTGGGTTCACTGTTAGCCCGATCCTCCTCGATTCCTCCAATACTCGGGTAATATGGTCCAAATGGGTTTCTCAATTATTGCTGAACATGATTATATCATCAATGTAGGCAGCCACAAAGTCTTTTAACAGCTCCAGCACAACATTCTTTAGCTGCTGGAAAGTGGCAGCTGCCCCATGCAGCCCAAAGGGCATATATTTAAAATGGAACAGACCTTTAGGGGTGGAGAAGACCCTCCTCTTCTTATCCTCCTCCCTCAAGGGTATCTGCTTGTAGCCCTTAGTAAGGTCTAAGGAGGTTAAGACTTTGGCTTTCCCCAGTTTCTCCACCATTTTGTGAAACCTAGGCATGGGATATGCATCAAACTGGGAGATGAGGTTGAGTTTGCGGAAGTCAGTGCAGAACTGAGAGCTACCATCAGGTTTAGGTACCACCAATGGATAGCTATGCCATGGTCTGTGTGATGATTCGATCATGCCCAGTTCCAAAATCTTGTCTACTTCCTCTACTATGGCTTGTCGGAGGTGTCTTAGCCAAGGGCAGCCTGACACCCTAGTAATTACTCCTAGTGAAGTATTAATCCTATGTTCCACCAGGGAAGTATGACCCGTTTTTTCTGAAAATACGTCTCCAAATTCCCTTTGTAACCTCTTAACTTGTTCAACCTGCTCCTGAGACAGAGACTCTGGAAGAACTAACACTGTCCCTTCAGGATCTCCTATTTTAGGTACTTCCGGCCCTCATTCCTGTTCTTCTAGTTTCCCAAAGAGGGCTTGCTGCTCATGCCACTTTTAAAGTAAATTAACTTAAGTAATATTTGTCTGGAATTTCTCCTCCCTGGCATCTTAATTTCATAGTTGACATCACCTACCCTCCTCCCCATGGTAAATGGCCCTTGCCATTGGGCAAAAAGCTTAGAAGATTCACTAGGTAACAACAACACCTGATTGCCAGGCTCCAAATATCTAGGCCTTACCCAAGGGCCACCTTAGCTAGCTCTTGGGCTGTCCTCAAATTTTATCTCATTTCAATCACATGTTTAATGACTAGTTGAGGGGAATCTTCATCCCATTCCCATTGTTCATTCAACAAGGGTTCTGACCATAGAGCCCCAAGGGTTCTGACCATAGAGCAATTCAAAAGGGGAAAACCCCACAGAGGCCTGTAGGACCTCCCATACAGCGAACATTAAGGGGGCCAAGAAAAGGTGCCACTGACTGGGCTTATCCTGAGCCAGCTTTCAGAGCATCCCCTTCAACGTCTTATTAAAACGTTCCACTAGTCTGTTAGTCTGGGGGTGATAAACGGACATGCGTAAAGGATGGATGGCGCCCATAAGGTTCATGCCTCGATCCTTACTCGTGAAAAGACCCCCAGCAGCTCACGTGCCAACACTTTGGCCGTAGTAGACTGCAGAGGGACGGCCTCTGGCTACCGAGAGGGATAGTTGACAATGACCAATATGTGGGTATGTCTGGCCTAGGACTTCAGTAAAGGCTCCACCAGGTCCAACCCTATTCTGTCAAAGGGTTGCTCCACTAGGGGCATAGGCACTAAGGAGGTACCAGGACCTGGCTTGGCCCAGACCTTTTAACACACAGCACAGCTTTACAAAATGTCTTCGCATCCTGTCACATCTTTGGACAGAAGAATCGGGTTCCCACACAGGCTACAGTTTTTTGTGTGGACAAATGCCCTGCTAAGCGGTTGTCATGAGCTAACTTCAACACTTCTCAGCAGAGTCCCTGGAGTAATACTAGAGTCACCAGCACCTCTCGGTCCCTCCTAGTTACCGTCATGAGTAGTCCCCCATGTAATTCAAACCCCTCACCTTCCCTTTCAAATGACACCTCTGGTTGTGCCACTTCTAACAAAGATTGTTAGCTAGGGTCTTTCTGCTGCCAGGCTCTGATTTGCCCTTGTGATACCAAAGTCTCTCTTTGGTTACTTCTTCTCGGTCCTTCTTTCCAGTGAGATGCTCCATCCCTGGTCAGTCTCTTCCTAACAGCATTTCACAAACCAACTCGGGTACCACCCCGACTTCTAAGACTCTTTTACAACCCTGGACCTCCACCACAGCCTCAACAGTTTCACATGATTTCAAGTCTCCATGTATACATCTTATAGCCATGGTTCCTTGCTTTGGACCTGGCACTGGTCCTCTCACCAATGAGTGACTACACGTGGTGTCTATGAGAGCTCGAAGTTGCAGCCTATTCACCTGAGCTGTCACTTCCCACCCAGGATGATCTCTTGTTCCACGCACCTTGTAACAACCATTTATGTGCTGGCCAGGGCATCGTCCTCCTTGGGGCAGTTTTTCCAGAAATGGCCAGCCTGGCCACACCCAAAGCAGACATTGGACTTCCCTATACTTGGGGTTCCCATCCTTGTGTAGCTGTCATCTGGCCTGCAGGACACCGGCGACTTGATTGGCTTGATACTGGTGTTATCTCCATTTTCCCGGCTTTCCTTTACTCGCTTAAGGTTTCTGCCCAGGGCTCCTTGGGAGATCGCTCGCACGGCAGTCACCATCTTGTCCCGGGTCTTCCCTTTGTCTTGAGTCGTTGCCACACTTCTAGCATTGTCCTCCACTGCATTGTAGGCATCTAGCAGCTCTATTGCCTTCTCTAACAATTTGGGTTGATCGCACATCACCCAATTGTGTTGAGTGGTTCCCAGAGTGATCACTAATTGTTCAGTCACAATGAGGTCCAGCATCTGCTGGGAATCCCTCGTGGCTGGCTTTAACCACCTCATGGCATTGGCCTTCATTTTCTGGGCCATGACCCACGGATTGGTATTAGCTCGTACTCGCAGTTCTCAAAATATTTTCCTGTAAGATTCCTCCGAAAGGTCCAGCAGATTCAGAATGGTTGCTTTTACTTTATCATAATCAAGAGATTCTGAAGGCTCCATGGCATTGATGACTTCTTGGACGGTCCCGGAAAGACAAGGTGTTAGTATGAGGGCCCATTGCTCCTTGGGCCAATAGGCTGCGGTGGCTATTTACTCAAAAGTATGAATGAACACCTCATGGTCATCTTTGGGACTCATTTTCTGGAGCCAGAACAGGGGCGGGGGTGGCTGAATCCTTGCTCAGCCATCTGCTTGAGGAAAGATTCTTGCCTCCTTGCTGCCCACCTCATCCATCTTTCTGCCATGTCTTCAGGAGGGGGGCAGGCACCACGTTGGGCACCATTGTATGGATCACTCCCGCCATTGTCCCCTGCCGGTATTCCAGATGACGCAGGTAGAGAAAACTCCAAGGCTGTTCTATGCTTAGAACTTTTATTAACATACAGGAATAGTCTCTTCGTCTTCACTGGCATTTTCTTGCTTTGCAGGGAGCAAAGGTTCTGCCTCAGACCAAAACTCTGCCACTTGCTCAGGGATTAAACCAGGCATAGCAGTCCAATGTTGAATAGACAAATCCTCAGTCATAACATGGCCTGGGCCAAATGTAAGTCTGGACAAATTTTTAAACAATGAAGGGATCTCACTCAACATTCATATTCCTGGATATTCCTCATTCCAAGCTCCACAGTCGCGGGCTGGATCTTCCTCTCCTCAGCTCCATGGGAACTCTGCCATTTCTCCCACAAAGTCTGCTGCTGCCTTTGATAGCAAGCTTTCCTCTCGAAGGACTTGTGATCCTGCCTTCTCCGCTCATGCTCCGCGGTCTGTCCCCCAAATGGAGCTTCATGTGCCCTTTTCTCCTTCCATTCCTGTTCCACCACTTCACATGGAACCCTGAATGTTACCCACTCCCCAGTCCAAGGGTCCTCCTTCACAATCTCAATTAACCCTTCCCTTTCCAGAGCCACCCAACCTCCCAACACAGTTTGCTTCCAACTCTGTTTTCTCCTTCCTTTGCTGTTTCCTTCCTGGGTCCTCCTCCTCCCGTACTTCTTTCTCATTAGTCTTCCTCTCTGTAATGCCAAGGGCTTCGCTACCTTCCACCTTGTCTTCCTGTTCTGGAGAGGAGGGCACACCTTCCTCCCAACACACCCTCACTGTATGGGGAGTAAGTCCAACTTTCTATTTGTAGTACGACTTACTGCTACATACATGTATATAGGATTGCATTGTAAGGAGGCTGAAGAAATGTAGCTAGCTTTAAAAAAACACCATCAGCAAAATAAGAGAACCAATAGAAATACCACCCACTATGTAGCACTCTTGTTGTCCTACCTATAGTTGCTGTTTCTCCAGTGAGCAAAAGGTATCCTGTGTGGTTCACCTCTTCCCCATGTTATCCTCACAACAAACCTTTGTGGTAGTCTAGGCTGAGAAAGATGCCCAAGGTCCTCACATGAATTTTTCTAATTTAGTGATGAGTATAACTTGAGCAACCTAATGCCCAAACTAGAGGCCATGAAATTCACTGTTTGACCTTGGGCCAGTAATCACACATGGCCAGCTTTACCCAATTTGTACTAAGTCTTCTGTCATGAATATAAAGTAGGGAGGCTGAGAACTTGAGATCATGGTAGGAAAATGGGATTAAATAGATTTAATAACTAACTTAATTAATGAAAATCTAGCTCAGACTGGTTTGCATTGCATGGTAGTGGTTTCCCTGGGGTTCAGCTGAGGACCTTTCCTAGCCCTGGGATATCAACAGCTCTTCCACACATATGTGGATTCTTTATACAGTAGGACCCCAGGATCTGCTGGGGATCGGTTGCAGGCCTTCCTGTAGATAATGAAACCCATGGATAACAAAACCCATGGATAACAAACCCCCCAAACTGCCATTTTGTGATAGTAGCTTGCTTTACTGCTGCTGTTTGTGAGAGTAGCTTGCTTTATGACTGCTGGTTTACAACAGTAGTTTGCTTTACAGTTGCTGTTTGTGACAGTAGATTGCCTTGCGGCAGCAGAATTATTTATTTAATTTATTCCTCAGGCAGCCATGGATAACTGAACCAGTGGTTAATGAATCAGTGGACATGGAGACCTATTGTACTCTTGGGTTGATTGCTAGCAAGAGATTTTGAGGAGTAGCATCATTCAGGCCTATGTATTCCAAGATGTACTAAGTACCTAGAACTCATCTCTGAGTCCCAGCGCTTCTAGAGCAGTTGCAGCTGATGGCTCCAATTTTGAAGGTGGTGTGAGTTCACCCTGAGTTTTTCACTGACTTTTCCATGAATTATTCAAGGTGCTGAACTAATTTGGGGGTAGGGTCCAACACCTTGGGTAGCTCATGAAAAGGTGAAACTAAAATCAGGAGTTGATTCAGGACACAGCAGCCCCCAAAAGATGAGCTATCAGCCCCCACTCACTGCTTCATTGGCTTGATGGGTGAAGCTTTGGAACTTTTTGCTAAGGGAGGCTCTGATGGCCTCTCCCCTGATGTCTTTCCACCAACAGATCAAGACCTTTTCATTCAGCCAGCCACCACTGGCAGACTTTTCTTCACATGGTTTCAGCTCAAGGTGCCAGTTTTCTTTTCTCCATTTGATTTTAAAGGCACAGTACCACAAATATTTTAAAATATTTGTGGCACTGTGCCTTTAAAATCAAATGAAGAAAAGAAAACAGGCGCCTGGTTGTCAGTTCATTTCAGTTCTGTTTAATACTATAATGGGTTTAATTATATTTCAGTATTTATAAATACCTATGTTTTAAAGCCACTAATTTTTAAAAATACTTTGTAAGCCACCGTGTGTCCTAGCCATGGGAGAAAGGTGGCACATTAAACAAACAAACAAACAAACAAACAAATAAATAAATAAATAAATAAATAAATAAATAAATAAATAAATAAATCTCATTAAAGCTAGCTCACAGGTAGAGATGTGTATTTCAGAGAAATGCAGTGATGTCCAGAGTCTTGATCATTTTGCCTTTGTTTAATATTTGCTTGCTTTACCTACCTTGCATTTTAAAGCCACGCTCTCTGGCAGAGTCTTCCAATGAATCCTGTGATTAGAGTAGCTTTTATCTCCTAACTCCTTATTTTAATTTATTTTACTTTCAACCCAACATTGCTTTTTATCCCTTCATTAGTTGAAATCTTTCTGTCCTAAGATATATAGGAAAGTCATCTGGTCTTGCTTCCAGAATTTAGCACTGGGTTGTTAACACTTGTGGAGACAACAAAGACCCAGTATTTTAGTGAGTTAACATTTGTCCAGCCCTTTAAGCCTGACATATTCTGTATATATCAATTTCTGTTTTTGCTGTTTATTTTAAACCTTCAACGTGTAGTTAAACAGAGTACTGATTTTAATTTTTTTTAAAGGGGGAACTACATCATTTCCTTCATTTGCTGGTTTGGCTCCAGAGATCTGGATGTCATTCAATGCAAAAATATCTTTGAATGAGAGACCCTGTTACAGCTGTGAAAACTTCTCCATATAATTATTTAGGAGGGAGAAGTACTGCCTCATATAGTCTGGGGAGCACAGTTCCTTACACCAATAAACAGATTATTTGCACAGAATCCTGTTTAGAAATTTGAAAGCCATTGCAATTTGCTGCCATATCATAGGGCATTGCTGTGCCTTGTTTGAGGAACCTCTAGACATATCTTGGGCAAAATGACACAAAGGGGGAAAGAGAAGGTTTAAAACTGTTGATCCAAGGAGCAGAGTGGTGTGTATCAAAACTCCCTGTCCAAATTCCCAAGAGCAGCGCAGTACCTGAAAAACAGCCCTTCAACCACGTGTCACCTTTATCCTTTTGGTATAAAAGGTAAAGGTTCCCCACACATGCGTGCTAGTCATGTCCGACTCTAGGGGCGGTGCTCATCTCCGTATTCAAGCCAAAGAGCCAGTGTTGTGCAAGTCCGTAGCCACATGGCTGGCATGGCTGCAAGGAAACACTATAGTCTTACCTCTATCACCTTGAACGCACCCCTCTGATTTTGATCAGACCTCATTAATACCTGCAGGGCAGATGACCCAAGAATACTAGAGATCCTCATCTAAGGGTCAGAATCTTCTCTGAAATCTTCAAAATGCTGTCAGTTTGAGTTGACAGTACTGGACTAGGTAGATTAATAGTGTGGCTCATTATAAGGCAGCTTCTTTTGTTCCTGTGACTGCAAAATAATGTATCTCTGAGAAAATACCATATACTATCGGGTACCCAGCTATTGTGTGCCATCTTGACAAGGACACCTGATGGCAATGCCTTCTTAGCAGTGGCACCTCAGCTGTGGAATAGCCTTCCCAAAATGCTTTTTTTTCTGCCTGAGGCTGAAACCTCTCAACTCCTTCAGCTATTTAAAATCAAATCATCCATCTTTCCTGATATGTCAAACATGAATACTATCTGCTGTAGATCTGATATTTTAATATCTATTTTATTTTATTTTATTTTTAAATTCCCCAAACTCATATGCTGTGGAGGTTTAGTTTTGTGGTGTGATTTGGGTTTAAGGTCTATTTTTTTGCAGGAAATGTTCATGCTATAATTGTTTCCAGGGCGTTTTTAATATTTCATTTCAACACCCAGAGACATACATTTTAGTGCAGTTGAGATAAATGCCACATTGGATTGAGCCTTTATATACCCTGGGTAAAAGGTAAAGGTAAAATGTTCCTGCCCCCCCCTTCACATGTGTGCTAGTCGTGTCCAACTCTAGGGGCAGTACTGCTCTCTGTTTCTAAGCCAAAGAGCCAGTGTTGTGCAAGTACGTGACCATGTGGCCGGAATGGCCAAATGCATTTCTGCACATGGAACACTGTTTACCTTCCCACTTTTTATGGCAATACCTATTTATTTACTTGCACTTACATGCTTTGAGCTGCTAGGTTGGCAGGAGCTGGGGTTGACAATGGGAGCTCACTCCACTGCATGTCACTTGGGATTTGAACCGCTGAGATGCTGACTTTGCAGCCTACAGTTTTCAGCATTCAAGCCTGCTGAGCCACCACACCCCATACCTTGAGTAGGCCCAGTAAAATCAGAGGGATACACTTTCATCTTGACCATATTAGGTCTCAGTGACTTCAGTGGCCAGTATCTTATGAAGCTTTCTCTGAGTAGAAGTTCTTAACAGTAATAAAAAAGGATCACACTGCTCCTTCAATTGAAGTTCAGATTTTATTCATGGAGACCACCCCTTGTGCCCTGGAAATGCTGTGCTAGTGGGGGTTTCCTCTCTATGGAAACCCAATAGCATACTGATAAGTGGTGCTACTGCAAGCGTAACAAATTCTAGATTTAAACAAGCTAATGAAATAAAATGATAAGTTTAGGTTGAGCAGTATGGCAATGGAACCAATGACCTCCAGGGGTGGTGACAGCGCTCCAACCCTGGAGGCATACAAGAGAAATCTGAACAACCACCTGGCAGATATCCTTTGATTTGTTTTCCTGCATGGAGCAGGGGGTTGGACCGGATGGCCTTGCAGGCCCCTTCCAACTTCACGATTGTATGATTCTATGACTTCCCTCCTATCTTTTAGAAGTGCCATTAAAATAAAAAGTAGTGCAGGGCCAATTAATAGCTGGATGGAGATGTTTGCATTTCTTAATAGAAATAAGCCATATGGATCTTTGGGACTCCAACGTATAGAATTCTCTAAGAATTCCTCTGGACCTTGTTCCCAAAGCCGCATGGATATCTCAGGCCTACTTCCTGTTGTTTATGTAGAACATTAATGTTGTTGTTAATTTACAGCAAAGGAAACTGCTGCAGTACTTCTGGGAACACATAGTCTTGCTGCTCTTTAGGCCCTATACATCCCAAAGAACTACAGCACTTAGGAAGCCCCATGACAGTTGTCTTTTTTGTACATTAACAACTGGAAGTAGGCAATCATGCCGTCTCTGAGAAAGCACTGGTCCAGATGAGTGACATGTAGGTGTTTGTAGGTGTGGATCTGCAGCTTGACACTCTGTGAATTCTTCCTGGGAATTTGTTTTTAGAAAATTTGGGGAGTTGGAGTCCAAAAATCTAAATGGCACATCTCTATTTCTTAACATTTGATGACTCCCTGTTAGATGTGACAACTGATTTTGTTAGGAGGTATTGCATGAGATAAACCAAGATTTCTACCTATGCATTTGATCTGTGAGGACTCAAGTAACCAGAAAAGTGGACTAATCAGCCAGCTAGTATCCCAGTGATGTGAAGTGGGCATCTATCCATTCCAAAATAACCTGACTAGGACCAGGCTTCTAATATGAAATATGTGATCAAAAGGGAAAGGATGTACAGTATTTGACAAAATTATATCACTGTGATATAATAGTGTACAGAGTATCTATCAGATTAGAGCTCAGGAGACCTTGGTTCAAATTGCCTCTTGACCATGGAAACTCTGACGTAGCATAACAGGAAAATAAAACATTAATTTCCCAGTGTGAGGTTTCATCCACAGACACCTGGTGTCTATGGAAGTGGATTTCATTCATAGATGCTCACATTGAAATGAATATATTAGTTTTTAAGATGCCAAAAATACCTTTGTCTTTCTTATACATGCTTTAAAGGAGTATATGCTAAGGGTACTACATGTCATTTTGCCTGACAACTTGATCAAAGATAAATTTAGTTAGTAGTGCAAACCAAACAGTTGAATCAATGGGAATTACATTTATGTTGATTTACTCAGCTCTGTTGATTCAGTGGCTCTAGTTTGGTTGAACATAGCAATTGGATTTAGCCATAAGTTGTTTCACACAACCAGACATTCTAAGATCAGCAACATTTATATTCAGTTCCCATCAAGAAGATTGCTGGTGAAGATACAAGTTGATATTCTGCCCCCCCTTAAAAAAGAAAAGAAAACTGCAGTTCTTTATCCATCTACCTGAGAGTAAGCACCACTGAATAGAATGGCACTCTGAGGGGACACATATAAACTTGCCCCTAAAAAACGAGAACCAGACAAAGCCCCAAACTCATTGTAAGTATACGCACTTGGCTCCAATGAGTTTTGCACAATAATTTCCTTCTTGATTACTTTCTAACTGTGCACATTGTTCTTGGATCACCTGTACTCCAGATTTGCTTCAATTAAGACCAGATATAGATTGAAGGCACTGCCTGTTTCATATCCAAATCAAAACCATACTGATTTTTTTTGCAAGTTGTGTTGTGAGTAATCTGAGACCAAGTCACTGGCTTCAAACTGCTGGGTGGGGGGAGTGTATTTTTTTAGAAAGAATTTTTTCTTTAGAAAACTGGAAGTTGTACGATTGCTCCTGAGTTATTTGCCTAGATTACCAGCTTTCTGTAGAATGGAACTTTCAATTTCTTTACTGTAACTGAAAAATGTTTTTTTTTTAAGTATTACTGTAAAATATGTCTCTGGGTTATTTCATTTTGCTTTCTAGAGCTATCTGAAAATAGCACACACACACCCCAAGCCAGCCCGTTTTAAGTGTCTCCCCCTGGTGTGCTTGTCTTATTTTTGGTAAGTTCCTAGAGGACGACTCTGTTGTAGACGTTCTGGCAGGAAATACTGTACTTTGAAAAGTAGTTTCAGGAAATGATGGGGTCATGTGTGTTTCGTTTAATGTTGCCTTTGAAAGGGTCCTTTTGTGGTGTTTGTACCCTAGCTACAGTGTGCATTAAAGGTGGCGTTTTTGGAGGGGGGTACAAAGAGAGGCGTGAAGCCAAACAAAATGGCGGCTTTGGGAGCTTTTTTGGGGGGGCTTTTCACAGGCAGAAATGAACTAGAACTGTTCGGTGGATTAGGTAGTTTCACGTTGTTGGGAATTCATTTTTAATACACAAGAACATAAAACTACCTGATTTACTCCAGTTTATTCTCCTCGACTTTTATATATATTTAGTTGGAGGGCGTGTGTCCTATCGTGTATGGAAATTTAGTTTCTTTTTCTTTCTTTCTTTCTTTCGTTCTTTCTTTCTTTCTTTGAAGTGAGAAATAGGTGCCTTTTTGCGTTTTAGCTTGGGATGAACAATTATGATACTTTTTTTAAAAAAAGTATAGCAATAAGCTTGCAAAGTGCGGTGCCAATCTTGTTTTCTTCAGGGTTCCCAGGGAGCCAAAGGAGAGCGCGTTTGTATTAAATTTATAGTTCAGCGGAAACAGTTTCTTTTTTTAAAGTGTAAGTCTCCACGCCGCCCATTAGGTATTTACATCAGCTGAAGTCACGAACATTTCACTGAAGTTATTTGCACCGGCCAGGGATCTTTAAGTTAATTAAAATTTCTCTCCCCACACCCAACACAAGTCGGAGAGGCGGGGAACCGGAGGGGGGGGGGGGGAAACACCGCCGGCCACTTCGCACATCCCGGCAGGAAAAGGAAAAGAAACTTTATGTTCCTAAAAGGAAAGGGGGTGGGAATAACCTTTCTTTCCCAAGTCCTAAAGCACTGATACGAAAGAGAGAGAGAAACTTGGAAAAGTTATGTTGCTGGAACAAAAGTTACAGGATCCTCCCTCCAGCCAAAGGATTCTGTCAATTTTCGTTCGGAAGCTCAGCTTTGAAAGGCAGTAAAGGAAAAAACAAAATCTACCAGGGGCGTCTCCTGTGCAGTCTTCACTGCAATGCGCAGTTTTCATGCACTTTGAAGGAGATTGCAAAAAAGCAATGCCCTCTGTTTTGTGCCCCAAACTGTGCGGTTTTGCCTATGTTCAGAAATAGTTTTCTAGTCCAAGACTATAATCCTGCATGATTTCATCTGGAACAAATTCATCTTTCTTTCTTTCTTTCTTTCTTTCTTTCTTTCTTTCTCCCCCATCCCTCCTTCTTTTCCAGACTAGAACAGGTCCATTTTGTTTCCATACTTTGGAATATGACTCTAGTGTAGGTTTACATTTATATGAACCTAAATAGATTAGGAAGAATCTCTAGTCCATCTGGAATTCTTCTTAAAGCAAAAATAACTCTTCACACATACAAAAACAAGGCTTCACACACAGACTGTTCCCCATTTTCCATCCCAAGGTAATATTTCCCTCTTCCTTTCTCCCTCAGATCTGGGTTTTCCTAGTGCAAAGGTGTGTTGAGTTCACAGAGTATATCATCTGCGTGCATTATACCCTGCGAGAGGTCCCCACCATACAAGACAGGAAGAGCGTGTTTAAGGGCTAGCTGGTTTATTGTGGCAGGCGATAACCCTGTTTCATCAGTCCCTGCAAGTGCTCCTTTAAAGTGTTCCAGTCATTTCCCTTCATTTATGGGAGTCTTTTGTTAGGTCACTTTATCCCCCACAAGGCACCCCAGCCGGTGGGCATAATCCAGCAGGGGCAGATCCCGGCCTGCTTCTCATGGCCATGAATGGGCGTGCATGCTATGGGCTGCCGTCTCCTGGATTTCCATTGAGGCTTGACAAAAGACACCATCCCCCTTGGATTGTCCCCTGCTTGTCTAAATGCTTACCTTTTATTAGATCAGGAGGGGATGACCTAGAAAAATAAAGTTCACTTTACACTACATAAACCCAGTTTAGCCTTTTCTCATATACTTCAGCTTTCTCGCGCTTCCGGCTGCTCTGTCGTAAATCCTTCCCTCCTCCCTGCGTTTCAGGAGAACTTAGTTTCCAAGATTTCATACCAAACTTCCGGCTCGGCTTTCTTCTCCTCTTTCCCCTAACCGTACTCGCAATTTTGAACCAGCACTGCTAGTTCATATTTGGAAGGCTTTATTCAAGGCACACGCTTCATCTGGGGTTTGCTACAATTGTGGAGGGGGGGGAACCTCACTAGGAATTGAACCCCACTATAGGAATAATAAGAGCCATTTGTGTGTAATAGTAGGATGTATGTGCAACTTTAATAGGCACACCTAAGGGGATGCATGAAACATTTGCTTTAAATTTCAGGTCTTGTTTCTGAAATTCAAGTACTTGGACAAACAATCAAAACAATGTTCACCTTTGGGATGAATTCTGACACAAGTGTAATACAAATAAGTAAGCACCACTGAGGGGTTTTTTATTGTTTTTTTACATCTCTATATCTGAACATCTCTTAATCTGTATACAATCTTCAGAGCTGAGACTGTTGGAACCAATCAGGCCAAAATCCTGTCAACTGAGGAATATCAACTTAATTCAAACTTTGCTTTGGAATCCCTAAATCAGTCTCCCTGGGGGGTGGGGGGTGGAATGGTATTATGTACAGCTAATGGGACATGAAAGAACTCACCTACTGACAAGATACGCACAGATACTCCCCCCCCCATTTTCCACTCAGTTGACATACTGTGGTTCCTTAGACATTTCCTTTATATGATGTCTGTATTCCAGTCTTCTACTGTATGCCGACATTAATTGACATGTATATTACCATCAATTCTTCCTTGGGCTGATATGTAACTTATTTTCAGGCTTTATTGCGCTCCATACTGAGATAGACTTAAACTCAACCAGAACTCAGGAAAACTCAGCCGGGGACTTTATTGCCCTCTCTACCACATTTTCAGCTATATTACCACTGGTATCCAAACTCACTCACTGTCTCTCTGGGTGTTCAGAATCAGTACCCTGAAAGTATGTACAGTACTAACTGTAACTGGTCACTTTGCTTTTTAAACTGGGATCTAATCCTGTTTTAATCTCTTCCAATGTCTTTCTGCTACAGCACAGATCAACGTCCCTTTATATTTCCAAGTGATTTTATGCAAGGTAATGGTCAGTTAAATTGGGCTCCGGTATTTTCAGATTGAGAAGAAAGGTATTCAGGAGTCTGGACTAAGATACTTAAATTATTGTAGTTGCATGCAGTTTTTACTGAAATATGTGCGTAGACTGACATTCAATCTTAACCAATTTATAGCAGCCCTAGAAGAGTTTTCAAGGTATGTGAGATAAAGAAAGAACTGCAGTCCAAAAGTGATTGGTGTTTGGGCCAAGAAAGATGACGTTTAGAGGAGGTCAGTGCAACTTGATTTGTACAACCAAATTTGGATGTAATTATATAATTGGATGTTAATCCAGGAACCAGTGGATTATATAATTTGAAATATTTTTGTTCATGATACAATGTAAAGGTGGCTACTTAAGGTTGTACAGAACTGAAAGAAAAGAGTTAAGCTGCAGTAGTTCCCATCAAGCTGGTTTGGATTGTAATGCCGCAGAATTGGCTTCATTCCAGAGGTTTGGGGTTTCTTTTGCTACAAGATAAGTAGGTATAAGGCTTACTTGAGCTACTGCAGGTTCTACAGCAGAAGGGGGGGTTGAATTTCTGCAGTGTTTTGCACAATGCCTGAGCAATGTGTGTGGGATCACACCGATCTTACATCAGTTGTGAGTAACCTGTGACCCTCCAGACAATGTAGGGCTGTATCTCCTATCAGTCATAGCCAGTGAACACTGGTAGAACACCTGACGGACCTGACGGACAATTTTGTGCCATGTGAGTAGCAGGTAAAGGGGTTGCAATACCCAGGTAGCATGAAATGTTATTCTTTGACGTTCGTCTGCATTGTAAATCTCAAACCCTATGCTGATCATTAGCAAGAATGTAAACTCTGTGCCAGTGAGGTGAGCGCTTGGCTTGGTGTTACTAACAATATGGGAAAAGGTGACCCACTTTTTCAGAGGAAGGAGTAAGTTTGTTACCACCACCCAATACCACTTTTACACACACACACACACACACACACACACACACACACACACACACACACACACACACACACACACACACACACACACACACACACACACACACTTGTGAACTTCACAGGAGCATTTGGCTGACCCTTCTGCAGTGGAGACAGAGTGAGTAGCGGCAACCTTTTACACCGTTTGTGGTGGTGGTGGCACAGAAAAGCGACAGGAATAGGACAGGAAACGTGGCAAGAAAGGAAGACCTGTTTTCTGGCATGTTCACAATTAAACCACTCTCGCACAAAAAAACAGCTCAAGACTGTATCATTTTAGGAGCCTTTGTTGAGATTTCTTTTTCTTTATCTTTCTTAATAACAAGAGCTATAAGGTGCTCCTGAAAAATAATTGCATTATTAGGGGACAAATGCCCCTTGCCATTTTTTTCTACATGGCACTCCTGGGAGCTGGACCAAATAAAGATCTTTGATCTTATCCAATATAGAAGTTCTTCTGCTTCTTGCAGTACTGAACACATGGGGCTGGATTCAGATTTAATTGTTCTTATGAACCTATAGAAGAGTAAAATTGTAGTGGATCCATGGGAGTTAAGACAGTTCTGACTTCGATAGGATGGCTGTGAATTTGTCTGCTCCTGGATGATAATCCCATAGAGTTCAGGAAAACTAGAATCCTATATCTGTTTAAATGGGACAATGTCCCCTGGTATCCAGTGTGCATTCTACCTTGTATTCTGTACTTCCAAGTATAGAATCCCACTGCTAGCCACTTATTTGGAAGTCCATTTCGTGTGAGATCAGCCGGGTTCCCTTCCTATTACAGGCTGCCTTAGATCAAAATATAGAAGTGTGTCAGATCGTGAGGATTGAATTCGAAACAGGATTCTGTCTCTCTCCCTTTCTAAAGTGAAGGGTTCTTATTCCAAAAATGGAAAGTGGTTCTTTATGGACTCTAACTTGTTTGTGATTTCCCCCCCTTTGCTTTTTCTGAGGCCCCATAAAGGATACTTTTGCACTCAGAAAAACAGAGCGAAGTTTGCCAAAAGTATCTGTGATGAGTTTGGCAACAATTTCAGCATGAGAGAAATAGGGGGAGGTTTGGGGTGGGGAATGGAACATTTTGTGTACGATCTTGTTTCATATTGCCTCTTTCATATAGGCGGCTCTTGTACATATTACTGACAGACAAGTCCTCTTAAGGTTAGTAGGGAAAGCTGTCTGGTTCCAAGGAAACTGGTTCTGACCCATGAATCATTGTTGGGATCAAAGTTGTATAGGATCACTGGGCAAAAGGCCTCCCCCTCTCCAAGCGAATAGGATTGAAATCAATTGGACCTGCTTAATATTGGGCTTGTAAATCTATGGGTGTGTACTGGCCACAATTAACAGTTCACTCCGGAACTGACCAATTAGTGATAGAGTAGGAGATTAGACCACTAGAATGTGGACCGCTGCTCCAACGTTTGAATTAGAACAGCAAAGTTCCGCATTTCCCATTTGAAGAATTTAATTTGGATTTTTTTAACAAAATAACAACAACAGCACAACACATTCAGGGTCGACCTACGGCACAAATTAGCTGACCCGGCATAACTGGGTGAGGCAGTTCAAATCCTATAACCATTGCTTTCTTTCAAGCATCTTTCTTTCAAGCGTCTTCAGTCTTAAGTGGGCATTCCGTTCAAACAAAATCTGTGGCCATGTGCATAATGTAAAACACACAAAAAATAAACAATGCTTAGACATTGAGGTCCCCCCCCCACTATGACCCTTAGAGCTGAAGTTGCCATACCAATATAAGGGTGGTGGTGGTGCATGCCTTATATCTGTATACATCTGGGTACATATATTTTGGATAGAATTGGAAAGGCAGTGGAATGTGGGGATTGAAATCCAATGACTAGCCCCAGGTAGAGCAAGTCCCACTGATTCAAGGAGTTTACTCTAGTAGGGATGAACAATTAGTTCTCTGTGATGGCAGGGGGTGAAGGAGAGGCAGTGCTGGTTGGGAGGTTAGATAATATTTCCTTCCAAGTGAATTTGTGCACTTTTCCTGCCCTCCTTAAAGGAGGCCGTTTCCATCCCCAGACATCCCAGAAGAAGAAGAAGAAAATAATTTTGGTCTTACCTGAAGCTGAGTCCAATCACTTCTTGGCCAACCCCGGCACAAATGCTGGCATGCTGTCTTGGCAGAATGAAGCGCATAAGAGCACAGAGATCCCTGCCTGGACCTGAAGTCTCCCCACCGCCCACTTCCCTCGAAGACACACATCCTAGTATGAACTGCAGGGACTGTCAGATCTAGTCCCAGAAAGTCACTATTCTTCTTTCTCTGGTCCCCAGCAGATTCCACCCCCAGCCTCCTTACTTGCCTTCTTTTAAGGCTTATCTTTTTCTTTCTTTCCATCAAGGACATTGCTTATTTCTATAGATCTGCAGCAAGCTGAACACAAGCTGAATCTGGCTGCCTCTTTGGATCCTCCCCACCCACCCCCCTTTTAAAAGTACATTTCCTGCCACAGCTGATATGAAAGCAATACTTCAAAAATCGAAGTCCATTACCTGTGTGTGTGTTTTAGTGTGTGTCCCTTGGGGACTCAAGACACGAAGCAGCCACATCTCATGGCCAGCGTAGTAAAGTTCTAAACTTTTTGAAATTCTTTCATATACATTTAAATGTACCTAGACGTTTTATTGTGCTTCATCTCCGTCCCCCACCCCACCCCACCACTTCCTTCTTGCTCATCCTCACTATAAATTGGGGAGGTTAATCTCCAATGACCTTGTGCTCCTTTGCAGTGCCCGTGGTTCAGAAGGTAATCACACTTCAGTGAGGCTTACTCTGTACTAAGTGGATGTAGGGTGCCAGCCTTAACAGAGAGTGAGTGCGAAAGATGTTCAACTGACATTGGGCTGATTTACCTACTCAGGCTACAGGTGAATCTGAATAGCCAGCCAAAGTTTCTCCTCCCCCTCATGATTGCCATTAATATTATTATTACTGAAAACAAAAGAGAAACTCTGTTTTGGGGGGGGGGTACTGGGAACTTTACTCCAAATCAAATCATCTAGGAAGAATATCATCACTGATTAAGGCAGGGTTTATGTCAACTTTAGGGACAGATCTCCTACAACACATGCAGGAGAAGTCCCCATGAGTTGCTTCCTGAATCCAGATGTGACTAGATCAAGCAGGGCTCATTTGGTATCAGTAAATATAATTAGAGTGTAGGTGCATGCTAATTAGCTGTGTGCTAATTGTTAGAAGTTGGCAACTATGGTGGAAAAAATTGAGTAATGCTATAAACAGTATCTGTTTGGGAACACATTCCTATCCTTACTTCTTAGTAAAATAATTCTGCTTAGGTGTAGGAATGTCCTCTTCTTTGTCCCAAACGTCTGCTCGTTTTTTGTGTGTGGTGTAAATTCCACCGCTTTCTTCAGGTTTTCTCTTAGTTAAAGAGCACTGGCCTCTCAACCTTTAGATCCATGAACGGATTTAATCCAAATTTGCCCTATATTCTTCAATAACTCCACTACCAGGAGAATATATTAGTTCAAAGTTGTGAATATTTAAACAATTGATATGTGCTGTATTTTAGTTTTGGGTCTGACGTACTGGTCCCGCTTCAATTTCTGTGGGTCTTGGGGCACAACCCTAACCAGGCATTCAGAAGTAAGTCTCATTGAGTCCATGGTGACTTTTACTTTCATGTCCCTGTGGATAGAATTTCACTTTTAATCTAAAGGTAAGCACCCATGACGTTTCAGTCAAGCAAAATTAATACTGAGCCCTGAGCTTCTTTAACGTTAATTCTATTGGGTTCAATGAAACTTAAACCAAGGTCCTTGAATACAAGATTGCAGTTTACATGTGTATTCCCTTCCCCACCTCTTTGCGTTTCCTGACTAGGTACTCCCTGTGGAAACTCACACCGGCCCCTCACTTTGCAAGGATTTTCTAACTGCTTTACTGCCTAGTAAGTTTATAAACCCGCCTTGGGACTGGTTTTTGTGTGTTTGTTTGCTTTTGAAACTTAGGCACTGTTTCAGTTCATCCCGGAGGATTGCCCACATGTGTGTAAATTGTTTTGCTTCCTTCTGTAGAATTCCTCAGCCTCTTTCTCCCTTCCTGTCTGCCGCTTCCATCTCTCCACTTAGCTACTGAAACACACACACACACACACACACACACACACACACACACACACACACACACACACACACACACACACACACATTTGTGTGAAAGCAAACTTTCAAACTAAATGGTTGAATTAAAAAAACATTGATTTAACACAGGAAAGAGAAAAGGGGGGAGATTTCATCTTTATTAGTTTCTTTTTCTTTTTAAACTTGGGTTATAAAAACAAGCTTTATTTTAAATAAAATAAGAAATCTCCATTGATGGCGGCGTTCCACCCCCACCCCCATCCCTCAGAACTAAAGCCTCTTTCATAACTTGTAGCAGGCTGTGGTGAAGGACCCTTTTCTAATGCCTGCTTTTTTATTCTTTTTTTCCTCTCTCTCTGTATGTTTCTTTTAGTAGGTCTGCCTCCTGGTTTTTTTTAAACCACTGTATGCTCATGTGTCTTTTTTTTATTCTGAAAATGAATAACAACAAGAAGTAGTAAAATCCTGAGGAGTGAATTTCAGGTTACAGTAGAGTAGATTCCAGAGGTTTATAATATCTGTTTACTATTAATCCTTCTGCACCGCTGGTCTCATATTCGGGCTCTCTGCAGGTTTGTTTGAATGCAGCCCCTCTCTTCCAGAAGAAGCGAAGTGAACAGAGCATACTCCCAAGTATTTGTCTTTAAGAGGTGGCTGTTAGGGTGGGTTCTACCACAACTTCAGTGGCACTTCAAGGAGACCCCTGTCAAAACTGAAACCTCAGTCTCTCCTGGAACCCTGAGCACTGGACTAACAGTCCATTGACTACCAGCAGAATTAGCAAGCCTCCACTCACTTGGCCCAAAGTAGGCCTTGGCTTGCCAGCTGGACTTTCACTAGGCTTTGGAAGGTGGTTTTAGGGATGACGCCTAAACTCACTTAACTTGAATGTCAAACCCATTACAATCAAAGCTAGTTTAACTTCCAGTTATAGGTATTGGGAGCCAAGTGTATGTTTCGATTAAAGTCATCTCAACTTAATCCCATATCAGATTTCAAAAGAGAACAACCTTAAAAGCCATTGAATTCCCTGGTGGAAACTGCAGCAAAAGCCTGAATGTGCAATGTTGAGAGAGAGAGAGAGAAGCCATATTCCATTTGCTCCACGCGGAAATCATTGGGTCTGCTATAGAGCAGGAAGTTTAGAGCCCGTGATGATACCATGAAAACATACAGTGGGAGAGAAAAGCAAAATGGATTAAGAAAGGGGCAACCCTACCAGAGACATTAATTTTTTTTTGGAGTAAAGAAAAACAGGGGAGGGCAGTTTAATTGTGTGCTGTTTATTGGGTCATGGATTTACTCTCCTAGTCCTCTTTCTGTGATTTAAGCACACCATATTTCAAAAAAACCCATCACTCCCTATTTATCAGGAATAAATGAGAAGGAAAGGAATATGTTGTATTTCAAGCACACACACACCCCACACACTAGCCTGCCTCTTTAAAAGGTGGGTGTGAAAAAGAGATCACCCAGAATTTCTGTCCCAGAGATTATCATCTAACAAAAATAAATAAATAAATAAATAAATAAATAAATAAATAAATAAATAAATAAAAAGGCAACATTAAAAAAATGTAGAAGGGAAATGTCTTTTTCCAGATGTTCCGTCTGTTCCCTAAGAAAGCTGCTAGATATTTTTAAGCTGTTTTCCCTAGGCAAAATAACATCAAACAGAAAGTTAGCATGAGAGTGTGGGATCTGGCAGTTGTAGATTTCCGTAAGAAATTGTCTTGGAAAATTGTTTTCCCCTCACTGCTCAAAAACAATGAAGATATATTTGAACCGCCTGGTGTTTTCTCCATCAAGGTATACTACTATTTAAAAAGATAGAATTAGAGAGAAAATGGTTCACCTTGATAACTCCGGGAAATTCTAGTATATGGGAGATCATCCTAGATCACAAGTCTTTAAAGCAATTTAGGAAGTGAACACCACCAATCTCTTTTTCTATCCTTGATATCTGCTACCCAAGAGAATGAAATTTTGTCTAACCTACTCAAGTTTACGAACCAAAATCTGGTTCCAGTTCCTACTGCTACTAACAAAACCCTAAGATTTAAAATTTCAGTGGGCAAAACCCCACTGAGTTCAATTTCTCCACTAAGTGGGTTGGTGACTGGGATGTTTGAGGAGCTGTACAGTGGCCACTACCTAAATATAATTTCCTTGAAAATCCTGTAGGGGTTAATAAATTACACTCTCGAAACTGGTTAAGGTGTGTATGGAGAAGGGGGGGCAATAATTCCTGTTTCGGAGTGTGTTAAGTGCTTTGGAAACCATTTAAGACTTCATTCTCTTTGAAAGAAAAAATGTCTTCCAAGTATGAATCTCTGATATATGTATTTCTTTTTAAAATAAATTGGTCTAGTTCTATTAAAGAAGTACACCCCCAAACTGAGTAAAAATAGCTAATCCCTGCAAAATGGAATGTCGAACTAGCATTGAGCTGCCTTGAAAGGATACATGGGGATGACCTACGTCCTCACTTTAAAAAGCGAAGAAATGAAAATTAATTCTTCCCTGGATAAAACTCCAACACAGGGAAGGCAAATTACTTTTGCAGATCTTCTTGTGTGGTTTCCTTCACTGGGGAATCCCACAAAGCCCTGCTTTTTACTTCAGGGGAATTCTCCTGTAGTCATTTTGGTATAAATTTATACACTCCAGAAAATTATATACTCAGCTGCTGACATGCCTCATAATTATTTATAGAAGGTGCCTGAGGAGTTTCCAGGAATATATTTATTACAGGTAAAACATGAACAATTTATCTTGCAAAACACTGAACAGGTGTTTCCTTTCATTTAATGTTTGGGTAGATTTCATAGCTATTTAATTTTTAACCCCCTCCTTAAGAGGCATCAAAAATACTTACTTATCCATCAGCTATCTAAACCCTCACCAGTCAACAAAGCTTGTTCTTATCTTTCCACAATGGCCTTAAATTATGATTAGATAGATAGATAGAGAGAGAGAGCAATTTGTAGGTTGATTTTCTTTACAACATTCTTGTTTTCTGGAATGTTAAAAAGAATTATATTTTATTTTCAATTTTATTACACAGAGAAGAGTGGTACGCTGAAGAAAACTTCTCTAACTCTTAAAGAAAGAAAGAAAGAAAGAAAGAAAGAAAGAAAAAGAAAGAAAGAAAGGAAAGAAAGAAAGAAAGAAAGAAAGAAAGAAAGAAAGAAAGAAAGAAAGAAAGAAACCAGTTGTTGCATGCACTATATGGACTGAGCTCCGTGTTCATAAGAAATGTTTGTGCTTTGGCCACAGTTTAAATAAGTTCCTATTTGAAATTAGACACATTCTTGCTCCAAAGAACAAATAAGTTAAGTCATATCAGCTTAATACCTGTGAACAAAGAGAATAGTAAGCAGAAGAGACTGAAAATTCCAGATATTGGGGACAGAGGGGTGGGAAAGGAAACTGAATTCAACCATATTTGAAACTCCTAATAATTCTGCAACAAACTCGGACATTTCCTTTCCTTAATAATTTGGGTTTGTACATAATTTTTTCCCCTTTCCAACTTTATTTTGAAGGGGAAGAAGCTCCACCAAATTTAATTTAAACACTCTTTACTGTATAATGCTAGAAATGCTTACCTGAGGATAAACCCCACTGAACTCAGTGAGCATGTCTAATGTTCAGACTGAAACCCAGTGTCCTCTTCTCTGGAAGTTAACCCGGTCTGAGTTTGGATTCGATAGGCATGTATATCTTTCAAGAATTAGCTGAGCATCCTTTCAAGCCAGAGAGAGAATTAGGCACCCTAGTGTAACTCGCCAGTTGAAACAAGTCAATGAGAGAAGGCTTGGCAGAACCTACTGAAGGTTGCATTCCTGCGTGGACTTGCTTGAAAGTAAATTCCATAAACTCACCTATAGTGAGGCCTAGAGAGTGGGAAGTGGCTAGAAAAAAAGTCTTCCTTTCCCAGCGTTCTGTAGCTATACCACAAAAGACAAGGGGTCGGGGTGGGAACAGGCTCAGGTACTGGTTTCTGATGTTACTCGAGAAATCTCCAAGGGGGGGGGGAATAACACTCCCGTTTAATCCTCCTTCTTCGCATATATAGTGACTTCTACGAATGCAACTCCTAACTTCTGTTTCCTTATTACCTCCTCAACCTCCCTTTCCAGTTCTACCTTTTCTCCGTCTATGCTCCAAACATGTATCCTTGGAAGTGGGGCCACTTTCTCTCCCTCGCTCTTTGGGTCTCGCGTTATTATTATTATTATTATTATTATTATTATTATTATTATTATTATTATTATTATTATTATTATTATTATTATTATTATTATTATTATTATCTGTCCCAGGGAAATAATACCCGTTTCCTGTGCCTCTACTTATCCGGCATCTCTAGTTCTTTCTTGTCCACCAACTCCTTCCTTCTTTTCTCTCAGTTCTGCCTGACTAGCGGCCCAAATCATATCTGTTTGTGCACAGTTGCACATCCACGGGGCACGCGCCATCTCCACCCACCAGGAGAAGTTTTGAGGGGATGGGAAAGGGCGATTTTCTTCCCCAGCTGGTGATATTCGTGGTGAGAAGGACGCTTTTACGAGCCTCACTCCTGTGCATTCAGTGGGAGCAATTGGCCTTCTTCCCCCTTCCACCGGTCCAGGGCATGCCTTTTACTTTTTACAGACACTTCAGCTTACGTTTTAAAATAATCTGTTCTCTTTTCCTCTTTGTTAGTGCTGGGAAAGTTGAGTACTGCCCGCGTTAAACTAACTCCCCCACCCCAACACTTCCTGTCCCCTGCAAAAGGAAAGCGGGACACACCGCGTTGCAAAACGTGAGTTTACAACAGGGCATAATGTGCGGGACAGAGACACACGACTCTCTCCGAGATGCACTTAAGCCGTCGCCCGTTGGCCTAATGCGCTTTAGTTCTTCAGACGCACCCCACAGTCCTAAACATACTGGAAAGTAAACTCCACAGAGGATACATAAGCTTACATATTTAGGATCTGCCCTGTCTGTCCATGCGCCACAGCCACTGACTGGAATGGGACTCCTCTGGAACAAATGCATTGTCAGATTTATTGTGGGATCATTGACTGAAATCCAGAAGGTTTTGGCTTAACCGGATTGGATCCGCACTTATCAAAAAGGTTGCGGAGGAAGAGAGGAAGACGTTCATGACACACACACACCCCGCTCTTCTTTTTCTTTCCCCCTCTTTTTTCTTTAAACCACCCTCCTTTTCCACAGGCAGTAAATTCAAGGCTATAAAAATCAAAGAAAGCTAATGTAAGTTTTATTCAACTATTTAACCGTCTCAAGTCTAACGCCTTCTGTAAGGAAACAAAGAGATCCGTACCGGATTGGACATTTTACAAGGGTAGTAAAATTAAAGTGCGTGTATATGGCGGGGAGGGAAGGAGCCACGGAGAAGGCTGATTCCAGCAGGGCCACCCCCTCCTCTCCAGGGCGGTGAAAACAAACCGGGTAATTGCGGGGAGGACTCGATCCAGTTTACCTCACATCCCTGTGAACAAAGTAAGCGTATTATGTATGGCAAGGCAAAATCTACAACATAATATTTGCATTTGTTTATACACACACACACATCCATAACCACACACACTTAGAGGAAGTTGCATATAGATATAGATGGAGATATAGATGGAACGCTGGTACACCCACACGCGTGGGTGGGTGGGGGAGACAGTATCTTTTAATTATATGCTTATCGTATATCTACATGCTTTTCACTGCAGACGATAGATTTCTCCGAGGCATCCATAATGTGCGTGCAGATGCACACTGGTGCACGCTCTCAGGCATCTATAATAGGGAGGTGGCAGTGTTTAATATATAATGCAAGCCGGCGTGTTACTGTATAGAAAAGCCTCTGATAAATAATGTGTTAAACGAAAAGGAGGGAAGCAAGAAAATCGGGAAATCATCCGATGCGGAAAAACTACCGCCAGCTTAGTTACGATCCACAACCTCCCACTCCTTCGCAATAATAACTGTAATGATCATCACAAGAGGTGTATATAGGTATATTCGAGCCAAAGCCGCGCGTTGTAACCCTTTAAGTTATTTATCCTCCCCCTCTTTTCCCCCCAGAGAACTTGAGAGGAAACAGAACGAGGTATATATATATATATATATATTGTTATTTTCCTCTCCGGTAAGTAGCCTTGGTGCCTCGGGAG
Source organism: Phrynocephalus guinanensis (assembly GCA_037367245.1). Lineage (NCBI taxonomy): Eukaryota > Metazoa > Chordata > Lepidosauria > Squamata > Agamidae > Phrynocephalus > Phrynocephalus guinanensis. The sequence continues at coordinate 20,738,218 of CM074743.1, forward strand.
AAAGCCAGCCTAGTGGGTAGATCCGGGGGGTTGGATTCTCTGGATTGGAAAGAGAGAAATCCCCATGAAAGTATTAATGAAGACGGAGAAGGGGAAACTCAGCCCCCCCCCGTATTTCAAAAGTCTTTCTCCCCCCCCCCCCCAAAAAAAAGAGAGAGGGGAGGTGGGAAGTCAAACCCCCCCCCTCTCCGGACCGCAGCTCCTACGCCCGCCCGCCCGCCCGCCCTCTCGGGTGTGTAACCTCCCTTATATTCTCCCCCCCCCCCCACTTCCTCGTTGACACTGTACGTTTCGCGCTTTTTGAACCCTCTGCGTTTTGCAACATTGCACCCACAGAACCCAATCCATCCTGGATATGGAATGCGGAGGGCGGTTTGACAGCCCGGCGCAACCGCGTCCCCCCCCCCCCCACCTCCGCCCCTCCGCCAGGATTGATTTACGCCTGCCCTGACGCTTTATCAGCCTCACGAAAAAAGTTTGACCAATCATTTCGCTGGAAGCTCCCGACCCGGCAGTCCCGACTGTACTTTTTTCTTGGCTAGGAAGTTGACGCTGGTGGCGAAGGGAAGGGGGTGAAGCGCGGGTGTCGCCTGTGTTGACTTTTTTTTTTTAAACGGCTAACCCCACCACCACCCCCAGCCACCCTCAGTCTATACCCTAATATCTATAGAGAGACGGCTTAACTCGAGATCTACTTCTCTCTTTCTGTCTCTCTCCCCCCTCTTTTTTTAAATTTCAAATTGCTTGCTTGCTTGCTTGCTTTCCCCTTCATTGAACCGTGGGGCTCGTACGATGTCCAAGAATGTCCATTACTGGAACTCTTAGCAATTACTATGTCGACTCCATTATAAGCCATGACAGCGACGACTCTCCCGCCGCCAAGTTCTCCTCCGGGCAGTACTCAAACTCCAGGCCAAGTAGCCACAGTGAACACCTCGAGTTCCCCTCTTGTAGTTTCCAGCCCAAATCGTCCGTTTTCAGCGCTTCTTGGACGCCTCTGACGCCACACACGGCGGCGACCCTTCCTTCGGTCTACCATCCTTACATCCAGCACCAAAACCTCCCTGCCTCCGAGAGCAGGTACCTACGGAGCTGGCTGGACCCCGTGCCCAGAGCAGAAAACCTAGCCGGGCAGGGACCCGTTAAAACCGAGCCGCTGCTGGGACACGCGGGGGAGATCCGTAAAGAGGGGACACAGGAGTACCCGGTAGAAACTTCCGCTGGAAGGGAAGGAGGCATCGCTTCCAATCAAAGGCCCAGCAGCTTCGAGGACAATAAAGTGTGTGAAGGAAGCGAGGACAAAAGCAGGCCAGATCAAAGTAAGTTATAAACAGTGAGGAAGTAAACAGCATTAAAAAAAAACTAAGAGGAGGGTGTCATAAAAGGGCACAATGAGAAAGGGAAGCTCTCTCTCTCTCTCTCTTTCTTTTCTTTTTTTTAAAGCAGGTCTTTTTTTAAACCCCCCCTTTCCCCCCAAAAAAAACAACAACACCCCACTGATGTCTTGAGGTCTGGAGGGTTAGGGTGATGGGAGTAAAATTGTTCTGCTGATTTCAACGTCCCTTTAAGGACTTCAGTGGAAGAGGATAAGGGAAGGGGGTGGCTGTTTCTAACCTTTCTCAGCCAGTCGCTGGAAAAAAAGCCCAACTTAACTGTGTTTTGCCTGTATTTCGGGTTGTAAACATTGACAGGGTGGGGAGAAGAAACGAGCTAGGATTTGGGGTGCCTTTGTTCCTGTGTGTGTGTGTGTGTGTGTGTCTGTGTGTGTCTCTCTGTGTGTGTGTGTCTGTGTGTCTGTGTGTGTCTGTGTTTGCAAGTGGGGGGAGTTACTGGACTAGGAGAAGATACTTGTGTTTGGTGGTGGTGGTGGTGCTTGCTGCTGCTGCTGCTGCTGTTGTTGTTGTTGTTGTTGTTGATGATTGTGCTGCTGTTGTTGTTTTAAAGTGACGGGAAGATGTTCACGTGGAGAAGCAAGGAGGGGGCTCCAGCGTCCTTATTCACCTCGCGGGACACCCGCTTTTTCCTGCGTGGCGCTTCCCTCTGTCACGCTGGTCTTCTTTGGCCGTTCTTTGCTATTTGCTTATGAAATGCACCCGATGTGCGGTATGAATATTTCACAGCCAAAGCCGCCTCTCCCCCCCTCCAACCCTCCTGCCTTTAAAAAAAAACCCGTAAAAAGAGAAACGAGCTTAATGGTTTTTATTTTATTTTATTTGCTATGGGGAACAGACGGGCGAAGTCTTAAACTTAATCGTGTGCTTCTTTGTGCAAGCTGGTGAGGGGCGGTTGCTCTTATTCCCCCACACATCCCCTTAGAGGAAAAATATACTGGGGGGGGGGAGGTTTGATAGAGGGGAGGGAGAGTGGTGGAGCCATAAAGTATTGCCCCAAATATCAATTTTTTTTTTAAATTTGTGGCCTTTTGCATATTCTGCAAGGTGGGGACGGAAGGACTCCCTTCTCCTCCACGGCCTTGCCTTCGTGTCGGCTAATCCGAACCACCTCCTTCAATATTTTGGCGCATGCGGCAAAGGGTTACTAGGAGGTTTGAGAGTCGCAATGTGATGTGATACTTTCTCCATGGCGACGGCTCCCCCAGAAATCTAAGAAGAGCGCCCACCATCCTGATTCCGAGGACCAGTCCTACCTCCATGCAGCCCTTCTCCCGGGGTTTCTCTTTTTCATGCTTAGTTCCCAGCCCCGAGCAACCGTCCGGGGGGGGGGGAAGCCTGCCAGTGACCCTTTTTCACGGGCATTGGCTCAGGCGCGCTGTTCTGTTTATCTTCCCCACGTCTCGCTGTAGCAGCCTCCTCTGCGCACAGGGGAGGTGGCGGAGGGCGCGTTTTGTGTTGGGCGCCTGGCAGCAAACCCAGCGGCTCAAGAGAAGATCTGGAGGGGGGGAACTGAACAAAAAGCTCATGTGCCCCTCTACCCTCCTCCCTCCCCATCTTTCTCCTCAGCCCCAGGACTGCAGATAGATAAAATCCTTGCCCAAGACAACGGCTCCGTTCCAGAGGGCCGCGGTGCCCAGGGGCGTCCTGAACAGTCTAGTTTAGAAGGTACGTCTGGCTGGTTGATATATATTTAGAGAGAGAGAGAGAGAATGGAGAGAAGGAGAAAGACGAGAAGAGGGTGAGCCGGTTCCAGTCAAAGAGGTTAAAACCTTGCCTCCCGTCTTGCTTCTAAATGCCTTAGGAAGATACCACGATGATCCTGATTCCTGAACTCGGAAACTTGCAATAAGTTATTTGTGCATAAAAACTGTTGGGGTTGCTGATTGAGTCCGGGTGAATGGGTGAGAAGGGGTCTTTTTGGTGGGAATTTAAAAAACAACAACCCAAGAGTTGCGTGCCAGGCGAAGATTTCTCCTTTTAGGGGGAGTGAGAGTTGTTTCCTGTTTAGGGAATAGTGTGAACCGAAAGATAAACTTGTTTTCCTGTGCCAGACGTCATGTTTCCTTGAAGTGCCAAGAAATCACATACACGCACAAGCACACAGATGAAAAAAGGGGATTATTGGTGGAGATTTCATCCAGATGCCATTAACAGATAGGTAGGGGTATTAATTATTAACCGTATGCCCCCTTCTTTAATATTTAATTCCGCCTATTAGAGCCGGTGGCTTCTGTTGAGGAAGCGGCCGCCAGGATTTGTAAGAAAGAGGAAGCGAAATATCGTTTGAAACACACGCAGGCACACAAATAAAAGGAATGCATTCCGTTTTACTCAAAGGCATCAGGGCACCTCCTGCCCCACTTGATAAAAAGCCAGAGCAGGGAGGCTGGTTTTAAATTCAGCAGACCTCCAGGAAACCAGGCAAAAAGTGGAGGGAAATGAGCCATAATCCATGAAAGCGGAGGACAAATAAAAGCGTGGTACTTTCAGGTGCCACAAGACTCTTGGTTGCTTTGGCTACAAGGGGTAAAAGTTGGGTGTTCTGTTCCAGCATCTTCCTGTTTTTTTTTTTCTTTCTCTTGTAGACAAGATATCACTTTTATAAAAAAAAAGAATTAGCACGGACTTGCTGGATCCAGTCTGTATCCGTGTGTTTTAGACCACAGGAGACATTGCTCTCTTGTTTTCCTTCTGAAATCCAATCGTGAGAGTCCTTGTTTACTCCTGAGTAGATCTATGCCTCCCAACTGCTTTTCACAAAGCTGCCTTCCAGCAGTACTCTTGGTTCTTTCTGCTCCCTCTCCTGCAGAGGGAGGCTGGCCTTCTCCTTAGGAAGTTGATGCATCCTTCATTACTGTTTCCAGTAAAATATTTAATTATGAGCGCATGACCTGTGCAGCAGATCTTCCAGACCTATTCTTCCCCCAGATATTTCACCCCCTGCTTCTCGATAATACTTTGCGGTGGTAGGATTGTCAAGAAGCAAATCCGTTTTTCTGGACAAGACCAACAAACCAAGACAATTTGTTTCACAGCTGGTAGCACAGAAGAAAGTTAATCATGATATTTAGAGAGAAAAAAGAAAGAAAGAAAGAAAAAAGGAAGGGACGCGAGGAGAGTAAAATCATTTACAGAGAGAAAATGGCAAGTTATTAAAAACATACATCTGTATTAATTTGCACACACAATCCTTGGCTATGTAGGAAGTTTATCCAATGTGCATGCATAGATTCCGCTAGTTTTGATATCTTTCCTTTCTCTCTCTTGATTCATATCAGAGCGTTGCATAATTCAAAATCATGGGCACACATGAAATACAGGCAAAATCAGAAACTAAAATGTCAAGGCCATCAAACTATTTTTATTAGAATTATTTCAGAGCTTGAGTTGGTTCCAGAAACTTTCCCTCAACCTCGGGGAGCCGTCATCCAGGGGGTTGTGCCCATGAAGTAGGTGGGTTCAATGCTAGTCCAGTGCAATATTTTGGAATGAAAATGATGTTTTCCTTCTTTCCTCAAATAGCTTCTTTTTGTTACATATATTTAAAGTTTGGCCTCCTTCCTTCCTTCCTTCCTTCCTTCCTTCCTTCCTTCCTTCCAACTGTAAAAACTGCAGCAAACTTGAACCCTCTCCCACTGTATAAAGATCCCACCAGCTATCAAACATGTTCATATACCTGATCACCCATATTAGTCTGTCTGCTTTGTATACTGGCTTCTATAGGTGCCTCCACAGAACTTGGTGGGGGCATCGGAAGCAGAAAGTTCAAGGAATCAGTTCAAAAGTTTCACAAAAGTCACACTGTTGTCTGACTGTCTGTTTGTTTTGTTTTGTTTTGTTTCTGTTTTTGCCTTGTAGGTAATCCTGCAGCCAACTGGTTGCATGCTCGCTCTTCCAGGAAGAAAAGATGCCCCTATACCAAGTATCAGACCCTGGAGCTGGAGAAGGAGTTTCTGTTCAATATGTACCTCACCAGGGACCGTAGACATGAAGTGGCCAGGCTTCTCAACTTGAGCGAAAGACAAGTCAAAATCTGGTTTCAGAATCGGAGGATGAAGATGAAGAAAATGAACAAGGAACAGGGCAAAGAATGAAGATTCCCAGTCCTTTCCTGCTCCTTCCTTCCTTCCTTCCTCCCTCTCTCCCTCCTGCCTCACCCTTTCAATTTTGGCCCAGTCTCCAAACTTATGTTATATTTATGGGCATCGGGCTTCCCCAGTGGTGCTTGAGATGACAACAAAAATCAAGCCAAACCAGAGGCAGACCTACTGACTGGCATGCCAGGAATACATAATGACTGCACCTGTTTGTTTCCATTGGGTCTTTTCCATCCCGTTCTTCCCCCCTCCCCCAATATAAGGACAAGAGGTTTGGGACAACTTTCAACCACCAGGAAAAGAAAGAGATGTGTGTATGTGTTACTTAGAGCAAAATAATTGGAGACAGTGATTCTCTTTGGAGGGTCTTTATTAATGCACTTCACTGCTCCAACCTATAAAACACAAAAATCAAAAAGTTGACAAGAAAGCAAGGGCATTTCCCCCACCTCCACCACCACTTTTTCTTTTGAGGCTGATGCTTGAAATGAGAACTAAATGATGCTAAGGGAGAACTCCAGATAGATGGTGCCCCTTGTACTTCCCCAGATCTCTTTCTGTTTCTTGGTGTATGTGTGTGTGTGGAGGGATTCATCACGTGGATCAGTGCAGTGAATGGTAAACTGGTTGAAAGGGGGTCAAAGCCCATCAAAATCTACCTTCTTGTTTGCTTCTCTTTTGAGAGCCAGAAGCAATTGCATTGCACATTCAGTTCCATCCTCTTATTGGAGCCAGTTTTTCCCCATGATCCTGGCCTACAGATGTGTGGAAGTCTAGATTCCATGCTCCCCTAGCCAAAAGTCCTAGCTGCAGACTATGGGATCTGGAGTCTATCTTATCTGGAGGGTTCCGGCTTAGATAGTGCTACTGAAGACAAGATTTGCCTGTGGTGCAAGATCCACTTGTCTAACAAACAATTATTTATCCATCCATGGCTGTTCTATAGGCAAAGACTGTGAGATAGACCCTCAAAATGCAGACAGGGTGCAACTCAAACTCGGCTTTCTCTTTGTATAAATGAGCGTGTGCCGCAGAACTTCCCCAGGTAGGTGTGGTAAGTGCTTATGCTTCCACATCAAGGTGGCTGCAACTTTTAAGGGACCAGAGGTGGATTAGAAGGCGGGACATTGTCCTGGAGTGAGATGGGATTTGCAAAAGTGAAGAAAAACCTTGTGTTTCAGTGTCAGACTACAGTATTTATAATTTATTGTGAAAACGAATCTTCAGAAAACCATTCAAATGACAAGTATCGTAGAGGAGAAAACCCTGGATTTTCCTCCTTTTTCCAATCCATCCAGGTCTGTGTTGAGAAGTTTTCACACCTCAGTGTCCTTGGACAGCTTTTGGTCTGCACCCCATTGTTTCTGGAAGACAAATCTATTTTTCAACTTTCCTTGACAACGAAACTTCCAGCAGTGGCATAGAAGGGCTGTGATGACTTTTGGAGTGGGAAAGGGTTTTTCTTTTAAATGTAACATATGTATGCTATTATTGTTTACAAAATAGAATGCCTATTTCGTTCCTCAAAAGGGGGAAATTATGTCATCTCTGGGAGCCTCGTCCCTTCAAAACCGTCCTATGTGGGATTCTGTTTTCTTTATGACTGTTCAAACAGCTTTCCACGTCCTCCTTTGGTGAGGTTTCGGGAGGGGAAGTAGGTAGGTAAGTAACTTTAGTACACAGTGATTATATGGTGTGTGCAAGTCCTCCTCCCCCAACTCTTTTGTTTTTATAAGGAAAAAAAATGTGTTTGTCATTGTGCTTTTTGTGAATGTTCTGCTTGTTTCCTGTGGCATTTAGGAATATAAAATATATACATAAATATTAGTTCCAGAACGGGAGAGGAATACACATGTATAAACACACATTCCTCGTTGTTTTGCGTACTTCCAGAATGAGTTGTCACTTTTTAGGAAATCATGTCCTTATTGGGGATCGAAGTTTTCATATCTGGACAAACGGGGTGGGAAACTGGAAGGGTGGGAGAGGGAGGGAGAATTAATGTCTATCTTTCGAGATCTTTCGAGACAAGCAGTCCCAACAGAGAAATCTAATTTCATAGAGTGTTGTATAGAATTTTTATAACATTTTTTTGGCCAGCCGACAAACTGTTGTTCCTTAGAAGTTTGATAGGCATATTTTAATCTTTTGAAACAGTGGTTCCTGGCTTGAAAGATCTTCTTCAGGAAAATAAGTCTTTTACGGTTTAGATCAGTGTAAAATAATGACGATGATGATGATGATGATTCTGCATTTTTTTTAAAAAAGAGTGGCTTGGTGGGTTTCTAAAAGGATTTTGAGGGTGCCCCCAGATCCTTGAAATTCTTGGATGCCATATAGATTGCGAGCTAGTAGAGTTAAAAGTAGTCCTCTGAAGGCAAGCCGAAGTGAATTGCTTTTTATAGCTTGCAGAATTAACTCTAACATGCCACAATTGTTGAAATTAGTCAAACTTCACATTGTCTTACAAAAACCAATTTCAGCATGGAATTTCTGAGCAAGTATTTTCCCTGTCTTTTATTTCCCCTAGTAAAAATAAAATTGAAATGTTGCTTTGTTTGGCTTTAAATGGGATCATCATTGTGAGGGTGTCTATTGCGCCAGTTGAGGTTTTGATCGAATTCTGTTTTTTGTCTGTTTTCCTTTAATTGACCTGGTGCCTCAAATGGATCTCAAAGCATTCCCTCTCAAAGATTCCCCTGAACCATTAACATTTTGTTGTGTGCAAGGGGATATATCTGTATATGTATTAACATTTTCAATCATTTTAATTACAAACTCACCCCTAGACTTTGTTAGAGAACATGTTTAAAAAACTGGTTTCTTTTTGGTTAGGCATGTTTTAATATTTAAGCAAAAAAAAAAAACTAGTTGAGTTCACTAGAAAAAAAATCTGTCCTAAGAAGGAGAGAATGTTGAAAAATCATTATTGTTTATTCTGTTCCTAGGATCAAAATGTGTTTTCCACAGTTGTTCAATGCCTCAGAATAAAAATCGATTCAGGTGGGGAAGCCGACCTATATCTCATTTTATTATACTGCTTCTTTTAGAACGTGAGAAATATTTGCAGCTGTTGTTCACTTAGTCCTGAGAGGGACTCTCAAGGATGCATTATACAAATTTTTCTTTTCTTTTCTTTTCTCTTTTGTTTGGTGGGAGGTTCTCTGTACTTTCTGTACTTCTTTTCCTTCCTTTATTTTTCTAAGTGTCATTTAGTTAAGCTTGCAAGAATTTCTGATATGTATGTTTGTTTCCTTTCATGTTCGACTGGTGACATCTCTAAACCCATTCAAGCAAAACAGAAATAAAGCAGTTGTCTGTCTTTCCATTTGTGCTGAATTTGTAGCCTCATTATTATCACTTTTCCCCAAGCCAAGAAAATGAAAAGGCAGATGAATGAAAGAGTGTGTGGGGTTGAATGAATATTATGTTGATATTACAGAGAGACGGGAATCTTGCAGGCCAGGCTGATAAATTTTGAAAGGCTTTCCCACACACACTACACACACTCCTCAGAATTGTCTAGAGCCAGTGGCTCCTTCTAACGTGTCTATCTGTTATGTAAATAAATATAACAGAAGTCTCATATCGCATAGTTGCCCAATAACTCCTTAGAATGCCCAAGAAGGCTTTTGGTGATTCCACTTATTGAAAATCACTTCTGCTGTGTTCTTCAAACAGAAACTACTATATACTGGAAAATGTTTTTCGTGTGGTCTTTTGACTGTTTTCAGTTACTCCCCCTGACATTCAGTTGCCAGTGGAGAAAAAAAAACACATACGGTTTCCTTTCCTGCCATTTTTGGAATATAAAATTAGGCCCGTTTTTTTTTAAAAAAAATCCAATATGTATATTAATTTATTTGGCAAATACTGGGGGGGGAGGAAGAGGGAAATGATCGCTGGATCTTACTGGAGTGGAAGTGGTAGAGGAGCTTGTCATAAAACCCACAAGAAAACTCTGCGCAGTAGGCTGCAATAAAAGAATATGACCGCCATAAAACTTTATAGGGTATAAATTTCTGAAGGTTAAGGAACTAAGCAACTGTAAAGCAAACAAGAGTAGAAAACTTTCAGAAGCTCCTAAATTACTAGAATGTCTTGAGAAAGGAGTGTGTGTGTGGGGGGGGGAGAGACGATGGAAGAAAAGAAAGCCGTACCTTTTACTCTAGAAACAACACTTACAAACAAACAAACATACAAAAAAGAGAGAAAGAAAGAAAGAAAGAAAGAAAAAGAAAGAAAGAAAGAAAGAAAGATTAATTCATCCCCCCCCCCAGTTGTGAATTCTGTGACACTCTGGCGTTCTGGGTTGCTTCATTCTTTGTCTCTTGTTTCTTATCACTTCCAAGCTGCCTGCTTCCTGGATCATAAACTGGCAGCAACCCCTGCCACACACAAACACAAACGCACACCCACCACCAGCACCGAATATCTTCACGCGTCCTCAAATTCTGGCGAGACGTATGTGCTTCCAGAGCCTTCTCCTTTGCTGTTTCTAAATCTGTTTACAACCACGGCTTTCCCCTTCCAGAGCAGAATACTTCAATTGTTTAGTCTCTGGCTTAGAAACAATGATGGTTTTCAAATGCGGAATCTCAGCTTCTCTTTTACTGCTTTGGAAAAGACCGGATGGACCTAGTAAATCGAGCAACTTCTGAGAAAGGAGAAAACATTCCCTTCCCATTCAAACATCTTGTACGGAATCTTAGAGTTTCATAAACGGTTCACCATCTGCAACAATGCTTTAATCCCACACAAAGCATTTGCTGTGCCCATAAAAGCTCAACGCACACACGCACACAAACACGCTAAAGCAAATCTTGGTAACCCATCTTTTGTTTATTGGCCGGGCATGCTTTTTTTAATGCGTCTTATTCCATTCGGTCGTTAGATGGTGCTGTTACTCCATTCTAGAAATTGTCCACTGCTCTCTCTCTCTCTCCCCCACCCCCCTTCTTCAAATTCCTTTGGCCCCTTGAGTCTACAACACCTTGATTTCATTAGGAACAATAAACGGAATTGTTGCTCAAAATCATTGTGAATAAATACCCAACATAAAACGTAAGATTAATTGTTGAGATCCGTTTTTGTAAAGGTATACCTTTAGTCCATTGGAAGATGGGTTTCCCTGCCAAGGAGGAGAGGTTAAGACGGTGGGAAATTATCTTCCGCAAGCTCTTTGCGATTAAAGGCAACGGAGGAAGCCCCTTTGCCCCTCCCCCCTCTCTGTTTACTCAGAGAAAAACCCCGGTTATTTCGATGTTTGGGGAATACTGTGTGTGTGTGTGTGTGTGTGTGTGTGTGTGTGTGTGTGTGTGTGTGTGTGTGTGTGTGTGTGTGTGTGTGTGTGTGTGTACATGCACAACCTTGAGTGGGTAAGATACATCTGTCTGGTCAAGCCGGCAGGCCAACGTGCTTGTGTGACGGTACAACAGTGTCGTCTAAGGGATGCCATGTCGCTCCTCCGTTGCTTTGGAGATGTCAAAAGGTTATGCTATTTGCAGGTCCTGTTTTCCACAGTTTAGGTGGGCCTTCAAGCTTGATAAGAAGGAGGGGGGTCAGGGATTTGGGGGGAAGGCCCATGATGTCCATCCTAGAAGGATCCTGTTGTACTTCCCTGAACATTTTGGTAGAACGTTAGAGACCAGTGGAAGGAGGACTTCTAAGTACCTAAGAAACCCCATACCTCTCTCCAGGAGCTCTGCCCCTGCTTTTTTGGAGTGTTGGTCCAGTCCCCAACCCCATCGCCTTCTGTTTTTGCCTGACAAGTGCTTGCAAATATATACATTTCCACAAGAAGGAAGAGAGATCCAAAAGGAATTCATTGACCCCGCATCATCCTTGATCACCATTCCTTTAGTAGTCCATCCAGGAAGCATCAATGGCAGCAGGTTTTCTTCCCATCATGGCCTTTTCTAAGGTTTTTCATCATCCCCGCCCCTTTCTAAAATTATGAGCCAAGTGTATCCTAGTCTGAAGCATTCCTTCTTAGAGGAAAACAAAGACACACGAGGGAGGATACCGGAATATTAATGACACCTTTTAATGAAGGATTTTCGTCTGCCAGCCATTTGAGGGACATATATGTCAGACAGAGTAGAGGGGGGGCACACCATTTTCTTCAGCACCAGACTCATTTTACAGACAAAACCAAGAGGGGAGCATCAGGGAACAAGAACAAGAAAAGCCCCCGTCTTCCCTCCCCCCACCAACCCCAGCCCCTTCAATAATAGATCACCAATTTCCTCCGAAGGCCTAAATTTCAGCAGCTGGGCAAAAGCTGAGAACCTTTGCAGCGGTAAGTTGTTCTATTAAAAAAATTAATAGAACAACTTACCGCTGCCACCCCACCCCAGCCGTTAGACAACATCAGCAGCAGTAGAAGAAGAAGAAACGACAACTGGTGGGGCTATAATAAAGTAATGCGAAGTTACAGTTTACCCAATGATGTATTTTGGAAGGAAGAGTTCCTTAATAAATCTTTCCCTCCGCTGGGTATTGGTAAATTATGGTCCCACTTTCTCCGGTGGTTTTCGTCCCCTTCATAATAGAAACATTTTCCTTTCATCAGAGGTCCCCTGTACAGTAGGCCGATATGATTTAGTGGCCGCGATTGATTCTTGATCCACTGGCGGCGCTTTGGAGGATGTCTTGCGCTTAATCTGTACCGCGCTTGGTGAAAAGGTTGACTTCCAAGACAACTTAACTCCCTTCTCTCCCCGCCTGCTCCTCTTTTATCTACGCAAATAGAGAGGGAACAGAACAGAACACCTCCAATAGAGATGCGGCCCTTGGACATCTCTAATGTGCCTACATTCAGGTGCTCATTAAAAAGAAACGAACCTCGACACTGTTCCTCGCAAACCCAGACAAGTGGTTGCAAATGAGGCGCTCATCCACCAGCAATGGCAGCGGCGGGAGATGAATCTCACTTTCTTAAATCGTTGGAAACGACAAAAGTAGTTGGCATTTTGGAGCAGCCATCCTAAAGGGAATGATTGGGGAAACAGCCTTTTTGGGTTTGCTTCTGAGTAAACACGGATAGAGCGGCGCCATAAATCGTTTTAAATCATGGAGAGGGCAGAACCCAGATCCGTTGGAGTACAGTTCGCCTGAATTTATGGGTAATAATAATCACGCTTCTGAAAAAGCCACCCGCTTTTATTCTGTTTATCAGGTAGCGGGGAAAAGAATATTTAAAAATGAAATCTAAACTTAAAAGAAAAGTGGCTGGAGGAGCTCTTAAGGTATCTATCAAGTTGATTTGCTCAGTTGCCTGAGATTTCAGATTTCCTCAAAACACAACGAAATAGCGTTTCTTGTAAAAGGAATTTGCCTGATCCGTCCACCTATCCTTCCTGTCTTCCTTAGGTAACTGTGTTGTCCAATTAGATATTTTGAGATTTTGCTTTGAAGGGAAAGTGTGCGGGTTTCGGTTTGGAGCCAAGACTTTGTTCGGGATCGCCTTTTGGGGTGTAAGCATAATATGGCAGCTGGGGTAATGGGGCGCGTGGCGTGGGGCAGTTTTAGATGGGCCCAGAGCGAGTGAAAGCAGGATCAGACACCGCCACCACCACCACCCCAAGTGTACCCTGCAGCTTACTTGCATCGCAGAAAGATATTTGAACCGAGAGCGACAGAGGTAGCTTATGGGGTGCGTCCTATTTGTTCGGATAAAGGAGGCTGAGGGTTTTTTAAAAATGGGGTGGTGGTGGCGGCGGCGGCGGCCAGGACGGAAGAAACCCCCCGAAACCTCCGGATCTGAGGAACCGTCTTCATCATCTCCGCTGATGGCGTTTGGTGGACGCCTAGAATTCACCCCCTGCGTGCCCCTATCTGGCCAAATCATCGGCTTAGCGCGGTTAAAAGCTGGACGCAACTTTCACAAGCGTCAGTAAAACGGGAGAGGGAGAGTGTGCAGAGCCCCCACCTTCCTCCCCCTCCCCATCGTATTTCCCATTCAACACCCCCCCAACACACACACACACACACACACACACACACACACACACACACACACACACACACACACACACACACACACACGGCTTCCCAGTATTAAAAGCACCTTGTGGTTCGTAGTTTGCTGGGGTGGGTGGGTGGCGTGGACGAGGATTCTGGGAATGGGTGCAGCTGAACGCTCAGTTAATAAGGCCCATAAATGTGGCGTTTTGGAGGTGATAAGAGATGCGGGCGTCTCATTCTTCTCAGATGTGGAAGGAAAGGAGGAGGAGGAGGAGGGAGGAGGAGGAGGAGGGAGGGAGGAGAGGAATGTGAGGAGGGGGGGGGAGAACAGCGAGCCTAAAAGTCAATGTTATATATGAAAAACTATAATCATTTCAATTCAGTATTGACACCCCAACATCTTGCGATAATGGAGTTTAGGCGTCAATCGAAGCCTGGGTTTTTATAGCAGTAGGGAAAAAGAAATCGTAAAAAGCCTTTAACTGCTTTTTATGTAGTGCGATATAACCAGCAAGAACATCTCCGGGTGTGTTTTTATTTATTTAATTATTTATTTAGTTGCGGGTTGTTGTTATTTTATTTTATTTTATTGCGCTTTATAGTTTGTTAAACAGTTTACAGCCCTTCTTTTTTTGGGGAGGGGGCGCCATTACAAATGGGCCATTTCTTTCTTTTCGCGCTGATAGTTAAACCTTTATCAATAATAAGGAAATTGATCATTAAAATGTTAAATCTGACTACCTCGTTTGTTTTAAAATATGTTGAGGCTACAGGACGCCCTGCGATTTGATAACTTGGTATTAAAATACCAATTACATTTATAGGAGGCTTTTAGAAAAAAACGGGTAGCAATTAAATCCGGCCTCTTTTTACAGTTTTCCAAAGCAACTCTGACATTTTCCAAAGGCTAAAACTGCCTCGTTAAGATATATAAAAAAATAATAAAAAAAAATTGGAAATTAAGTATGGGAGCAAAGCCTCTCTTTAATTTTTCAACCCTCCCCAAATATCAATCTTTTGGGTAGGCTTAGGTAGATGATTTGTCGTGAGGCGAGAGATATCTCATTAACGTAGATAGTTTAGCATATTTAATCTCTATATTTACCCCACCCCCTCCTTCGCTCCCTCGCTTGCTCTCTCTTGCGCTCTCTCTCTCTCCCCCCCCCCCCCTCTCTCTCTCTCTCTCTCTCTCTCTCTTTCCTCCTCTGTCTCACACTCACTCTCCTTTCTGCTCGCAGGCTGTTCAGAGTCCGTGTGGAGTACGTGGAAACCAATAGGATGAGCGTTCTGTAATAGATGCAAATGATCCAGAAAAGACACTGCGAAATATGAACAAACTCATTTGCTCCGAAGTAAATCACGGAAAACTGTTTATGAACTGGCACCTCTCCTTGGAAATGTAAAGCGGGAACTCTTTTTAAGTGCCGATTTTTTTTTAGGGGGGGTTGAAGAAGAAGGAGGAAAAATAAAGAAGAAAAAGGAGAAGAGGGAGACAGACAGACAGAGAGCGAGAGAGAAAGCGAGAAAGGAATAATAATAATAATCACAACAACAACAACAACAACGACAACAACAATAAAGAGAGGAGTCCGGTACCATGGACGGTGGTAAAGAGATTTGACTCGATCCTTTGGATTTTTTTTTAATCTGTATATATCTGTATATATTCCTGGAAATCACAAAGACGTGTGGGGCTAGCATCTCGTCGCTTTCATCTCAGTTGGTGTCTAACATCCGGTGGCTTTTGATATACCGAACCTTAAGAGCGATCTCTCTCTCTCTATTTAAAATAAGCTATTTATATGACAATGAGCTCCTATTTCGTCAACTCCCTCTTCTCCAAGTACAAAGCGGGGGACTCCTTGCGCCCCAACTTCTACGACTGTGGTTTTGCCCAGGAGCTCGGAGGGAGACCGACGGTGGTGTACGGGCCAAGCACCGGAGGCACCTTCCAGCACCCCACGCAGATCCAGGAGTTCTACCACGGCGCCTCTTCGCTCTCCAGCTCCCCTTACCAGCAGAATCCCTGCGCCGTCGCCTGCCACGGGGACCCCGGCAACTTCTACGGCTATGACCCGTTGCAACGGCAAAGCCTCTTCAGCGCCCAGGAATCCGACCTGGTCCAATATCCGGATTGCAAGCTCGCCTCGGCCGCCGGCTTGGGAGGAGAAGACGCGGACAACTCCGAGCAGAGTCCCTCGCCCACGCAGCTCTTCCCCTGGATGAGACCGCAAGGTGAGAGGGAGCCTCCGCCGAAAGGGCCGGCCGCCCCAGCCCACCGCCCAGGCATTTCCTGAACCCATAAAACAAGCTCGCCCTTCTTTTTTCCCCACCTCTTTCCACTGTCTTTCCCCCCCTCCCCCCTCCCCCCCGCCCCTCAGTTACTTTTTTTTAACGGTTTTATGAGCGTAAACTTTTGCACCTCTCCATTGCTTTATCGCCTAATTACCCTGAAAGGACCCCTCTTTCTACTGAATGGGGAGAACTGGCCATCCCCCTCCCCCCCCCGCTCCCCTCCAAGCCTCCTTTCAAGAGGAGAAGCTTCCCACTAAAGTTTATGGTACTTTTACAACCTTCAGGACCCCCTTTTTGTGTCTCTCCTTAACCTCCTCCTCCTCCTCCCCCCTCCCCGACTCAGTTATTATCTTTTAACCCTCTAGAGATGCGATTGGGGTGGGGGGAGCCATGAGATGGCGGTGGCATATTGAGGGGCTTGGAGAGGGGAGGGCGTTGGTGTAGTAAGGGAACCAGGGATGCTAGCAGGGGAATCATTTTTCCCCCAAGGAGGTGACAGGACTGAGAGGTAGGGAGCGCTCAGAGCCTTCGGTTCCTTTCAGGGAAGCCGGGTGGCGCAGAGAAAACTCCGGGGATCAGAAAGCCTAAGCGCAGCCTCGCTCCCCTCCCTTTCCGCTTCTCTTCTGCTATCCCTGGATAATCGCCCCCGCTCTCTCTCTTTTGAAAGATTATGGAAGGGCAGTGCTGCTCCTGCCCCCTCTGTGTGTGTGTGTGTGTGTGTGTGTGCGCGCGCGCGCGCGCATGTGCGCGCGTGCCTGTGCGTCCCCCTCTCTCTCTCTCTCTCTCTCTCTCTCTCTCTCTCCCTCTCTTTCTCTCTCTCCTAAGCCGTGTGTTGTGTGTGTCTTCTCAATCTCCTCTCCTCTCCCCCCCCCCCCCTGCGCCACCCCAGCAGCCGCCGGACGGAGGAGAGGCCGGCAGACTTACAGCCGCTACCAGACCCTGGAGCTGGAGAAGGAGTTCCTTTTCAACCCTTACCTGACCCGCAAGCGGAGGATCGAGGTGTCGCACGCGCTGGGACTGACCGAAAGGCAAGTGAAAATATGGTTTCAGAACCGGAGGATGAAGTGGAAAAAGGAGAACAACAAGGATAAGTTCCCGAGCAGCAAATGCGAACAGGAAGAGTTGGAGAAACAGAAAATGGAGAGGGCTCAGGAGGTGGAAGAGGGCGGAGAAGGACAGACGGGGGACAAGAAATAGGCGCTGGAAGGCGCTGGAAGACTGGACCGGCCAGCCTCGGAAAGCCCCTCGTCCGTCCATGAATGCCCCTTGATGTGAGAAGTGGTGGTGGTGGTGGGGGGAATAAACTCTGCTTTAGGGGAGGGGAACCTCCCCCCTCCTACTGCTGTAAAACAATATAGCTGTGAGCGTCTTCTTCTCCCGATTGTCCTTTGATACATACAATGAACTATACTATATATTTAAAAGAAGAAGAAGAAGAGAGGTCTGGGGGGGTGTCTTTTTTAGCCTTGTTGCTATTTTTCATTTCCTTGGCCAGTTAAGAATTAGTAAATAGTGTATCGCAATAGCTTCTGTTAACCATGACTGTGAACATCTCTTTCTTTCTCCTTCCCTTCCTTCTTCTTCCCTCCTTCTTTCGCCTCTTTTGAACTTCGCCACTGTCTTGGCCACCTCTGGGGTGAGGGGCTCCATTCGCAGTGCTGTAGAAATGTTGTAAAAATAAGGTTCTGCACTTTCCTCCCTTCCCTCCCTCCCTCCCTCCCTCCTTCCTTCCTGCGCCCCCTCTCTTTCTGTCTAATATAAATATATATAGGAATTGTGTGAAAATGATACCTAGTGCACTTTTAAAACCAACTCCCTCCTCTTCTCTCTCTCTCTCTCTCTCTCTCTCTCTCTCGTTGTGGTTGAACTCTTCTGGAGGTAGCTCTAAAAACACACCCGACAACATGAAACTGCCTACTTATGCTGTAGTTGTCTTCAATTTTTGTTGTTGTTGTTGTTGTTGCTGTTGCTAATTTCCTCCCTAGCTTTGGGGTTCCCATTTTGCTTAATTTCTTTACAATACTTCTGTCTTTTTATATGTCTCTATCTTTTTTTTTAAGGAGAAGAGGGGGTCCCCTCTGTCCTCTCTCTCTCTCTCTCTCTCTCTCTCTCTCTCTCTTTTTCACACAGTCTCTCTCCTTTAGGTTAGCATGCGCACAGTGGAAGAAGTTGTAAAAAGTGTCATTCCCTTGGGTTTGGGTTTGTTTGTTTTTTAAATTTCCCCTTTAGATTTACTGTGAAAAGAAAAAGAGAATGTATACTGTATACGTGAATTACTTTATGGGGGCGGGGAAACTAATGCTATATTTTGTTGTTCTTTCTTCACTTTGTTCTATTGTCAAAGCTGGAAGCAGCGGAAGAAAGGAGTGACAATAAAGTTTACAAGCCACAGTTTTCCCCACTGTGATCCTCTTCTTTCTTCTGTTTCCGTCACGCCTGGGAGAGAACTTAAATAACCAAAACAAACCGCTGCCAACTCTTAAGAAAAAAACACAGCAAGCCAAGGAAGCTTTTGGAGAGTCGCTGGTTTGGTGAAAAATGTACCTGAAGTTGGGGGGGGGGAGGGGGGGAGGGAGGAAAGCCTCTGTTTTCGTGTCTTCCTCCTGGTTGCAGAAATATGCTTCCAGAAATATATTTCAGATTTGGAGGCTGGACGGCCCTCCTGAGTTCCAGAAAACTTATGATGGCTTTGAGGGGGGGCGGCGCTCTCGCCTGCGCGTTCATGTGTTTGTCATTGCTGACTTCCAAGCGCCGTGTTCCTCACCCCCCCTCGAGTCTCTCCGTGGCAGGATGGCAGATTTTGCTGTCCTCACTGGTGTCGTCCCACGACACTTTCTATGAGGAGTTTAACAATGATGTATACCCCCCGTCCCTCCAACCACCCCTTTTGCAACTTAACCTTGAAGAGAGGGACTTCTGCCAATTTCTTAACAGCAAGGCCATCTTTATTCTTATTCGTCACAGAGGGTTTTGATAAAATTTGTGCTTTTCTCCCTGCCTTTTTGCTCGCTCCCTCTTCTTCTCTGCCGCCTGGCTGCCCCCCTCCCCCCCCTTTTTTTTGGAAATCTTCCCTGCTTCCCCAGCAGAAAACGAGTAACCAGCTGGTCACATTTTCCTTCTCGCTGTAATTGAGTCCAGCAGAAGAGCTGACACGCTTAAATAGAGATCTGTTGTAATCTTTCCTCCTCCTCCTCCTCCTCCTCCTCCTCCTCCTCCTCCTCCTCCCCCCTCTCCCCCTCCCTTCTTCCCTCCCCCTTCCGCCACCAGAACAGCAAAGCGAAGCTCCCAGACCCAACGCCTGTGGCAGTGGAATAAATTACATATGGAACCGAATGGCGTTTGGAAGCGGGGTGGCGCGCGGTGCGGGTGGGGGGAATCTGAAAAAAAGGGGGGGGTCTGAAAGTGAAATATTAACTATCGGGTGTGGTTAAGGTTGGTGGAGACGAATGACAACAAGCTGTCGGTTTTTTTTTTCTGGGGTGGCTGGAGCATACTAGGGGCCCATGGAAGATTACAGAAATCCATCGGGAGGCCGCGGGATAGGGCGGGATACACGTTTACTCTCACTTGTCCCCCTGCTCGCGCCCGTGTGAACCTGGCCTTCTGTTCCTGCCCTGTCTCTCTCTTCTTTGCATCTGTTTCCTTAAAGAAAAGAAATGGACCAAAAGGACGCCGCAGAAAGTTCTCCCAAGGATCCTGCGGGCAAGATCGGAACCTTCCCACCCAAGAAGCCTTCCCGCCTTGCATCCCGTGCCCCTCGCTCGCTCGCCCCCCCCCCCCCCATAGCTGATTATTTGGCCTCCCCTTCCCACCCGATGCACTTTTCTCGCTCCCGTGGCTGTTCTTCTCCGCCTGCGCCTCCCTCCTCCCTCCGCCTGGAGTCCCAGGTCCGACCACCTCCGCCCTCCCGTCATTGATCTCTGGCTTCTCCTCCTTCCTTCCCCGCCACCGCTTCTCCGGCTCCTTTAACTCTATAGACTGAGAAACGGGGAGGCAGGGAGGCGGGGGGGGGCAGCCGGTGGCTCATGGACTGCGCCTCCTTTTCCCGCTTCTGCCTTGGGAGGTTTCGGATCCTCTTCATCAATAATGCATCGTATTGTATAAATCCCAACCAGGACTCCGTCGTCTGTACACAGAAGCACCCCCCCTCCGCGCGCTTCTCTCCCCCCCCCCATATTACAAGGGGAGATAGCTGGGTTGGCGAAGGGGGAGAGTTGGAGGGGGAGGGAGGAAACTGGACGCGGATTGGCGGCGCCGGCGTCACGTGCCCCAGAGTCACATGGCCAAGGGAGGAAAAAGGGGGTCCTTTTTGGTGTAAATCTGGAGTCTAATTCCGTAATATATCACGGTACCTCGTAAAACCGACACTAAAACGTCCCGGCCTACAAATCACCCGGCCAGATTATGAGTTCATTGTATTATGCGAATGCTTTATTTTCTAAATATCAGGCCGCAAATTCGGTTTTCCCCTCCGGAGTGTTTCCTGAGCAAACTTCTTGCGCATTCTCTTCCAATGCCCAGCGCACCGGGTATGGCTCCAGTGCCACGGCCTCTTTCGCTGCTTCCATGCCTGGTTTGTACCCCAACGGGGGAGGCATGCACCCCCAAAACCCCGGCATGTACTCCAGCAGCTACGGTCTGGACGCCGGGTCCTTCAACATGCACTGTTCCCCTTTCGAACAAAACCTATCCATGATGTGTCCGGGAGACGCGTCCAAGCCCAGCTGCAACAAAAGCGACCAGAGGGACGCCGACTTGCGGCACGAAAACAACTTGCGAATCTATCCGTGGATGAGAAGCACAGGTGAGAGAGACCTCCGAGGTGGCGGCGGCGGCGGCGGCGGCGGCGGCGGCGGCGGCAAAACCTCCGGGAGAAGAGGAGATAAATGATGGGGAGGGGAGGGGGGAGTTGTGTTGTTTGGACCCGAGGGGGGGCGAGAGAAAGAGGATGGTGCTAAACTCCTTTTATGACGTTTGCTTCAAAATGACTCTCTCTCTCTCTCTTTCTCTCTTGTCTCTTTCTCTACCCCCTCCCTCCCTCCCCTGCCCTCCCCCACCCGGGACCCTGGAAGACAGTAATACCTAAACAAACATACTCGAATACGTATCTTCCTGCTGCCGGCTTCTTCAAGGCAAACGACAGTATATTTTGCAGAGCTACACCATTGGGGAGCAGGGATTTGAGCGAGGTCCTACTTCAGGGCATTCCTTCCTTCCTTCCTTCCTTCCTTCCTTCCTTCCTTCCTTCTTTCTTTCTTTCTTTCTTTCTTTCTTTCTTTCTTTCTTTCTTTCTTTCTTTCTTTCTTTCTTTCTTTCTTTCTTTCTTGCGAGGCAGAGCTGGAAGCAAGGTTGCCTCAAATTCGGGTGTAGGGTGTTAAATAAGCGTTTAAAAATAATATATGCGTATATAATTAAAAATCACACAAGTACACACACGTACACACACACACACGTGTGCATAAGGTCGGTAGGAACAAAACGGAGCCAGCTAGGTCTCGGGAAAAGAGGGCCTGGCGAGCAAGGAGTTGCGCCCATTTGGGAAAGGGAAGAGACTTTGTTTAATGGGCTCAAACGCCTCCCGCTATAAGAGCATTTCTTTAGAAGTGGAGTTCCACGGGGGAAGAGAAGCGTCCTGCGTCTCTTCCGCCCCTCCCCGCCATCAGAACTGGCACATTCCGCAGGCAATTCTAATCCCAACAGGCTCCTGGAAGAGGAAATAGGAAGGGAGTGGAATGCAGAGGAAAAGGAAATAAATATATCTCCCCTCTTGCCGAACGCATCCCAAATTTGTTCGGGAAGGGAAGAGCGTGTAAGTGACTGTTGAGGCACGGGATGAGGTGTGTGTGTGTGCCAAAGGACAGTGGGACAAAAAGATACTTGGGACCCGTAACGTCCCTCCGCCGCCAACTGTGCTTGAATCTGACAAGAGCCTCCTATCTAATCGGTCTGACTGCGTTGTCTGTCTGCCTATCTAACTGATTCTGACTGTCTGGTGCTGCTCTTGTTTATGAAAGACCATGTTTCATTTGAGTTTGCCAGAGC